>OZ022511.1:12136028-12736028 GCA_963989385.1 Ctena decussata
ATCTCTCTCTCTAAAAACGGAAGATCCTCTGAAAGCAAGGGGAACATCAAAGTTTGAAACAGAAAACTAAAAAGTATGCAGTCGTATGAAAAGAGATACCAAAAAGTGAAACATTCAACACACTACCTAGCAGCACCTGAAGACATTTATTCTCTTAAGTAAGGCATTTAGTGTGCTGACAACCGCTTCATGACTGCTGTTATGGAATAACGGACATACCAAATCCAGTGTAGTCCCAATTTGATAAAGCGGGGCTATATATTAAAATGCATTGTGTTTTACATACCAAATTTTACTGTATAATAATAAATTATGAGTGTGACATAATTTCTGTTTTCTTTTTCTTTTTGATATTAAAAAGAGAAGTCACTATGATCCTTAGCAATATGTTGGAAACAGGCTATCGGTTACAATTACTCTAATGCAGAATTCCCGAAGGGTCGATCATATATAGTGGCATTTTATTTCAATTACCATTTTTATTAAAACTTTATACACAGCAAAGTGTATTTGTCTTCAAGTTTGAAGGTTTTTCACGGATGACCACATTTCATAAATTACTTAATTAAGAAAAACTGTCATTTAAATCAAATAATTATTTCCACATCATGTGATAGATGCATTTCAGGGATCCCCTTTCTGATTTCTATACTTCAGAGACCAGACTGACACTATTCAGTGTCTGTCATGTCTATTTGCTGATGCATTTCACATATTGATGTGTTGTATGTTATATCATTAACAAGAATTTGAGAGTCATTTGTTATACTTCACTGATAATTTATGACTTTTAATAGGCCATGTTTCTTTAAAAATGTTAATGCGCTGCTGTGATAAAAGAAGTACACGATATGTTTCAGTATCACTCCTGAATCGAATTTTCCGAAGCGAGGGGGAGGTGGTGGTGGGGGGGGGGGTGCGGTCGAGGCGCGGGATGCCGGGGCGGAAGGGAGAAGGTATAAAGATGAATCATACAGAAACATAGCTTGGGCAGTCAGTAATAAACTTACTATAGGTAGCTTTAACCGGGGTTTTTTAACATTTCAACCCTCGGCTTAGCTTCTGTCATTAGATAGCCCCTAACACAAATATTGAATAGTTATTGCACTAATTATAGGACAGTACATATTCAGAAGTAAGGAGAAAATTCTCAGGAACTGACACAATTTAGCCCTACAAAAAGTAACATATACCCAAAATGTCTTTCATATTATGGACCTTGATACAATCTAGGATAAGACGATGCCTTGACATGCGAAGATTAAATAAATCCGAACTTAATTATAGTATATACCAGCTTGATGTGATGAACAAGAGATATAATGTTCTTTTCATTTCCAATCATTGTCATATTTATCACTCGTTTATTTTCTGATCGCTGATGGAGCGTCATTTCAAGCCATTTACATATAATTAACCAACATTGGCGGGCAATGATGTGAAATGAATTCGACTTTATGTGTATTTCTTAGAAAATATATAGCCGTCGCGAAAAGTTGTTGTCCGGTCTTATTTGTTGCTCGATTGACTGATTTGGGTGAAATGGCCCTTTGAAACGCTACTTCAGTCTATTGAAGCTGTCTTTCAAAAGAGAGGGAGGAGGATAGAACAGAGGAAAGTAACAAATCCGAGTCTCCCACTTTCTGCATCTACTGCCAACACAGCAGGGGCCGTATTTATAAAACGACCTAAGTGGTAGCTATGCTGTTGCTAAGTCGCAATTTCTATGAAGGAGATTCCCTACAACTATGAAATTTGCTCTGGAGGAACAGTCAGGTCTTACGATTTTTATGACCGACGTTATCCACTGTATAACAGCGACGTCAATTGATAAAGGCATTTTACGGCTTTGGAATATGATGCTATCAGTTCCTGGATATTTTTATTTTTTTAATGAATTCAGTGAGAAAGTGATGACCGCGAATTTGTAGTTTAGATTATAATTCCAACTCGGTAACTGGGTGTTGGCTTAACTGACTACCAAACTAACCATATAGAGGATGAAGTCCCGAGTTGCTGCTGGTAGACTGGTTGCTTGTCGTTTAATTATTTGTCTTTGCAACTTCATTTTCTTTTCTAACATATTTCTTTACAAAGAGCCTTTAATTAATGCATGTGCTGAATTTAACATAGAGAGTTGATCCTTTTTAAGTTACTGCCTTAAGAAAATGATCAAACGCACACCCCGGGAACCAGTCTAAATCTTCTGGGTCAGGCGATTTATCGACGAATAAAAGCCTTTTCCCATTCACTCAATCAATCGAATTGCACAAGTCTAAATTATTTACTCCATTTACGGATGGTGGTAAAAGGGGAATAAGATTAAATTCTTTGAATAGTCTATTCAAAGAATTTAGCAATTAACGAAGCAATTAACTGCTACTTGGTGGTAGATATTTTCGGGTCTACCAGTAGTGACTGTAGCTCTCCGTTTATAGAAATATTATTCATCATATGACGTCGCATCTGAGAGTATAATAAAGACATGCATTAAAAACGATAATCCACTAGTGGATTAAATATGCAAATTACATCGTAACGTTTTACGTTGACGTCCATAAAACGTCGCATTTTCTAATTGCGAAATGGTGACGTTTTAGTGCAAAATTTGCTAATAAAATGCTTTTAGTGTCATATGATAAATAGAATCTTGCATTCGTGCTCCTGTATTATTGAATTTATTAAACTCGTTGGTGAAAACGATAAGATGCTCGGCAGAGCCTCGCATCTTATCTTTCTCCCCAACTCGTTTCATAAATTCAATATAACATGAGTACTCATGTAAGATCCTCTATTACGTGTGGTGGTAAAAGGGGAATAAGATTAAATTCTTTGAATAGTCTATGCGATGCAATTAACTGCTACTTGGTGGTAGATGTTTTCGGGTCTACCAGTAGTGACTGTAACTCTCCGTTTATAGAAATATTATTTATCATATGACGTCGCATCTGAGAATGTAATAAAGCCATGCATTAAAAACGATAATCCACTGGTGGATTAAAAATGCAAATTACGTCGTAACGTTATGCATAAGAACATCGCGTTTTCTAATGGCGAAATTGTGATGTTATAGTGCAAAATTTGCTAATAAAATGCAATTTTAGTGTCATATGATAAATAGAATCTTGCATTCGTGCTCCTGTAATTTATCGTTTTTCTGCAACGAATTTGATAAATTCAATAATACATGAGCACTCATGTAAGATCCTCTATATAAGTGTCAAAGACATTTGAGCCGCGACACAACAAAACCAACAATGTGGTTGTGCGCCTAGCACAGACTCAAATGAGCCTAGGCATCCGCCAAGTCTGATCAGACTCTTCGCTAATCGCTTAAAGGGAAGCTAAGGATCTAAACTACCTCCATGCGGACAGCGAAGACTTTGGTCAGACTGGGCGGATGCCCAGGCTGATCTGAGTATGCGCTGGGCGCACAACCACTTTGTTGGTTATGTCGTGTCGCGGTTCATTTTTAGCTCACCTGAGCCGAAGGCTCACAGGTGAGCTTATAGTATAGGCAGGCATCCGTCGTCCGTCGTCCGTCCGTAAATATTTTCAAACGACATTCTCTCTGAAACTACAAGGCCCATTGTTACCAAATTTCATGTATAGCATCTATAGGCAGGGGGAACCAATAGTACTGTTTTATCCAAATCGCTTCTGAACTTTGGTTGCTATGGCAACTTAAAGTTTCCATTGACTTGTATGGGAAAAATTTAAAATTTGCATTTATTGCTATGTCACTGCAGATGTTTTGACAAAACTTTTACAGAAATGTTCCTTGAGTATTCCTCTATCAACCACATGAACTTTATGTAAATTGCACAATTTGGCTAGTTGCCATGGCAACCGAATGGTTAAAAATAGAAAAAATATTCAAAAATCATCTCCTCAGATACTATGCAACCAATAAAGCTCAAACTTCACAGAAAGGATCTTAGTACTAGTTTCTATAAAAGTACTGTTTTTCTTGGCAATTGCTCTAGCAGTTTGGTTGCTATGGGAACTTAAAGTTGTCATTGACTTCTAATGGCAAACTGGAAAATTTGCATTTATTGCTATGTCACTGCAGATATTTTGACAAAACTATTACAGAAATGTTCCTTGAGTATTCCTCTATCAACCACATGAACTTTATGTAAATTGCTTAATTTAACTGGTTGCCATGGCAACCGATTTGTTAAAAAAAAAGAAAAAATATTCAAAAATCATCTCCTCAGAGACTATGCAACCAATAAAGCTCAAACTGTACAGAAAGGATCTTAGTACTAGCTTCTATAAAAGTTCTGTTTTTCTTGGCAATTGCTTAAGCAGTTTGGTTGCTATGGGAACTTAAAGTTGCCATTGACTTATAATGGCAAAATGGAAAATTTGCATGTATTGCTATGCCACTGCGGATATTTTGACAAAACTTTCTTAGAAATGATGTACCTTGAGTAGTCTTTAACCAGCCATGTTAAATTTATGCAAATTGCGCAATTTGGCTGGTTGCCATTGCAACCGAATGGTTAAAAATAGAAAAATATTTAAAAATCATCTTCGCAGACACTGTGTGACCAATAAAGCTCAAACTGTACAGAAAGAACCTTAGTACTAGCCTCTATAGGATTACTGTTTTTCATGGCAATTGCTCCAGCAGTTTGGTTGCTATGGCAACTAAGAGTTTCCATTGACTTATAATGAGGAAAATGGAAATTGGCAATTTTTGCTGTCTAACTAACTGCAGTTATTTAATTTTTTTTCTACAGAAATGTTTCTTGAGTAGTCCTCTACGATTCATATGAATTTTCTCCAAATTGCTGAATTTGATTGGTTGCCATGGCAAAATATAGTGTAAAGGACGAGTTACACTTTACTATTGCAATGTGCCCACTGAAAAGGCCGATTTTCGAAGGTAGGCAGATAACCACAAAAACATGCAGAAATGTTAGCTATATGTTTCTAGTTTATTCTGTACGATTTCATTTTCCCTTATTTTAATGCCTTTTAGGTTAATTTTGCGGTTGAATACATGTACTGTCAGCAACATTTAACATTGAGCCTATGGGAATTTGAACTACCAACGTCCACTATGCATCCAAATTTCACTTCATCCTACCCTCGTAACCACTACAATTTTTATATATAACTATTCCTCATATACATATTCATCATAATCGGGTTATATTACAGTGGTTACGAGGGTAGGAGTAAACGAAAAATAAACTTTTGGGGTAAATTTTCATGTATCCAACACAAGGACTAAAGGATTTATATCAAATTTTGTAACTGATGGAAAATAGCTTGAGGCATAATTCGACATAACACACCTTTCTAAAAAGTTCATCTACATGTATGTAGTATGTATTCGTCATGCCTATACCAAGGATTCCGTGTGTGGGGGGGGGGGGGGGGGAGGGGGGATGGGAGGCGCAGCGCGCGCTGGGCATGCGTATCGGTATGGCGTAATATGCGTATGCAAGGCGTTAGACTGAATGTCCTCCATCATATCTTCTGATGTTATAATGTTGCGACGTGGTCAGATGATGTATTCCTCTGCCTGAAGCTGATGCATTGTAAAATTCCGTGACCTTGAACTTTGGTCCACTAACTTTGTATGAAAAGTTACTTGGATGAGCTTTTTCCTTACTTCTTTTGATATCTTTGCATTGTGTTAACAGTGCTGATATTTGATCAGATCATACCTGGAACTGCAAAGCATCCATGCACACTGAGTCGTTATACTTTATGCATGGACCAGGATTTTCATTTATTTCTCAAGACGGTTTTTGGATTCGCAACATAATAACAAACTGTTGGTCAGTCAAACGATGCAAAGAAAAGCCTCATATTATTTGTAGGTTACTGTGACATATATTTAACGTTCCTTCCCAAGTATCTCACTGGTTGCCTCAGTCACTACTGTGTTGTAGGTGGTAATCATGGTATCTATGTCCATGCCATTATCCCTCAGACCAATGAGCGGTGCAAATTTCCCACAGCGCAGACGGCATCCAGAGGGAGATCAAGGTAAAAGGGCAGAAGCTGGGTACCGTAAGCAGCTTCAGATACCTTGGAGCAAGTGTCTCAGATGATGGCTCAACACAGGAGGTTCTCTCAAGGATTGCACAAGCCACTTCAGCTCTTACTAAGCTGAAACCATTTTGGAGAGATAACAATATATCTCTTGGATCAAAGGTGAAACTTATGCGCTCCCTTGTCATTTCCGTATTTCTGTATGCCTGTGAATCATGGACCTTGACAGCAGAGTTAGAGAAAAGAACGCAGTCATTTGAGATGAGATGCTACCGAAGGTTACTGAACATTTCGTACAAGGACCATATAACCAATGAGGAGGTTCGCAGGAAGATCCAAGCAGCCATTGGAGAATATTATGAACTCTTTACGCTGGTCAAGAAACGGAAACTAAGATGGTTTGGCCACGTCTCAAGGTCTTCTGGTTTAGCAAAGACAATTCTTCAGGGCACAGTGAAAAAAAAAGGCAGCTGAAGACAGGGCAAGATGGAAAGGGATTGTTTTGAAGTCATCTGTGGTGCCCCAACGACCTAGTAAGGTTATGGGATAGAATAGAATACAATAGAATAGAATATTTAAAAGGTCACTATGTTTTTCTTATATATTCAACATTATATATGCATCATACTAAAGACAATGGTTCAGTCAGACATTGCAAATGACGTCATACTATTTGTAAGTCATTGTGACTTGTATTTCAGGATCCATTGAATAAATGTTTTATTTCGAACTAATATTTAATTGAATCTTCCTCGGACTTGGAATAGTAAGTCACTTCAGCGCTGCGTCTCATTTAGTACTACATGTAGGTCCCTGTGACCTATATTTCTTGGATCACTGATTTTGTCTAATATTTTATACATCTGTACCTGTGTAGCATCCATGAATACGTAATATTTCATACGTGTTTATTAATATTTGATATGATGAAGCTTTCATTATTTATGTATAATTAGTGAATAATGCTTCAGAAAAGAAGAAGGTTGCTGACCTTTTCACGCACTTGCCAGAGCACAAGCGTGGAAAGCGTTTCGCCAAGAATACATTTGCTTAACAATATCGGTCGGTTATAATAGACTTTCTGTTCATTTGTTTCATTATTCTCACAAAAACAAACGCTTTACATGCTTATTATTGTGTTAATAAACACTTGTAAAATCTACTGTTCTGAGGTTTCGTAAAAAATCTAATAAAATTTCTCCCTACTAGATGTTTTGAGCGGAAATATCTCTTTTAGACTGTGGATAACAACCAAAAGTATTATATTTGTCATTTTGGAGGGCTGATATGTCAGCGGAATTGCTGATGATATCGAAAAACCGCAGGTAGTTAGTGTACCCACTTCGGCACCCCATATGCAATAAACCGGAAGTCACGTGATTATTTATGAAACCGCAAACTTAAAAATGTTCTTATATAAACTGCCAAATGCCAAGGTTTTATCAACATAAATTTTATCAAGATCGGTCGTGGGCACAAAAACGGCCAAAGTGTAACCCGTCCTTTCGAAAAAAAAAATCTTCTGCTCAGAAGCCATATAGGGGATGAAGCTGATATTGTTCAAATGTGTTGATGACAGTAGCCTCTACATAAATTTTATTCTTTTTCTTCCAATCCCATAAGAACTTTGGTTGCTATGGCGACTTATAGTTTCCATTGACTTATAATGGGAAAAGTGAAGGCATGAGGGGGATGAAGCTGATACTTAGCATACATATTAATACTTTTAACCTCTACCTAAAGTATGTTTTATATTATCATTGCCCATGTGAATTTGTTGCTATGGCAACTTAAAGTTTCCGTAGACTTATAATGAGGAAAGTGGGCATTTGCTATTTATTTCTGTGTTACTGCAGATATTTTGACAAAACTTCACAGAAGTGTCCCTGGAGTAGTCCTCTCCCAGCCATATGAATTTTTTCCAAATACCTGATTTTGATTGGTTGCCATTGCAGCTGAAAGGCCAAATTTTCGCTTTTTTTTTTTTTTTTTTTTTCTTGCCAAAGATCTTCTGAGAAGCCATTAATGGGGGATAAAGCTTATTTTTTTGCATAAATGTTTGTGATATTATCCTCTACGTAAATAGTGTTTTTTATTGCTGTTGTGCATGGTGTTTTGTTGCTGTAACCTCAGTGCCTCAGTGCTCAGGTGAGCGATATAGGGCCATTGGCCCTCTGGTTTTGGATAACATAACACCTGAATGACCGAATAGTGTTTATTTAGATAAGAATTCGTCAGGGCTGCTAAAAAGAACTTCTTCTTTCGTACCGGTAGAGAGGTTACTATAGGAACAGTTAGATTATGGATTACAAAAAGGGAGAAGTTCGACAGCTTTATCCGCTATTTTCATCCAAAATTGGATAATACCCACTGGTCCATGCGCCAGTCTCGAGCAGCCATAGGAAGTAGTATGTTTTCGCGATTATCCCCTAAAATTGTCTTGCGTTTGTGCAAATTCCTGTTGCATAGTTAATTAATGCCAGTTTTTAACGGAAAACTCCACAACGTTCACCTAGCTCGTGGATGAGTCGGATTTGTGATTTCTTCATGAATCAGTTCTCGCACCATCTATAATAGTAACAAGTTCTAGCCTGTCAGTTGATTGATTTGAAAATAAATATATTGAAAAATATAATAAAATTTCAAATTGCAATTCCTGAGTAATTTGTTCGTTGAAATCATTATGGTTTCTCCCGCTGCTTCGAAGTCAAAACTATTCATCAACAAAAGCCAATACGTATCGGTTATGACTTCCGTTGCTTTGATCACAGCTTCATATCTCCTCCCCATTGAGTCAATGTAACTCCGGATTCCTCTTTTGGCAAGCAAGTCCCATTGACGTCCAAGCTCTTGATGCAATTCGGGTAGTGTCTGTGGAGGATTTCTGACATTACGTAAACGTTTGTCATTTACATACCAAATGTGCTCAGTCAGATTCAGATCCGGGGATCGGGCGGGCCAGTCCATCACTTGAACATTCTTTGCGGCCAGGGGTCGTATTTATAAAACCACTTAAGTGGTTGCTATGCTGTTGCTAAGGCTAAATTTCTATAAAGGAGATTTCCTACAACAATGAAATTTGCACTGGAGGAACAGTCTTTGTAAGACTGTTCCTCCAGAGAAATTTCATAGTTGTAGGGAATCTCCTTTGTAGCAACTTAGCCTTAGCAACAGCATAGCAACGACTTAAGTCATTTTATAAATACGGTCCCTGATATTGCTGCTTGGCTCTTGCTGAGTAGCTCTTGGCTATTATCTTGTATCAATATCAGGTAAGGATATGCCCGGATAAATGATGTAACAACAGGAGCAAGAACTTCATCCTGGTAGCGCTGTGTGTTCAGATTTGGCCTGTTTTTTATGCTGTATGGAGATGCGACCCCAGATCATGATAGATCCGCCACCGAACCGGTCCCGTTCCACAACACAAGAGTCAACATAACGTTCTCGGCGTCGCCTATACGCTCTCATGCGGTTATCAGATCGACTACGGTTAATCCTCGGTGAACAAACCTGTGGCCCTGTCAAGTCGTCTCTAACGACATCTCAGTCTGTGATGAACGCTTGATGTTTTAACTGACAATCTCTAGATGGTTTATACAAATTTTAACTGACTTCGCTTTTAAAACAAATCAAATCAGTCAGCTCCAACCGACTCCCAAATCTGCATGGTGAACCTAACATATTTCGGTATACTTCGGATTATCAAAATAACTTTGAAGCGTTCAAATATTCAAGTTTGATCAACTTAAAATTGGCGCAAATTGAGGAAAAGGGTCGCGCATTCGTAGGGAAATGTCGCGCGCTTGTATGGCATTTTGTCTTACCATCGATGCGCAAACATATACACGTAAATATTGTGGCCTATCGTTTACTTGTCTCGAAAATAAAATATTTGTTAATTGCGCGTACAAACTTGGGAAATTGAAGTTTAAAGTCGTTTTCGAGTCGCTCATTACGGCAAAGCTGTTCCATATTTAGCTGGTACACATTCGTCCATAATTAGCCTTATTCGTGCTGGTAAGATTTTAAAAGGTTGTCATTTTCAGCGTGTTCGCACACGCTAAACGAGACAAATGCGATTCCTTTGGTTTAGAAATAAACACAATATAGTGCAGTAATTGGCATGGGGAAAACGAACGGTTTAAGCTTTCAGACATAAATGAGATTTTGAGACAATAAGTATGATATTCCGCGACGGAAATAGTTAATAGTCTAGATGTTATTAGCTTTTTAATTCAAGTTGAAATATCTGACATTTTATCTCATTCGCCAGGGTAATTTTCAGTTTCGATGATGACCAACGATATCCACGTCGCCTGAGACACTGTTGTCTAACCGACCCGTATGTGCTCGGATTAGTCATGTAGGCCCCGTATGCAATCGTGATTGGTTCGAGTTTCAAAATGGCGGAGAACAACACACCACGAGATGCCAACAGGTAATTTTTAGCTTTTTTTACCATTTCTTTTCATCATCGGAAGTAATTGCAGTTTGCAACATTAAACTTTATTGTTTATTACATGCATTTCGGAATCCTTAGGCAGGACTGTTCACCATATGAATTGCAATCCTTCATCATTTGTGTGCTCATTAGGACATAAATATGTTGAATCGAGTGACGATTGTAAAAATATGAGTTTTTGCATCTTTGGACCATCAAAGTGTGCTTTGAATGGTGTTTAATCAGTTGTTTGGTCAATTCTTTCAATATCCCACAAAGCATGGGACCCAACACATATGCCTTTCAAATATATTTAAGAATACACAAAATGGTCATAACACGGATTAGTCTTGTGTAGTTTATGGTCAGACCACGGATTAGTTGAGCGAGGAGTGCGGATTAGTAAGTAAAGACAACGGATTGGTTTCACATTTAAGGATCAATTATCCAAGTATAAAATAGTTTTTTTTACTATCATTCATAGTGTGGTAAGACTTGAGAGTGTAATGAAGTCACACCAGATTCTCACAAGCTCATCTTAGGTGTCATATATGATTGAACCTTTCTATGCAGAAATAATGTGAACGTCCTAAACACGTTTTAACTTACCTGAGCCGAACACTCATCTAGGCGAGTTTTTAGTAGATAAAGCCATCCGCTCATAATCGCTCGATCATGTGGCCGGTGTGAATGGTGTACCAAAAGGGTCAAAACTACCGATACCGGTCCACCTATAATAAAGTATAGGTGCACCGCTAAGTTTTAGCGGTGCACCTGTAAATTTTAGCGGTGGACCGATAAATTTTGTCGGTGCACCGCTAATTTACAGGTCCACCGATATTTTATCGGGGTGTGGGTTCGAGCTCCGCACGAGTCACATGTGAGACAAGCCAAGTTCTGCTTGCGGGTGTGCCAGGTGATTTTTCCTGGGGTACTCCCGTTTTCGCACAATCTACTGATTGGCTCGTCTCAATATGAGTGAAATAATCTTGAAAGGGACGTAAAACTGAATCAGAAAAAATCCAGCCAGCGTCCGTCGTCCGTCTGTCATCAACGTTTTTTCATATATACATGTATCACATATAGAATTTATAGTTAGGGAAAATGAATGATTATGTTTTTGTGCCAGTCTAATAAGAAGTCTGGTTGCTTTGGATCCGGAGAGGTGAAATTGTTATTTTAGCAATTGCTGTACATTACGATAACAAGTCTGTGCAATATCACAGTATCCGAACTACATGTACAATCTCTTCCGGTGTTCATAGCGTTGAATCGAGAGTACAAACGTTCGCTTATAACCAGTAGTCGGAAATCATTATGTTTTGAGATTTTATCCGGAATCTGCTGCGTCATTTATATAGCTATTCAGCTTCGAAAATGTAAAGAGGTAAGTTTAATATAATTTGCTCTTCGGTCTTTTACTTTATTACCCTGTACAATGTCGTGTATGGGTGGGTAGTAATTGGTTCAGTATTCAAATCGCCCTTGGCATGATTCTTAAACCATTTTGAGCATTTTCTTACGTGTTTTATAAAAAATCTTAGAATAAACGGAAGGCGTTATCAATCTACAGTTTGTTAGTTTTGATAAAAGAATGATAGCTAAGTTTAGCACGACACAATCTCGTGTTAAATTAAGCTGTTCGGAAAACAAATCTGCGACGGCAAGGAGTTTTTCATTGTACAGGGCAAAAAAAATAAAAGACCGAAGAGAAAATTATATTAAACTTACCTCTTTGTATTTTCGAAGCTAAATAACTATAAATGACGCAGTAAATTCCGGATAAAAACTCAAAACATAATGATTTCCGGCTACTGGTTATAAGCGAATTTTGTACTCTCGATTCAACGCTATGAAAACCGGAAGAGATGGTACAGTGCGTTCGGATACTGTGAATATACTGCCTTTTTCACGGCTGTAAAATTGGTAATTTTCAGATGAAAAATTATGATGTTTTTCCTACTTTTGCTCAAAAGATAAATTGTGGGTACATGTCTGGCGGTTCTAACGAGGGTCCATAATCTACTATGTTTTAGAGCAAAATAAGAACACAATGAATACCCTTGTCGGAGTAAACCCCGGTTATAGTATATAAATGTGGGGTGTCAGTTTCACTGGCGTGTTAGCATGATGATATTCAGGTGAGACTTGTGGCCATTAGCCTCTGTTTTTTTTCTCTTTAAGAGATATGGTTACTGAGACGAGGATGTACGAGCAAACGTATTGGGTGAGAAAAAGAATTAAACGCTTTATTAAAGCTCATTGTTCTGTAGCCTAGAATGCCATTATCGCAGTCTAGCTCTTGGCGTTTGATTTTGAGAGTTTTATCACTATGTAGCTGACTGGTGTGGGCGATACACATCGCAATTCGCTGGTCAGGAAAGGACAGTAGTAACATCTTTTAAAAGTCCATCTCTGTTTAGTCTATGTGTTCGAATTTAATCTGAAAAAATAAATCTCATATTAAGGGCACGCCGGCCTCAAAAGCTCTTACTTGTATGACACTTCCTGCTTTCATTCCGTTTGTGTCATTGTGGCATGCTGGGTAAATTTTAGATAAAAAAGTTAACATGAACAAAAACTACAGTTATCCAACTGCAATGTATGAAAGTACTTTGGTTCACATGTATGTATTTCTGGTATTATTTACAATGTTTGCTTTTTACCATGCAAACTATTTTAAGCAAAAATGGAGAAAAAAATCTACCAGAAATATGTACATTTGGGCTAAAATACTTTCATACATTGTAGTCGGATAACTGTAGTTATGTTAATGTAAATGTTTTTCTCTGAAATACACCCAGCGTTTCACTGTGACGCAAATGGAATCAAACCAGGGAGTAACCAAAATGACTGATAAGCACGCTGCTGAGTACTCAAAAACTGTATTTTGGGACGTTAAGTAATCTGTGTGACATATATAAATTGCTCATACAACAATATAGCCAGAAATATCCGTCTCCTTGACAAAATGACCATTTTTGTTTGCACAGGTAAATTTTCATACAAGTAAGAGCTTTTGAGATCGGCGTCCCCTTAATGATGAGTTAATTGCATCAAAATAATTTGATATGATTGTGTATGATTATTAACTAGTCTACAAAAAAAACTCTTCAAGAGCAATTCTGGTTCTGAAAGTTACCTTGCTATAAGGTCTGCAGCGTAATTATTGTATTAAATGCTCAAATGAATAAAAAAAACTTCAAAAACAGTATCAGAATAATGATGACTAATCCGTACTCTTTGTTAGAAAAGCTCATTCCAATCCGATTTCTGTAGGATACTAATCCGTAGTACACCAGTTTCTAATCCGGGGCAAACACAGGTGTGTAGAAAACTATAAAAATCATTTATTTTCACATCAAAATACAAAAACAAACAAAGTAAAAGCATAAGCGACAGTAGCAATCACTTTTTGAAGACTTCCACGTAAAAACAGAGTACAACTGCTAAATGCGAGTAAATACCAGCCACATTTTCATGGATGTTGTTCGATTCGAATATTTTTGTTTTCCATGAGCACAACTTTATGGATCAATATCTCGTTTTTGGGTATCGTTTTGCTGAAATTTGCATAAGGGTCAACTAGATATTTGTTTGGATAAGTTACTTCGTGAAATAAAATAAATTAGCTTACCTAACTAATGTGTATCGCTTTCTTTCCTAAATGTGTACACAAATGTGTTGCGGCTCGCCGCCATCTTGAAACTCGAACCAATCACGATTGCATACGGGGCCTACATGACTAATCCGAGCACATACGGGTCGGTTAGACAACAGTGTGAGACAATGATTACGGATCGTTGCGCTAGGGTCTTTCAGTACACATTTCGGTTTTCAGGTATCAAACTCTCAAAACTCCTCAGTGATCATAACCTAGCTTAGGTTATCTTAAGTCAAACGAGAAATACGATAGCTTCGATTACTTTGCAAATATTATAAATGAGCTGCGACACGACAAAACCAACAAAGTGGTATGTCCGCCCAGATAAGACTCAGATCAAACTTGGCAGCCGACCGGTCTGATCAGAGTATTTGCTATGAGTTTAAAGGGTACCTAAGGGTCTAAGCTACTTTTATACCGACAGCGAAGACTCTAATCAGACTGGGCGGACGCCAAAGCTGATTTGAGTCTTCGCTGGGCGCACATGCCAGTTTGTTGGTTTATCGTGTCGCGGCTCATAGATAATCTGTACAGCAAAGTACAGCGCTAGCACCGTGCCAAAAGTGAGTCAACTTTTTTTAAAATCCCATTGACTTACATGTATTTGTCAAGAAAATTAATTATGTTGCTTCTGCTGAGCAGATCGCAATAAAATTTATATGTTTGAAAACGTAAATAAACAAGGCAATATACAAAAAAAACCGTTGGCATAGAGTCTTTATTTTGTGAAAGAGAACAGTTTATAAAACGCTTAAAATTAGGAAAACATCTTTTCCATTGCCGTCAATGGTGACGTCGCCGAAAAACTGGCAAAAATCAGGACCAGACGCATTTAAAATGCTGCAGATCAAAAATGTATATGTACAAAATAAAAACAAATATGTTTTTATTGCTGAAATGATTAAGATTTCTAACAGTGTATTTTTTTTATTTCAGTCGCGTAAGCAGACGCAACGTAGTTAATTTTCTTGCATGACCAAAAACACATGTAATTCTATGGAATTTTAGAAAAAGTTGACTCACTTTTGGCACGGTACTGTAGATTAGAAGGCAATGACCAGGAACCCACACAATCGATTTCCAGATCTAAACACCAAATGGGAAAGGAAAACAATAAAGACGACGCAATAGGCAAAACAAGACAACTATACTTGAAGCCAAAAGACCAGGGGCCGTATTCATAAAATGACTTAAGTCGTTGCTATGCTGTTGCTAAGGCTAAATTTCTTTGTTGGAGATTCCCTACAACTGTGAAATTTGCTCTGGAGGAACAGACTTACAAAGACTGTTCCTCCAGACCAAATTGCATAGTTGTAGGGAATCTCCTTTATAGATATTTAGCCTTAGCAACAGCATAGCAACGACTTAAGTGGTTTTATCAATACGGCCCCAGCACTTCCTCAGTAGTCCGACTTTGCCACAAGCCTTTTTAGTGATATACTAGGAGAGTGGGTTTCGGGCTAATTAACGTTTTGGCATAGGTAGAAATGATGGATTTTCTTTAAAAAATCAGTTCTCCTTTAATTTTAAGGATAATACTGCAGACAAATGTAATGGTATCTAACATGTGGAAAGAAGGTGTACATTTATATTTATATAAGCTGCTAAAAGCATTGGTTTAGTAAGGAAAAGGAGTTGAAGGAAGAATAGCTGCATAATGTCCTGTTACAGGCCTCAGTCTTAAACATAACACATCAAAATTAAATGTCTCGGCAACTCAATGAACATCCTTTCAGAGCCTAAGCGATATCAGAATCTGCTCGGAGTCGATGGCAGATTTTCAACATGCGTCACTGGACGTTAGCCACAACATTTATTTCAATTAACCCGTCTTATACATAATAGGGAGGTTAAGATTTTTAACTTGTACGTGTACGTGTTAGAAGTAAATTCTAGACGTTGACTACTTCTAGGGGGGGCGTTTACACGTAGCTTAATAAACGTGTACTTTGAATTCATTTTTCATTTTTCGGATTGAATTCGTAAATGTACATTTTATTTTATGGTATCAAAGTTGAGAACATATATCTAAGAAATGATTTAAAGCCTTTATTTGAAAAACAGGCCGGGCCGGGTAGCGCAATCGGTAGGGCACCTGACTCGTAAGTCAGAGGTCCTGGGTTCGAATCCCGGTCTGGCCACATACTTTCGTTTCTCCTTCCGCTGATTCAAGAAGGGCAGTTGTCAGTTACTGGCGAAAGTATGTGCACTTAGTACTGGTTAACCGCTTAGGAGGTCTAAGCCTGCCCAGGAATAGTGTGGTTAGGTTAACTGACCATCCCGACATGACCTTAGTTGTTTACCGTGGACGTTAAGCATCAAATCAACCAACCAAAAAATTGAAAAACAGAGAAGCGTAAATAAGTTACACCAATGTTTAATGTGAGGGTGGTACATGCGAGGCATAAGGCAATATTTGTTGTAGATATCTCCGCAGTTGTAAAGATAGATGGATGAATGATTTCGGGTTATACGACCTTTTCAACAGTAGTTTAGTCATGTGGGGCATATTTGGAAATATATGAGATATGAACGACGCTGAAATAAACAAGATTCAGAAAAGAAACGTGACCTTAACTGGAATCGAACCCGCGACCTCGTGATCATGAGTCAAGAGCATCAACCTCCCAGCCAGCAGCTAAAAAATCATGTAGTCACATGTCAGCATCATAAATGGAACTGAGTTGGGAAGTGTGTGTATTTCAATTTTCGTAACGACGCCAACACTCCCCCCCCCCCCCCCCCCCCACCACACACACACACCTCAGCGGTATGAAAGCATGGCTGCAGAAACGGGCGCCGTGCGTCCGTCCATTTGTGACGGGAAAGCTGGTCGGGATATTTGTATCCCAGTCAAAATGGGAAATCGGACTGTAAGATGGTTGGGTATAGACTACGTTACCAATAAACGATAAAAAAGGATAAGACATAGGGGATTCTGTTGGTCGTTGTAATCAATGAAAGCTTTCGAAATAAAATCGGGGACGGTGGAGAAGAAGTGAGTGTACGCAGGTAGTGAACTGACAATAGTAAGGGCTTTCCTTTACTGTAAAAAGTACAGGAGAGTACCATAACTTTTTAAGACGGAAATTGACTGCACTATGTAAAAAAACTGTTTTAATTCCGCGTTTGGTTGTATATTGATTATAAAGAAATTTAATACGGTTTAAAGCAAGGTTTTTACACAATGCTGTCGCGGTTCATATCAAAAGCGTAAAGTAATATCCCATAGTTTTTATGGTGAAAGGTCTAGCAGCCAGATGCCAGGTCTTTTCCCGTAAAACCTATGGGACTTTGTAACAGTGCAATTATTAGAAAAATGTGGTGTATATATGATGGTCGCCGGGTGTGATATTGGTCGACGGACCTGTACGCTTTCTTTTTGACACCAGAATAGTTAGAACGTTAAGTTTCGACAACAACCGACCGAAACAATCGACAAAGAGGAGATAATTTTAACCTACGAACGTACACACGGACGAAAAGTCATACAGATAGCTTTTTCTACAATTACTTCGACCCTCTAAAATAATTCGTCGCATTTGTTTTGGTAACACGTACACGTACAAGTTACATTTATCTTAACCTTTAATAACTATAATTAGAACTTGTAGGTGTACATTTAGCTACCAGTAGCCGTACGCGTACAAGTTCTAAATCTTAACCTCCCTAATATTTAAACGGTTAGTAAAACATTTAACCCTATGAGAGGCAGCATTTCCCATTTGCATCGAATTACACATGAACAAGGCAAGGTATGTACGCTTCTTTCCGCTCGACGGCTAGCTAATATTGGATAGCTTCGCAGTCATAATTTAATCCTAGTTATATCCCTTCGTCTACTATTGTATTCGTATCTATATTCTGTTTGGTAAGGGTTCCTCGTCAAGAGGAAACATGCATTTAGATTGTACGCCTTGGATTTAAAAGCGATTCATATAGAAAGAAAGGAGAGCTGTGGAACTTGTATATACACTAATAAAAATTAGACATAAAAATCGTAAAATAAGTAAGTTGAGTGAACAGTGTAGTTCAAAGCCAGAGCGAAAGGAAAGCGCGTTGGACTATGATGTACTTGATCAAAGACAGTGGTGGCCGGGCAAAAACCTTCTACTGTCTTGTTGAGACACTCCATCAAGTGGTTTTTAGTGGAACTTTTTCTTTAAAGATGCTTAAATATCAAAATTTTAGGTTTAACATACCCAAAACCATTTCTCGTAGCTAAATACTGACTTGCAGCATATTGCATGACTTTTTTTGTCTATTTTTATCGTTTTGTTTGGAGGTGGGTTTTCCAATAATAAAAATATTCTTTCTGGTTTCCAGCCTTTGATGAGGTTCATTTTCATTTTAATTAAGCTGGGAACCACCCATTATGACATCACAATAGAAATGATGTCATCACCAATCACCTGATCTGTTTTGGGATATGATCATTTCAGCAAAGGGTTGCTTGCAGCGTCAGCTACACTTATGCATCTTTTTGTTTTCCAAAAAGATATTACTTACGAAAATAACTGCTTTAAGATATAAGAATAAATTCTTCTGAACTGATTTCATGTTAATTTTATATGAAATGGTATTTTTCAAGAATGTGCTTGAAACATGCCACCCCTACAGCAATAATGGTCAACTTGAGGCCGCCATTTTGAAACTGAAAAAAAAAAATAGATTGCAAGAGATTACTTTCCAAGCTTGAGAGCATGCCATTGAATTTCAACAACTCTACTGGACAAATCTGACTACGAGAAATGGAAGTAAATTGAACCATGTAAGTGGAATTTGCCGTTTCTTTATCCATTACCTATAAACTTCGAAAACCCACTTGCTGGTGTGTTTCAACAAGAGAGTAGATTTACGAGGGTGTCTTTGGCTCAATACACAGCCGTGCAATTGATGATAGAACCAAAGTTGTCAACCGTAATTGGGTCAACGTCCGTGCATACAGTTCGTTGCATATCATCAATATTTTGCCTCATTTCTTTGTTTTATCAAATTATAATCTTTCTGAAACGACTCAAAATTCCAGTTTTTTAAGCCGACAGACCTTAGAACATTCTCTCATGTATCATGAATAGTAACTATGTTATCTTTCTGTATGTTTTGTCCGATCTGTGATCACCTTAAGACAGGAAGAAGGAGTTGGGCGCTTTTTTGGCCGTCCATTCGGATGTCAAAGTTTTGAAAAATTCGTTGATTACTCTTAATTTTGGTACATGAGTAGGACTGCGATCTTCGATTGTGGAACTTCCTTGTGATAATTACACTCGGCACAGTTCCTTTTTGGGGGTCCATGTCGGTGTATTTTGTCGATGTTTATATGGTTTATATGAGCTCGGACTTATGATTGTAGTTCTTTGACCGCTCTACTTAGCAGTTGAAAGCTTATGTCGGTTATAAGTCATCAACATGATCAATATGCTTCGATGCTGTTGTGAAATATATACACCATTTGTTATTGCACGCGGGACATTCCAATCTAAAAACGGAAAATTGAAATTATTGAAGTCAGTTATCCCGTTTGGCATATAAATTTTAGAAACAAATGGTGCCAAGTAAATGTTAATCCGAAAATGCATCTCCGAAAATGGGGCTTCGTTTGCCAAGTTTGAACTTGAATAGCTCTCTCCGTTTTTCTTGGTAAACTATTTAAGCTGTGAACTGAATTAGACAGTCGGGCTGTGGATATATTGATGGACACAAATTGTACACTACTTGTTGCAAATTTGCTTTTATTTTTATTTTCGCGAGACCACTAAGATACAATACTCGTAAAACACGGCTGAGATTCCAAATGTTTGTCTCCGCCTCCTCATATAGGCGGCGGCAATAAAGACAGAAAATTCATCATGGCCAGAAACGAGACTACATTAATTGCTTAGCGGTCCCTCTGCGAAATTTCAAACCTTGTTTTGCGCAAACCTCATTAACAGACTGAATGATAAGTCTTCTATTTCTCAGGGTTCAATTATTGCAAATCTGGTGATTATTCTTTAGAGAAAGGAACTATATCTGACTCGAACAGTGTGGAACAGTACGCTGCAAATGACAAACTCATTATTACTGCGATATAGGCTATTATCAGGAAGAACCAGTTAAGACGTAGGTAAGACAGAGAGATCAAATGAGCCGCGACGTGAGAAAACCAACAATGTGGTTGTGCGCCCTGCGCAGGCTCAGATCAGCCTGATTATCCGCCAGATCCTTTCAGTCTCTCCGCTAAGCACTTAAAGGGTAGCTAAGGGTCTAAGCTACCAACATGCGGACAGCAAAGGCTCTGATCAGACTGGGCGGATGCCCAGGCTGATCTGAGTCTTTGCTGGGCGCACTACCACATTATAGGTTGTGTCGCGTGGCGGCTCAAATATAATGGCTTATATTGATTTTAGGAGTAATGATGCTAATGACAGTCACGAAAGAATGGACAAATACGTAAAGTCATCTGAAAACTTGCATTAAGGTATATCAACTACCACTGTGGTTTAACTGGTAGGTTTCCTCTGCTCCGGAATTTCAGTGTGGCTATTTTTGTGAGTCCTCATGTTTGTTTTATCTCGGTTTTAATTTTGATTTTGGTTCTTCTTTGTTGTTTTATGGGTTGTCTATTGTTATGTCCTTTCTTGATACGTGTATTTTGTTTTAGATGTTAAAGCTAGCGCGGTGACCACCTACATGGCAAATGGCTGTGCACATGGCTGCCGCTGATAATGTCTTTTGTGGTGACTAATTTGTGTCGTCTTTTTCCCACGAGATGACTTGGGTTGGATCTGGGATTGAATTATGTCAGTTCCTGAGAATTTTCCTTCTTACTCTCCCAAACCACAGATGGGTTAAATGTTTTACATATTTAGTATGGAATTTGACGTTTGTTGTATTGGTGTGCAATTACTCTGTGTTGGATTGGTTGAGTCTGTTGTCGAGGATATACAGGATTTTACTTTTGTGGTCATTTTATATGAAATATATGAAAAGAGCCTTCGGCGAAGGCTCGTTTCATAAATTTCATATGAAATGACCACGAGTGTAAGATTCTGTTTACCATAAGACCCTTCAAACTGGGAGTTTATCGCCTTCAAAATTAACTTCATCTCAGTAAGAAAACGCACTGTTGACATGAACGTTGTCACTGACGTTACGTGTATGCGTCAAAGTGTTATTACACGTGTGGTCATACGATTTTTATGACACGATGTTATCCACTGAATAACAGTGACGTTATATGAGCCGCGACACGACAAAACCGACAATGTGGTTGAGCGTCCAGTGCAGACTCAGATCAGCCTGGGCATCAGAGTGTTCGCTGTCCGCATGGAGGTAGCTTAGACACTTAGCTACACTTTGGGCACTTAATAAAGAGTCTAATCAAACTGGGTGGATGCCCAGGCTGATCTGAGTCTTCGCTGGGCGCACAACCACATTGTTGGTTTTGTCGTGTCGCGGCTCAAATTATTATGATAAAATGTTATTTCGTTTTGTTGCTTGTGTGTCTCCTTTTCTTGTTGATGCCATGAGTTTATTTGTGAGGTCTGCTGGGCATCTACATGTATAGTTGACACCCTTTTACACTGAGGTAGACTTGCTTTTAGGTAGAATGCTTTTTCTTAACATTTTGCCATCTGGTTTACTTTTAGGTAAAATGTTTTCTTAACTTTTTGCAGTCTTATTTGCTTAAAGTTAGAAATTTTTGTTTGTTTGTTTGTTTTATGCCATATTTTAAATTTATTTAAGAAATAAAATTCATTTATCCGATGATCTTAGAAGAAAGAACACAATGGGTCATGTGCAAAGTAAGTGAAGCCCGAAGGCCGATCTCGTTAAGTGTTCACATGACACTTTGTGTTCATAATTCCATGAACTTCGGATAAATGAAATTTGTCTCATAATTTCATATAAATTTAACATTATTTTAAGCACCATTTTCGAAATTTAAGAGCAACATTTGTAAAGTATACGACGAGACGCTGTCACTAACCAACAGGTGAGCTGCTTACGTTAAACAACCGTCACCATGACGTGACGTCAAATAAAACGTTACAACGGTCGATGGCGTCATTTGTTTACATGTGAGGTTACGTTCCAACGACGTCATGAGACCCACTGTTGTTCATGAAAGTATGGACACTGTTTCTCCAAAATCGGTTCATCTAAGGAAACTCAAAGGGAATGTGTTATTATTTATTAAAATGAAGACTTTTCCTCACATATTCTTTTTATGATGTATATTTCAAAGTGTAAATGTTCGTTTTTCTATAGAACTTTTTTATGTGCGCGTCTTTTGTTTTTTGTGTTTGCTGTTCAACGTTGAATTACTGTGTTAATTTTATGGAAACAAGTAATAAAGTGTGTCTTTTTTGTATTTTGTATTGTTCATCAGTGTTCGTTGTTTTTGTTACACATGTACGTATCACTACTTATGGTTTAATTTACGTGGTTACAAAAGTTACTGATTAAAAGAAATAATCAGAAAAAAAGAAATAAAAAGAATATGACAATAATATAAGTTCTCTTCATGATGACAGAAAAAAGCCCAGAAAGAAAAAAAAATCCGACGGAAATACATGAGCCTTACATTATGCTTGCTGCAAACGGAGAAATGTTTATACGTATAAAAACCTTCTGAAGTGTTCGTACAATCAACTTAGGCTTGACATTTTGCGTGGATAATCATCTCGTGGTGCATTTACTTCAAGAGGTCTAGGACCAGTAGAGCGTTTCAGGTGCTCGTGGGCCTATTGTATACTCTCTTTTTTTCAATATATCTGTAAATTTCGTGAGAACTTTGTTTTTATTTCCCATCAATTAACAGGTCGGTTTGGTCACTTCTATATACTACAGAGAGGCGCGGTAGTCGAGTGGTTAGAGTGGCTCGGCTATTGTGCAGAAAGTCACCGGAAGGTCGTGAGTTCGCAGCTCACCGTAGCCATTCGGCGACTGGAAAACTCTCTCTGTCAACCCAGCAGTAAATGGGTACCTTTTTCGAATTAGGGAAGGATAAGGCAGCGAAAGGAGAGAGATGGGCTCCGCCTTTCATCAGCTGTGCCCAAGATACAGTGGGTCTCTAACTCCCACTTCCCCTACGGCTATTAGGCTATGGGAAACCTTTACCTTTATAAACTACATGTTTGCGATTTCAAATCAAATTTGCAATCCTTCCTCTGATCCCATATTACCTCAATCTTGACATTATTGTTGATTTTGACTCAGTTTTCACTATTGTTTTTCATTTGCATGAATCATCAGTTACATCGGTTCAACAATTGATATCTGTGAAAGCTATACAGTCTATTTCTGAAAACAAGTTAACGAAGTTCTTTAAGAAAAATCAAAGAAAATTAGAATTTCTGGGCCAAAAGGATTGCATGCTGAATAATTGTTCTGGCAGAACCAAACGATTTATCGCTTCCTGTAGTTTCCAAGATTAAGTAAACCGGATTGCGTGAACGGCATCCATTTTCTTCATCAACTTCTTGGCGCGCGAGAATGTCGCCACTGTCATCGACAAAGATTGTTGCAGACCGGAACTTTATTAGGGTCGCTTACAGCATTATCGCAGATATGTATTCCACGTTTTACGGTCAAGGCTTCTTAACTGTTATTTAGCGTTGTAGCAACCAGTAACGTTTGGTGCTAAATGAGGCTCGGATATTGTTTATATGGGGGCATAATGGTCTTACATCCGCAATTCATAGAGACTGTAGCTGACACAAAGATTATGACCAAATTAGTGACTATTTTCTAAAGTCGTTTCGTAAGACGTTATCATACGATCATTTCCTAAAATTTTCAGTGTCTTGGTCAGTGTGATGAAGATAGGCTAAGGTGGTTTAACATGAAACCACAGAGTCCGGTGTATTTATGGATATATAGGTAAAACACTGTAATGAAACAAGATACTGTAACAGAAATATCCGAAACACAGTGTATGCCAAGTTCAGGTGAATGGGTATACCTCCATGCATTCTCTCTTTTTTTTCTTTCTCTCTTTTTTTCTTTTGACTGCCATTTCACAAAGAAGAACAACTTACGTTACTTCAAGTATCCTTCCCTGGAGGACGAACCCCTTCCAGAAGGGGATCTGCTCAATAAGAAAACTTTTCTCCTAAAGGAGCAAATTCTTTCCTTTAAGAGTTGATCCCTATTGAGAGAACGTCAAACATGAAAATATATCCATTCACACTACAGGACGCTGATGATTCAAAGCAAGAGCTGCTACCTGAAACTCGGAGGAATTAATACACATTTATACTGTGATGATTATATACTGTTCACAAAAAGCAGAGGATATTAAGCTATGAAAAATTGTATAGCCATATAAAACGGTAAGTTTCGATAAGATAAATATCCGTTTAGAAACTTTTCATGAAACTTTGGACGATAAGTCTTGTCTGATCTGCATACAACTGGTTTCAGACAGGGTGCCAGGACTACAATGTGGCAAATTTGAATATGAATTCATTCAAATTCTTAAAGTCAGCTAGTCATTTAATGCGTTTTTAAATTTTGTATGCTATAAGATTTTTTTTCTTCCTCAAAATTCTCATTTTGAGGAGACAATCACCAAACATAAATTTTACAGGTACCTCGAGTCATCGAAAAAAATAGACATTTATGACATGTACTCTTTATTTTGATAAAACAGTTTGGTAAATGATTATTTTGTAATCTGAAAAGGATGTGTTGCCATACCAGATTCGTGTGAGATTTGGGTGTCGACCTCTTGTCTAAAACGAAATGCAGGCAGATCATGTGACAGGATATACCATCAAAATCACAATGCAAAACGTCTTATCGAATGTTTGTCAGACGGACACTTGCCGTTTCAGATTTAGTATTTTTTCTCTCGAAATTATACTATTTCAAATAGCTTCATATCCCCTACTTTTATGAACAGTGTACCTGTCCAAAATACCGATATACATGTACACACTGAACAAAATTTCTAATTGGTCACTTTTTCCATAGAGTTATGCCTGAAGCAGAGTTAGATTAGCCTGGTTACCAACTAAGACGAACAAATGTACAGATATTCTTGTATTTTACCAGCAGCACAAGCGCTTATGCATTTCTAAAAAGATTTACATCAATTCGAGGCTTCGGTTAGGGTTTACGCAAACATTGAAAGGGAGGTAATTTGAAAACGTCAATATTAAAATTAATACAGGTGAAAAATGCATGAAGACTTAAAACATACCACATGTTTTTATGATATAAAACGTTTTTTACTTCTGAAATATCATGCTTTTGTGGAAGTTTGATACAGCCTGTATGTGTTTTCAAAGCATTCTATGGTTTAGATATAATGGGTCATAACTCTAATACTACAATAAAGTTTTGATTACAACATTGGCTTTTAATAAGTATCTAACAACCAAAAAATTTGATTAAGATTATATTCAAAAATACAATTTGAAAATCATATTTCTGCATATTAGAAAACTGACCAATTAGAAATTTTGCTGAGTGTATGTGTTTGTGTAGATGGGCATTTTTTCTATTTATTTATTTACAGACACTTGAACCTTTTATTGTGCAGTCTTTCGTGTAATGGAGGCAATTTACAATGAATGTAAACTCATTTTTCAACGGATAATATTTCGAGAAATGAAATTTCACTATTATATAATAGAGAGTCCAGGCTGAGAAAATGGTGTAAAACACTTAAAAATGGAAACAAGTTCCGTTCGTGAGAAGTATGTGGGAATAGCTATAAAGACTAACGAATCGCCTTTCAAAACTATCAAGGAGTTTGAACTTTTGATTTCGCGCCATATTTGAAATGATGTATTATTTAAAAATTCCGACAGATTCCGTTTGTACACAAACTAACGATATATATCAGGAAATATACCGCTGAATTATCTCCTCTTGCGTCAAAAGCTGGCAATGATTTATGATAATTACGTACTTTGTTTTCAAGTTCGATATTCGTAAAAACAGCCATTTAGTATTTGATTAAAACGGAGGCTGAATTTATTCTGATCAGTCGCGCCATCTAGGTACAACCACTTAGAACAGTTAGTGCTTCTGACGTTTGCCATCTATTACTACCATAAAACCTTTAAAATTAGCGAGACAGGACTAGAAACTTATCAAGAAACATGTAAATATCACGAATCAGGTCTTATTGAAATTGATGCGAGTTGTCTACCGTTACTGATCTAAAAATAGAAACACTTCTTCCGGTTACTGTAATTATTCTAAAATTTGAACAGGTTAAATCAATTTAACGAATTAAATTGGCTGAAATTGTTGTTGACAGTGCAAACAGTGCCGATCCTGACCAGACTGCTCCTTTATAGGAGCAGTCTGGTCAGAATCTTCACTGTTCGCTCATGTATTCCTGTTCAAATATTTACGGTGCGCACGGTGGTATATCTCTGGCTGCGCGCGAGACCCGTCTTATTAGTGGAGCTTTCACGAGTTGAAGATGGCGCCGAGCGACTAAAATGGCGGGTTTTGCATGGCTGACGGGATCTGGTTAGTTTCAAGTAAAGTATTTATTTCATGAGCTGTCCTAATGAATACATTGATACAAATATTAGTTTGAACTCGCTTGAACTGAAAGCAAATGCTTCCTCTTCCTACTGCTACCGTAGCTTTTGGAATTTTCTGCATCTTTCATTTGATTTCGTCAAATAGTTTCAGGTATTTTATGTAAACAATGATTAGTGACGAAAATATTGTAATTGTAAAGCAAATTGAAAATAATTTAGTTTGCTAGATTTTTATATCATTATACTTACGGAAAACAGTTCTGCACGGATGTTAATTTAATATCCGTGCACATTTTTTGTCGTGAAGTATGTTATTATTACATCATTATTATTTGCAGGATAATGTAATCGATGACTGGTTGGTGAATTCTCGACTTTTACTGCTCGATTCTATATCATTTTGTTAAAAAAATTTAATTTTCAAATAATATACCGAACAAGCTTTATAAACTATCAAGACATACTTCTATTTGCAGGAAAGCAAAACATAGACGGCATGGCATGCTCTACTCACTTTTCGATGACGAACGATAAGAAGTATTAAACTCAAGGAAAGATGAGGGCATGCGTGACAAACTAATTTATTGGGCGAGGTTCATCTAAATCGGAACCTGTCATGAATGCCAGTTTGGGGTAGAAAATCCTTCCTTCGCAGTAACTTTCAAGCGACAAATTCGACGGGCTTCTTTTCCGCCCAACAGATCCGGACATAAAATTAGCGTCGTTTTGAGGACGACCGAGAACATAATCTGCTACGCACTCATCGATTATGCCCGATGACTAGCGAATTGACACGAGAAGTGAAATGACAACGAAGGACAAAACCACTGAAAAACCATGCCGGGATGGATACAAAAATTATCATATGACGTCGCTTTTGAAAGTGTAATAAAGCCATGCATTAAAAACGATAATCCACTAGTGGATTAAATATGCAAATTACGTCGTAACGTTATGCGTTGACGTCCATAAAAACGTTGCGTTTTCTAAAGGCGAAATCGTGACGTTTTAGTGCAAAATCTGCTAATAAAATATGATTTTAGCGTCATATGATAAATAGAATTTTGCATGAGTGCTCATGTATTATTGAATTTATTAAACTCGTTGGGAAAAACGATAAGATGCTCGGCAAAGCCTCGTATCTTATCTTTTCCCCCAACCCGTTTAATAAATTCAATAATACACGAGCACTCATGTAAGATCCTCTATATAATAATAATATAAGTAATAATAATAACAAAGTTAATGAATAAATACAAAAATGAAGGATGATAACCACTTCTTTCTTTTTCATCGCATGACTTCTGCAGTACCATTATTATTACTGAAAAAATGAACATGGGTCATTCTTTAGTATGTTCTGACTGTCAGTCGTCACGTAGAACAAATGTCAGGAACTGTCATACAGTCGTTGAACAACTGGCCTTGCTCACTCGCTCTGTATGGAAGGGACAATGAAAATTGTCATTGTCATTGTTTTTCATAGCACGTCGCGAGAAAGTTCGTCTTTGACAGACATACTATACTCCTCACGGGCTTAAAATGTATTGTTGTTTTTTGTTTCTGAAAAAAAAAATGGCTACGATACAATAACAATATCCTTCTATTCATCTATTTTGCGGATAGATTATAAGAATCTTGAGTGTCCACATGGAAATTGCATCCAAAGTCTTGGAATTTCAACTAGGACGAGCCTTGCCGAATCACTGCTTAAAATAAGTCCCAAATGGTGACATTTACCCATCATATATAGACTGGCTTGTGATGAATAGTTTTTTCTCCGTTTTCCGTGAAATCGCCAAAATCTTCAAGACAGGAACTTTTCATCGTTTTGAACAAGTGTCTGTCTGACATATGTTTAAGAGCCTGGGGCCGTATTCATAAAACCTCTTAAGTCGTTGCTATGCTGTTGCTAAGGCCAAATTTCTATGAAGGAGATTTCCTACAACTATGAAATTTGCTCTGGAGGAACAGTCTGAAAAGACTGTTCCTCTAGAGCAAATGTCATAGTTGTAGGGAATCGCTTTCTTAGAAATTCGGCCTTAGCAACAGCATAGCAACCACTTAAGTCGTTTTATGAATACGGCCCCAGGTGTCTTTATTGGGAGTGTTTGCTCCTTGAAGCAAGCACGCGGCCATATTTTCTCAAGGAAGACAAAAATAAATAAATAAATAAATAAATAAATAAAGCAGTTTAGCCAAGAATGTCGACAGAGTGAAATTGCTACAGACGTCGAGTTAAGCTTTTAGGGATGCAATTAGACTCTAATGAAACAATTATAGTCTGCTGTCAAACGTCGTTTTTGTTGCTTGCGCGTCGAGTTTCTTCATTTATAATGCAAATATTGGGCAGGAAATATATGTGCTCAGTTGCAAATGGACAAAAACAATTGCTCTGGAAATTCAGAAGTTTCAAAGCATAACTTTGAACTGGGAGGAAGGTCTTTTAGACCATATCGCCCAATCACAAAGAGTAACCCGACGGAAGAATTTTAATTCCACACACACACACACACACACACACACACACACAGAGGCTGTTTTTTTTTCTTCTATTGTTTATCTTTCTCCAACAGTCAAAATGTTTATAATGCTTTCATATTAATTCCGACAACCAAAGCGCTTGTCGAAACCACCTAAAACTTCAGGAAACCCATAATGAATCAAGATGGTAAACGATGGGAGCACTTTGTGATCAACATGACTGGACAGGAGCATAATGAACAGGATAAAGTAGGTTAAGTAGTTAATAATTTCCATGATGTCATCAGACTACCCCTACAACCAGCACGTCAATGGGAGAACTGAAGAAGAAGGCTAGAACCACAGAAAGTGTCAGTTTTTGCATATAATTTAGGACTATATCATAATCTACACGTATAACATAAAATGCACGTCAATGTTAGAATAGCGCATAGTTATGTAGGTCGTTTCTGCCAGTCAAGTGTCAGGAATTATCATACAAATCTTGCATAGTGTAAATTGTCACTGTCCTAAAACCTAATATATGCACCTTCACTATAAGTTTCATGAGACCTGTCGTGGAAAATCTGTCCATTTGTTTCAGCCATGTTTAGGACATGTTTCTATCTACGGTTGTCCAGACTACGCTTATAGGTAGAAGTGGTCGCTGTCCGAATTCGTAGACCGCAGAAACATTGAAAAATCTGGAATACATGTAATAATATAAATGAAGAATCATTTAATATATAATATTTATGTATATGTCTCCAAATCAAGACAGAAAATTCCAGCATTAGTAAACGTGAACTGAGTATACGCCCAGCATAGCAAAGTCGGGGTTACAAATCTACGGAGTATACAACGAAAGGCTCTGCAGCCAGTCACCACAAATTAAAATCTAAAGGAGTTCCTTCAATAGCAGAGAACACAGTCGAAAGAAGGAACATGGGCCATACTTCGTAGTTTCGGCTATTCAAGCCTCATCTGTGACCCTGAACTTTTCTGGTGAAAAAAGCCAGGGGAAGCATACTGTATTTTCTTAATTTTAAGGCAGTCAATTAAAATACTGATAATATAAAAGGGGTCCAAATGAATAAAAACGATGGTCTAGAATAAGAGTCGAAACCAATCAAAATTTATGAATTCTCAGAATATATCCTCTGATCTCAAAGGACAAACATAAAATACGATCTTAACTAAGATCAGAACCAGTGCCTTACAACCGCCAGTAGCATAATCTACCGAGTGATTTGTGTGGCTTCAAAAGGCAAGTGTTCGGCTTACATACTGAGTCTCTAATTCATAATATCAACGAATGCAACATGCATGTAAGTAATGTATAATTGAGACAAAGAAAAAGACAAGTTTAACCAACGGGTACCTACAGTGCTCCTTTGTGTGACTTCAACAAAGACGATAGGTCATTCTCCTGTAGGTCATGCCTGCCAGTCATCACGTAAGAACAAGTGTCAAGAAGTGCCATTCAACAGCTGAACGGTTGACTTTGTATAGTGTGGATGAAACAATAAGAATTGTCAGTGCCTTCAAATTAGACATAACCTTTTGTAGTATGTGTTATGGGCCATGTATGGAACAAAAAACTGTCTTGAAGCATGAGAATTGCAAACGTTCAGATGAGACTTAGCACTTCACTTTCCCAGTTCTATAAGGTGCTGTTGTAGTGAGGGCGATCTAAGAATGCATTTACCCTACTGTACATGGTACAGAAACGTATTTTCCTACGATGTGGTTCTTATCATGGTGGTCTATTTAGTCATTTTGGGTCTAATCCAGCTCCTTTGTGACCTATTTGCTAATCGGAATACCATCAATTCACACCTGTTTTCGGTTCTATGAAATTTAACACCATAATTATTTTAAATCTGACAACTCCAATAACATTTTGCCTAATGATAGAATACTCTAGCGCCTGTGCCGATAATTAACAGTATCTAGGAGTCAAAATATGAATACATAATTAATGTATTTTTGAATTGGTATTGTTTTTCACAATAGGGGCGTAAATGTGGATAAAGGCAAGGTGTTGGGTATCATAATTAAACAATTACATCTGACATCTTACGACAATATTACGTTACCTGGATAAGTCACAATCACGCAGTTTTAGTCGAACATTCTTTGGATAGTCATTTAAAAAATAATACGTTTTCCTATTGATCACTCTTGTCGGTTCACACTACATGCAGTTATTAATCAAGGATTATCCGACTTTCTCCAAATCGCTAACCAGTCTATAAACAACCTTAATGAATAGTCTACCATCGTGTGATATACCAGGAAGGACATTTTAAAACTGCAATACGCACCCACTTTGTTAGACTTTTGTCAGTCCAAGATGTTAAAAATTTATTGCCTCTCTGATCCTCCAACACCCTGATGTTGTCTTACATTTCATGAAATTTTTAAGGAGACTAGAAAAAAGCCCGCGCAAGCGCGGAAATATTTCATGATGGTCAAGTTTATATAAAAAAGCGAGTTTTAATTTTTCAATGTAAATGGCCTAAGGCCTAGGTGAAGATATGACCTTTACCATGAATACTCACTAAACCTTCATTTACCTAATTAGTTGTCTGCATCTACAAACTTTCAGACTGCAGACTGCATTGTTTGTAAAAAATCAACTTTTTTCACTTTTTCCTATAGAAAAACCTAAGTGACTCAAAAGTTGACCTTGCCGTAAAACAGATCAAGGTCATCCCAGGGTCATCATTTATATAAATTTTGTTGAGCTTTTGAGTCCTTGATGCGACATGCTAAGTTTCAAGATCATAGGATTTGTGGTTCTGGGGGAGAATTTGTTGATTTGATGCCTAACGTCCACGGTAAACAGCTAAGGTCATGTCGGGACGGTCAGTTAACCTAATCACACTATTCCTGGGCAGGCTTAGACCACCTAAGCGGGTAACCAGTACTAAGTGCACATACTTTCGCCTGCCCTTCTTGAATCAGCGGAAGGAGAAACGAAAGTATGTGGCCAGACCGGGTTTCGAACCCAGGACCTCTGACTTATGAGTCAGGTGCCCTACCGATTGCGCTACGCGGCCCGGCGTTGTTCTGGGGGAGAAGATTTTTGAAATTTATTACCATAATAAATGTTTGCCATCTTGGTTATGTGAACTGTCCTGGGTATTTTTTTTTCTGGAAAAATTGGGTCCTGGAACGTTTTTGGGGAAAATATTCAAGCCCTGTGAAGACTAAAAGCTTATTTAGCTTCGTTGAATCATTGAAATTGATTCGTCTGCTTCGCTGGAAAAAAATGCCCTTTCTTACCTGGCGCATGTTTGTTAACCTTAGACATTTTTAATTTTTGTCTTTTCGAAAGTTCAGTTCAGTTTGAATTCTCATAACGACGTTCCCCAAGTGGCTCAGCGGTACGTAACCATAGCCGCACACACTTGGCGCCGTGTGTCCGTCAAACTTTTCGAAAGACCATGTGCGTTGAGCTTTATTCTTTAATGGGCGAGTTCGATTGGCTACTTGTATTGACTATCGTTCTGGAAGAAAGTGGGTCGTTTCGAGCCAAGGCGGTCGGGACTATGACCATTTAGTTCTTCATCCGTTTAGACATATGAGCAAAAATACAAAAATAAATCGTTATTTATGGGGAATGACGTACGTTCATGGGTCGGATTTTTGCATTAGAACCTGCTAAAGTTGGACTTGCTAAGCAGCGCGCCGATATAACGACGCAGAACCGAAACGATCGGATTAATTTAAAACGTGTATTCGAGGGGTCCTACTAAAGACAGAGACAGGACTTTTGCCACCGAAAAGGACCGAAAAGAACTTTCGGGCACCGAAAATGACTTTTTAAAATGCCATTTTATGCTATAAAAACGTTTGAAATATATATAGGGTAAGATATTTTATTTCTAAACACAATTTTCTAGAACATTAAAAGAAAAATGCCATTTTCGGTGCCCGAATTCGGATTTGCGATGTCCTTTTCGGTACATGGCGTCTCTTCACTGACCAAAAGTGGAGTCCTTTTCGGTGCTGTAATTTTTTGGTAAAATTTAAGGATGAAGATACTACAATTCACAAACTTATTATTCAAGCGCTGATTACTATCTTGATGATATCAAAATTTCTAAAACATATGTTTTATATGACATTTAACGGCAAATAAAAGTCCATTTCGGTGCCCGAAAGTTCTATTCGGTCCTTTTCGGTGGGGTTAGTCCTTTTCTGTCTTTAGTAGGACCGTATTCGAGTACACGATTATTTCACTCGAACGCACCCATTGTTGACAAAAAGAATTCGACAAATAGTCGAAGTTTCTAGAAAAATACTTGTGAGAATTTAAAATGAAAGACGAATTTAATTCCCAAATTCTTTAAATCTACGTGAAACTAAAACACACGCTAACCGAAATTATAAATGATAGCAATATGCGAAAGAACCAGTATAGAAATTACGCTTGAAAATGTCACCAATTTTGCAGTTTATGCGTTACTTCGTTTATTTAGTATTATAGAAGTGACAAACAATGTGAATAATATGGCTTAGAGAATTTCTAACACCTTCGACTGAAATCAGTTTACCGCTTTGTTAACACACAAAAGTTTCAGGGCTTCATTTCAATCACAACGCTTCGCGCTTTTACATGCAGCGGTATAGATGCCACGATTTTTGTCCAACCACAGAAATCTTGTACAGTTAAACTTTTAACATTTTGAAAAAGATTGAATAGAAACAATACAATTTATTTTTTTAAATTCATTATGATCCACAAGGTCACCTCAAACAAATAAACACATTACTGATCAATGATTTGCACGTGGTCATGACGTAATCTTAATATACATTAATACATTGTGTGGATGTTTATTATCTTAGAAGACGTACATGGATCTGCATAATCATTTTATTAAAGAAACAATTGATCACGTTCTATCCCTTTCATCACAAAATCAAACTTAGGAGATTGGTTGCGTAGCATATATGAGAGTGAAACTAAAGTGCCGACTGGGAGAAAGCGAGGCACCGACTCCTGACGAAATGATTTCATTAAGCACGACAGCCATCTGTTGATTTTGGGCAACGATTACAGATGTCTATATATTGTGGGACTTTGATGGTAATTCGGCTAGTTTTTTTTTATATATATATTTTCTTGATATTACATTTTCATCTTTGTTGACATAGACTCTTTGAGATGGTTCTGCTGAGGATCAAGTCTCTTATGGAGAATAACACAAAATATCATAGACTTTATAATCAAAACCCCTCCTTTTCATGGAGATCTGTGCGATTTCTTAATTATTTAGAAAAACTCCATGAATAGTCCTATTTATAAGTCTGCTTTAATACTTCATGAGAGAGACAAAGCCACTGTAAGTAAGAAGGCCAACCTTCTATTTATGAAAGCTTAGATCCAGTTTGTTATTCAGTAATGTTAATACGATTTTGCATCATGCAAGTTTACTGGAATTAAAAAAAAATTAAACTCGCCTCTTTATACTCGTTTTTCTTCCTTTTATCATTACTATTATTATTATAATTTTTATCATTATTATTCTGTTGACTTTATACATGTTTTATTTGTCATTTTTGTGCTCATTACAATGATAAATATGTGCCTTTTCTTTTGTTAACTCAATAAGACGTCCCAAGGCCAAGATATACATGTATATGCACTTACACCGCTTTTCAAAGGCTTAGAACCTGCAGTCACTCAGCGCAACCCAGTCCCCGAGATTTTCATGCTCACATGACAGTGAACTCCATTTTTTTTTACTTAAATTCAAAATACTAAATCAAACTTGTTTTTTTTTCATTCCGAAAAAGGAGGAAGTAGTTGAGGCGAAAAAAGAGAGAGAAAGAATGTGAGGTAAAATTCAAGCACTGGCAATAATAAACAAGTCCAATAAGTGGCTATCATAATTGTATTGCTGTTACCCTTACCACATACAAGACCGACCTAGGTCCATTAAAACCAGACATGGCTGTCTGCAACAATGCAATTTAACATGTTACAGAACGAAATAATTTGAAATTTTTCATAAAAAAGTAGAAACATTTTTTCGATATCATTTGTAATATGTTTTTTCTTTTTTCTTTTTCTTTTTTTTTTTTTTTTTGCTATCATCGGTGGGTCTGTTTGAGAAAGCGCAGATTGTCTTTAAATTGTGGTATGCAGGTTTACAGATTCGGTAGAGTCACGATTGAGTGGTGTACTCTGTCGATGACTATTTGGATAAAAAACATAGTACTGGCAATGAAATCTGTTGTTAAAACTACTCTTTTACCAATTGTTAAAGATAGTTTGTGTGAGAAGTCAATTTGACACATCTTAGGTTTCTTAGAAAGCGAAATTCCACCAACAGATTGTGGCAGCATTTTATAGCCTTCTTTATGTGTGGAAGACTCTGTCACTGTTTTTGATATAGTTTATCATAATTATGACGTCGCTGTTATTCAGCGGATAACGTCGTCATAAAAATCGTATGACGACATGTGTAATAACACTTTGGCGCGTACATGTAACGTCATTGACGACGTCCATGTCAACAAAGCTTTTCTTCTTAAAAAAGGTCCAGTTTGATGGCGATAAAATCCCATTTTAAAGGGTCATATGATAAACATAATCTTACACTCGTGGTCATTTCATACGAAATTTATGAAACTCGCCGAAGGTTTGTTTCATAAATTTCATATGAAATGACCACTCGTGTAAGATTCTCTATAACTATAATGGTTTCCGTTCCAACTGGTTCAGAAAAACTAACTCTAGCATGAATTTTAGGTGCACTGAAACGATACTTTTCTTTCGGACCGCACACCAACAGAGGTAGTTGATGATATTTTGCTTTCTTTGTGGTTTAGTGTGGTGTAGAGTGAACTTGCCACATCTTATCGAAGAGTCCTTTTGCGTCGGTTTAAATGCAATGATCCATAGTCCTCTTTTAAACAAAGATATCAAAATGATATGCTTTTTCGGAAAAATAAACAAATAAATCATGTGAACAAAATACATTATAAACTTTTATGTCAAATTCAGCTGAAGATAACTGTTCTTGCGACAAATTAAAGAAACAGAATCGATGTTGTTCTAGTTGATTCTCTTTGGTCAGTCAACTATTATCGTATATCTATGTCATTCATAAAAACAAATTCCATGAATGCGTTTGCACACCTGAGATGATCTTATAACACGAAGGTATAAAAGTTTGTTTTGTTCGTGAACGATACGCGCTGTATCAGGTGTCGCGGTATGGAGGGTCACTTTGGTACTCTCTTTGTGTGAGGGAATCCGACACTGCAACTAGTAAGGAAGATATGTCCATTGTATGAAAAGTACTGTCATTCTTGTGGATCAAAATCACGAACAATGTCATTAGCTAAGCTTCAATAGGTAATTGCTCAATTAACGGCCTTCTTTTGAAAACAACTTGAGGATTGGCGTTGTAGATCGATCTTAAATTGACGTAAATCATTCATATTAAGACAACTGCTCTAAAAGATGGCACCCTATACGTGTCTAAGGGCAAGAAGATTATCAGAGATTTGACCTAAAATGGGACAAGCCACGTGGAACGTGCTTAAGGGCACGTGTTTACAGGCAATGTTTGGATCACACTGGGCTTCTTCGTAGTCTCTTCATATTCAGTCTTCAATATACACAGCATAACTGCTCATGATCTACAGAGTGCTGAATTGAACGGGAAGACTTTGATCAGATGGCGCAATCGAAGTCTCTCCAGTTTGCAGATGCTCTACGGAAGCTTTTCTTGTCGCACGTCTCATATGTGGTTTTGCCATTGTGCTTGGCATTTGCTTTTGTTTTCAAGGGTTCCAATGGCCACCCACTTTGGATTAGTATGACTACTGACACTATCTTTCATCAATAATGTATGACCTTCGCACAAATGTTGAATGGCCTGTTTAAAAGCAGATATTCAATTAAGACACTTAGTGGTTATAAACAATGTAAATCAAAGGAATGACTTACATGCTGGATTAAATCTTAGGACTTTCTCCATTCATATATTTGACATTGAAAAGAAAACGTAGCGTTTCAGATAAATTTTCTTATTACTCTCTCTTCGCTGTTTCACGGGGACTGAAAACTGCGAAAGTAAAAGTTGGGAATGGTCTTCTTTTATATCCTACCTAGAACTATTTATTAAACTTCACCTACTTAAAATCATAAAAACTTTCATGAACTATTTAGTAATGCAGCTATTAATTTACACATTTAATTCGACTTTTCAAACGATGCATGTATTGTATTGCCTTGCATCCACCGACGCTGCAGTTTTTTTCTTACTGACCAATGCTACTTTTAATCAATCAATGGGACTTAGCTTACCGTTTTAATCCTTATACACGCTCCTGCTCTATAAATGTCTCCTGCCTCTTTTCCGAAAATAGTGTTATATTAACTTGTGGGTTCCTGTTTGCTTCTTTGGTTGACATAGCTCTTGAAACGGGGTCTGCTTTAGCTCCTAGAGGAGCATATTCTTTCCTTTAAGAGTTGACCTCTACTGAGACGGGCAGCAAGATAGTAGAGTTGCTTCGTCTGAATGTATACCTAATCTTTTATATACTGTTTATAGGTCTACACCTCTTGTAAATTTATATAAAGAATGCGGCTGGGTGTCATTAAGTGACAGAAGGCAATTTCAGAAGCTTTGTTTTATGTATAAGTGTACTAATAGTCTTCTTCCTGATTATATTTCGGACCTCATACCCCCTTTTGTTCGCGAAGTCTCAAATTATCCTTTAAGAAATCGTAATAATGTTTCTAGTATTTATACACGGACGGAAATCTTTTCAAGATCTTGCATACCCTCTGGTGTTAACCTGTGGAATAACTTGGATGCCTCTATGAAACAACTGGACTCTTTTGCTTCTTTTCGTAGGTCTTTGAAAAGTAAATGTTTATCACCCAGTAAGGTGCCTGATTACTTTCTCAAAGGCAATCGTAAATGGTCCATAATTCATGCCAGAATAAGAATAATGGCAGCGATCTACAATCTGACCTGTTTCAAAATCATCTGAGTCTAAATAGATATTGTTCCTGTGGAAATAGTATTGAAAATGCAACACATTTTTTCTTTGAATGTGAAAACTATACAGCAGCAAGAATACGCCTGTTTAGATAAACAAGGGACTTTCATCCTCTAAGTCTTGAATATATATTAAATGGTAAGCCTCCATTGTCTAATGATAATAATTTTCTTCCTTTTCAGGCCGCCCATCGTTATATAAAGGAGTCCAGAAGGCTTTCCTGATTTATTGTTGTGTCATAATAACAGAAAATCCTCCCGTTATATCCAGCTATAGCAGGATACGAAACCCACTAAGGTGTTCGCAGCTCACACAAAGTGCTTTCTGTCTTTCTATTGTTTGTTTTTCGTTTGTTAATTTTCTTTTTTTATTTGGTTGTTTTTCTCAGATATTACTTCTGATATTGTAAGCACATGTCTGCTGAGAGGCTTGAAAACGCTGACTGTAGGTGTTTGTTTTACCTTGCAGTGATCGATTGCTGCCAGGTTCCGACAGCATGGGCTAAATGTGATCTCTGTGTGGTCATTGAATTTGTTGCTATGATAAAGTTGTTCGTATTTTGCGGTTTCTCTATTCGGCCGTCGGAGCTGGGCTGTAGTCGGGTACGTGGCCGTGTGTATGGAGGCATAGGTGGCGTTTTGGAGCTCCTCAGCAACATGGTTTACATTGTCATTACAATTCTGTTATTAGAAAATTACCTGCGATGTTGATATACATACTATTGTTGTTGGGGAAGGGCTGTAACTAATGTTGTGAGAACTTGTAGCCCGACCCCTATGCTATGTTATGAAGGCAATAAAATATGTTTAAACTGTATACTGTTTATAAGCGGTATTTTGTTAATGGCTAATTCCCCTTTCGTAAAAGGCAACGCTCCCGGGGCATTTAATAGGATAATTACGGTTTACTCTAGACTGGCTCCAGACTCCAGTCTGTAAAACCGAAAAATCTTCAAGCATAAATTCAGCTATCAGAAAATCCATTCCTGTAGTTTAATATATTTTGCATTATTTTATGACAATATAATTTATTAGACTGAAGCCAGTCTAGGTTTACTCGTATATCAGCTACATTCTGATCTGTGTTTTGTGTCAGTAAATTCCTTTTTTACAATTTTTTGTTTGTACTTAGAGTCTTTGTATTGTAAATTAAATATTTATTCATTAAATATAAGTGTGTTTATATAAGGTACTGAGGTACTGCTGAATTGCGTTTCTAATACGTGTCTTGTCCTATGCCATTTCTTATCAAAACTGAGTTCATTTCTGCAGATAAGTAAAAGGAAGAACCTGCGCAATAAAGATATAGATTAAATAATTGATCAACAAATTATATTTTAAAAAAAACAAGAAATGTTACAGTGTGTAACAAATGCCCCCGAAGGCCCCTTCAACTGACCTTTGGCCCTTACTATGACCTTGACCTTGGGCACAGAACCTGGGTCTTGCACATGATATACATTCTCATTTCGTTTTACTTTTCTGTAACATTTAAATGCACTTTGGAAGTTTAAGACGATTCGACGGGACTTCATTCAACCACTAACCAAACTGTGTTGCATCCTTGACCTTGGGTATGGGAACCTATGTCTTGTGCATGGCAAATCTTCTCATTAGGCTTTATCTTTCTTTAAAGTTTGCTTTGGTACTTTTCTGAATAATTGCCGAGACATAATTTGACCTCTGACCCCAGACTGTGACCTTGACCTTGGATCTGGGATCATAAATATTGTGTGTAACATACCTTCTCATAATGATTTACCTTTCTGTGAAGTTTGATGACATTCATTTCAGCAGCTTTTAAGTTATCACAGAGGCGAGATTTGACCTTTGACCCCCTAATTGTGACCTTGACCTTGAACTTGGCAACCCAAATCTTATGTGCAACATACCTTCTCATTATGTTTCACCTTTCTGTGAAGTTTCATTAAATTTGCTTCAGTAGATTTTAAGTAATCACTGAGACCAACTTTTGAGACACTATTTGACTTTTGACCCAACCGTGGCCTTGACCTTGGGCATGGGGACCTAAGTCTTGTGCACGACACACCTTCTCATTATGCTTTATCTTTCTGTGAAGTTTCATCAAATTTGCTTCAGTAGTTTTAAAATTATCGCTGAGACACGATTTTGAGACACAATTTGACCGTTGACCAAATTGTGGCCTTGACCTTGGGCGTAGGGACCTGAGTCTTGCGCGCGACACACCTTCTCATTATGCTCTACCTTTCTGTGAAGTTTCATCAAATTTGCTTCAGTAGTTTTAAAGTTATCGCTGAGACACGATTTGTAACGGACGGACGGACTGACGGACGGACGGACAGTCGGACGGACGGACGGACGGTGCGATTTTAATATGCCACCCGAAGTTCCTTCGGGGGCATAAAAAGAAAGTGGTCTAAAATATATTACGATGTTAGCCAGTGTGTAATTAGATGCGTTAATCCGGAAACTGAAGTTACAAGAAGACTTAAAACGGATAAGACTGCTGCATAGAAAGAAAATATGCACTGAATGGGATTAGGAAAAGATCAGCATTTTTCTTAAAATGAAGGCGACGTCTCAGATCTGTATAGCATGTCGATAAACCTCGTTAAGAAATGGATTTAGAATGCGGCAAAGCAATCCTGCTAATATCAAGCTTTCAGCCAACAATTCCTCTATTGTAAAGACGTTCTTATCACATGTTTTCTATATACTTCTGAACCTGGAAATAAGCATGTTCACAGCATGATTGGACTTCATCTAATAAATAGGGATACTCCCGCTAATTTGAACCCACAGCGATACATACTAAAATCCTTCATAAAAGACTCGTAGGCGCAATAAAAGGGAGTTGGAAATGCTTTCTAGCGCATAAAAATGTCATTTATGCAGTAGAAATTCCTTACAATTCTAAGACACACAATTCTTAAGACGTTCGGCACCAAGACTGGGGATCAAAATAACGTTTTTGATATTTCATAGTAGGTTCTGAGTGGAAATGCGCGCTGAAATGATACAGGATAATGCATTTGGCGTATAACTCGCTTAAACATTTACCCCTGTCGTGAAGAATATGACAGAAAATGTGAAACCGCCTCATTTTCGCTCATTTCATAAGTGTCAGATATTAGCTGTTATTAGCACGCCACGTGAAAATGTGGATTTTTTGTTGATTCGAAATAATGGGCAAAAAATTAGATTTAAGTGACTGTATGAAGCCGGTGCCAAGGAAATTTTGGCTACGGATTATCGTGAATCATTACTATAGAAATGTCTCAGATCCTTCCGTTGTTTCCGGTGTTTTCTCTGTAAGAAAATATTATGACCTATAGTATGTTAAGTACAGTAGTTGATAAGGATATTCCCTACAACTATGAAAGTTGCTCTAGAGGAACAGTCTTTTTCAGACTGTTCCTCCAGAGCAACTTTCCTAGCTGTAGGGAATCTCCTTCATAGAAACTTGAGTCGTTTTATAAATATGGCCCCAGTTCTCAAAACTGAAATCCATGTCAGTTATTTCATCTAGTTAACTTTTTTTTACTTACGGACTGGCATCAAGATTACAGTTGTTAAGCTATTACGGTCAGCAAAATATTTGTATCTAGATGACTTTGGTATAGCTACAGAGCCATGGTAACTCAAAGGATGTCAACTTGCAACACATAGCTACTCTCAACGCTTTCTTCTGATGAAAGAAACTATTTGAAATGCATATCAAATACTGTTTCTAATTAAACACGCTCGAAAGCTTTAACTGACGGAAATGGCCCGGACCTTGAAACTCATGTTCAGCTGATGTCATTTACTGCAGTTTTCTCAGTTCAACATGCCCCGTGATGCAAGCTTTATTGAATAAAAGACATAAATAATATGAGCCGGGACACGAGAAAACCAACAATGTGGTTGTGCGCCCAGCGCAGACTCAGATCAGCCTGGGCATCCGCCCAGTTCGACCAGACTCTTCGTTAAGTTCTCAAATGGTAGCTAAGGGTCTAAGCTACATTCATGCGGACAGCGAAGACTCTGATCAGACTGGGCGGATGCCCAGGCTGATCTGAGTCTGCGCTGGGCGCACAACCACATTGTTGGTTTTGTCACGTCGCGGCTCATATCATACAAGCAAATACTATTACATTTGTTAATGATTTATTTCTTTGCCCTCGACTACATCCTATTTACAGTGCAGCTCCAAAATTATGTACGCTCATGTAAAGAATTTATTTGTTGACTGTATCAAGTTACATGCTGCCGTAACTGCTCAGAATAAGGTCTGCTCATTACAACCTTAAGCACCAAAAAATGAAAATAGCTGAGATCGACATGAAATCAACACACTGATTGCTCTTTAGTCTTTGTATCTTCAACCGAGGTTATAAAACTTTTTTCATGCTCAACTCAGCTGAGCATGAAACTTTCTCTGCTGATAAATATGAAAATGCCAACTAATGTTGGCATTTTCATATTCATAAGCAGAGAAAATTTCATACTCAGATAAACTAAGCAAGAAAACAGTTGTACTTATCAGTAATTTGCATTTATTAGCAGATAAAGTTTCATGCTCAGCTGAGTTGAGCATGAAAAAAGTTTTATAACCTCGGGGCCTGGCTTGGTCATATGTATTCAAAAGGTACAGGTCTTAACATGGCTCTTTTTATTCATATGGCCAACCTTTCAAAACCAAAAGATAAGAAATCGGGACTGAAGCCAGTCTACGAGAAGGCTTGACCAAAACATTTTTTAAATTTAGCAGACGTAAATTGTTTTGTCTGTTTGTTTGTATTTTTGTTTTATTTATTTATTTGTTTATTTTTATTTTCCCCCCTTTTTGCGTTTTAAGGTTTAAAAGCAGGAGAACGTATATTTGCAAAGTCTGAATTAGGCCTGCGTAATTTACAATATTCTAAAATTGATTTAGCCGCACTATCGACATGACCTCTGACAAAGCTCTAAGGACTTCCAGAGGATAACACCTCACAACCGCAACCCTCTTTCATGCTGTCCTCACCCTAACGAGCTTTTGGACTCCACCTCAAACATGTACTGCGATGTCCTTTAAACCAGTTTTTCACCTTTCAGTTGCAAACAGTTCGGTCACATAAGTAAACAAGGCAAAAATATAATATGCAACGCATATAAAGTATGTTTCTGTGTGACGCAGCCCACATATTAATTCGTTAGAAATGTGACCTATGACACGCATGCTTTTAAGGAGGCTTTTATCTAGTCCATTCTCAAACAAAAAGAAAGGTTTTGTTTTTACATGCCCACTGCAATGGATAATCTTACCAGACAGGGATAAAAAACATCTTGTCATTTTCACACCTCTGCAGCCACTTACTTTCAACAATGGCGACAGAAATGCATCGGGAAAGTGATAAGAACACATCGCATTTTGATGATTTTCCATTTTTGCACCAGGGTGGATTATAAATTTGACATTTGCAGACTTATATGCAAACATAATATTTGTATCAGTAAGTTTATCAAGACTGCACAGATTGAAGAGACGTCGTTCTCTTTCCTTCCGTTTTAGATATCCTTCAGTTTTAGATATATTTTCTTTTACGTAATCCCCTGGTTTTGATACTCGGCTTTTCGGAATGTAGTTGTACTATGGTATTTATTTTCTATCTTTTTGATATCAGGGGCCGTATTCATAAAACGACTTAAGTGGTTGCTATGCTGTTGCTAAAAGTAAAAAGTATGCAAAGACCAGGAACTGAAACAATCAAAATCCAAATCCAGCCCTCAAACCATAGTTGGAAACAACTAAGATTACAAATAATCAAGATACAGAGAACATATGGCCAACCGAGTGAGCAGCTTGTTCCCAAAAGGTGGCCACTCAGCAACCCAAACCGAACCAAAAATAATAAGAACATACATAAGGTAAAACATCATAGAAACTCTGACACCAAATACAGGCAACAGAGAACCACAACAGAACTACCGCCTTGGAACGGTCAGTAATGAATTACTGGGGGGCTTAAATCTAGCTAAGGCTAAATTTCTTTGAAGGAGATTCCCTACAACTATGAAATCTGGTCTGGAGGAACAATCTTTGTAAGACTGTTACTCTAGACCAAATTTCATAGTTGTAGGGAATCTCCTTTATATGTATTTAGCCTTAGCAACCGCATAGCAACGACTTAAGTGGTTTTATGAATACGGCCCAGTTTATGGATCTGACTCTCCAAATTTATGGTATTTAATGTACGCGCATCGTATTTTGACATTGCCAATTTTTCATTAACCCTTTGAGCGCCAAAAAGCAGACGTCAAAATTCACTTAGTGCAGTCTAATTGAGCCTTTGCTTGTCACCAGTGCCACATTGTTGGAAATCACATGGTGTGGCTCAAATGGTGTCGAACATGAAGAGCAGTCTCATAGTCTCATAAGGTACAACATGAGCAAAAAAAACAAAAGAAAATGCTGCAGCCAAGAAGTTCAGAACTACTGTATGCAAACCATGAAACCCTGATCAGACACCATGGTCTAAAATAGGTCGCATGTCTCTATACTGACTGTTTATATGATTCGCGTTATGTCAAGTATTGCTTTTTCCTTCTTTTTGCTTAATAACTTGCACTATTGTAAGTGAAGTGTGCTTGTTTGAAATGTCTTCAATCCATGCATACAAACAGCTGTAACTGAATGTCTTTCATATTGTAAAAGTTAACGCCTCCGCAGACGTAATAATTGATACCATTTCATGTTTTGCAAGTGATCATGAAAATATAATTCACATTATATCATCAACATTTGGGCTAAGGTTACAAAACCTGCAAATTTTATCGGTGCGGATAAAAAAGATACAAGCTGAAATCGGTTGTGCTACCTTGTAAAACGAAGTTTGAATGTAAAAGTTCGTTTTGCAGTGCTAATTAACAAATCATTAGAAGCCGTACTGCAGGGGTGGTCTTACAGGTGAGACTGATAGAATTACCAATATCACATCATGGGCTGACTCTGACAAATTGTCGCACGATTCCTGCTACGTGTTCTAGGAATGGCACTTTTTCCGCGAAGATGCTTAGATCTGCTGGTTCAAAACCATCGCCCGGATTTTTGTTTTTTGTAATGTTCTACTTCTTTTGTTTAAGTTTTATCAAGACAATAACTGGGTTCAAAATCACCTGAAATATAGGATGTCGATGCCTATGTCACCGAATAATGTATTTTAGCAGGTGTTCGAAACATTTAAACAAAAATATTACCACTTAAATTTGTGGTACTTAATAGCTGCGATCTGCAGCTTAATAAGTCGTGATTAAGTTTTAAATAACTTATTATTTACAGGGTATGCGTGTCGTATTGCCATGTAGTTCAAAATATAATAAAGTTTGCAGGTAAAGTAATAATTTAATAACGGGTAGCGAAGGAATCATTACTATATTTTGCAAGCCCGGATATACCAATTGCACACTTAGGCAACAATTAAGACATCCGAGAAAACTCTGAATATATTTAGTTTCTCCTATCTAGTTTGACACGGAGTACTTTTCATAATAAAAACTCATCAAATAAAAAAGTCGATACAAACCAGAAATAAATTGGATCTTAGTATGGCGCCCTGCAGTAAGCCTTATTATCCTGTCTACTACCTGGCTGATATAGATAAACATGCTGTTTTATGCGTTCTCTTATCTTTTATCATGAGTGGTTATAATTCATGTTCGAAATTATATATATTAATCGCCTGCTCTTCGCTTTAATCGCACAAACTAGCATTGTAACGCCAACGCTTTCAACAAAATTTCCTGAGATTTTTGGTTTTTGTCTAAAAGTCAAAGAAAAGCAACTGTATATGATTGTTGATTTCTTTGACATTTACGTAAAAAAAATTACGGACTTGTACAATAAGCTTTTTTTACATCGTTGCTTATCAAGAGACAAAGGTCGGTTTACCATGCGCGCTTTTCAATGCGTGCTGTCAATTTATGTACGAGGGGCGTTCGTAAAGTTTTGCAAATGACGTAATTTCTTGGTAACGATCATAAAGACAGAACTGCTGATAGCGAAAATACATAAAGCTATGATATACCTAGACAAGTCTGCAAACACAATGTATTTTATCTTAAATGACGCTTTTTTAATTCCTTTGAAAGAGGTATACCCTAAAGGCACTGCAAATTTTTACTTAGGCAGGCCGTAATTCATATATAAGCAGCCTTTGTTATTTGTTATCTTTACTGCTTATAGACAATAACCAGGGAATGTTGTCCTGTAAATATCGCGGAAATCATATTAATCTAGTTTCCATACTGTCCCGTGAATTTGAATTTTCTGTATTTTATGCAGTAGTAAATGATCCCTTTCAACTAAAGGTATAATGATTTTGTAATGAAAACAAGTGTGCTAGCATTTAAAATCTTGTCAGCTAGAGTATTTACGTGGGTCAACGAAAATCTGTCAATAAATTCAAATTAATGCAAAACATGAAACCTCTACAATCTTTCAAAAATGACGTTGACGTCGATTTTAATAACGCCTTAAGAACTGCACATTGCTTTGCAAACAATAAATCGATAACAGTTGCCACCCTTCTAACTTTTGTATGAATGTAGAAGGCAACGGTGGACAAGCCGTTGGCAAAATTTAATTTTGTATTTACAAATATATTTGACTTGAATGCCTAACACTTAAAAGATTTTACATATGAAATTAGCCTAGTGGTATGACTAGGGCCTAATAAAGTGCGTTGTAAGTCAATAAGGAAAAGAGTCTTTGAAATGTAGTGCTTTTAGTACATGCATAGCATTAGTACCCAGCATGCCTCTAAACAAAGTTATGAGGCCATTTGCAAGACTTTTCGAACGCCCCTCGTATATACTTCTTTCCCTGATGGTTTTGAGGCCAGAATATGGGATCTGATTGTATCAGTTCCTGGCCATTACTTATTCTTTTTACTTTTTTAGGACAAAGCAAGCAACTGTACAGAATAAAATCTAAAATGAGTATTAATTAGAGCAATGAATGCATTCATAAGGAATATGGTATGTTAGATATGGGCCAGACCACGCTGTTTCCGCTAGTGACTCTGTATAATAATTGTCGGGAAAAGCCACAGGTAAAGAAAAAAAGATACGCAATGATCAGGAATTAAAATAGGACACAATTAAATCCCACACCCCGCCCCCAAAATCAAGAGGCAGAAAAGCACACACACACACACACACAAATTGCAAACGTTCACGAAAGACATGCACGGCAAACCGAATAAGCAACTCTTTCCCAAACAGGTGGTCAGTTACCTACCCCAAACAGAAAATGCAGAAACATCTATTTTAACTAAATTTCTATTTCAAATTATAAACTAAAACAAAAGAGAAAGAAGTGGTTCGAAACCTTTAGAAAACCTTTAGATACCTGTTTGGTTCGCATGAAATTTTATAACCCATCAAAGAATTATCACATGAAACACACGGATAAAACATATGATTAATAAGAGAGGAGGACTCGACTCATCAGTGCCCTGTCGGAAAAGACACTGGTGAATTAAGGATAGGCAATGATCAGGAATTAATACCATCAGATTCTTGATCTCGACCTCAAAACCAAGACGCAAAGGAGCACATACAAAAAAACTGGAAAAAAAAAACTCACGAAGGACACGCACGGGAAACCGAATGAGCAGCTCTTTCCCAAACAGGTGATCAGTTGGCTACTCCAAACAGAAAAGGCAGCAACATCTATTTTAACTTAATTTCTATTTTAAAAAATAAAATAAAAAAAAGAGATAAAGCCGAATGGGCAGCTTTTCAGGTGACCAGCCTGCTAGAGACCATAGACAAGCGGACATAACAGAGACGTTCTCCGTTAAGCTGGGCCATTCGTGGACAAAAATGGCCATGTATACAACCATGCCAGAATTCAAGAAAAAATCACGACCATAATGCTCATTATATCTGCTTCAAAGTTTTAGAATATTTTCAGATAATAGTTTTAGATTATGGAATACCAACCATGTTTAGAGACATACCCTAACAATTAGAAATGGCGTATTTTATGACGTTGTTTATATACGTTGAAGGACAATGTCGCATACAATTTCTTTGACATGCGTAGCATTGCACATTTACCAATCTACTGACATTTGATTATTTGGCTGGTTTCAATTTAAAATGTTTTTCTTTGCTTTTTTGGAAGAAAGGAGTTTTCTATGAAGCGCTGCTTAATCAAATGACGTCAACGCTTTCAAAACGTGGTCTTAGTGACGTTGTGACGTAGGTTACCTGTGACGTAGGTTACAGTACACACTTTCTAACGTTTTTACACAATTTCATGTTTCAGTGCATGAAATCTAAGTGCACCATCTTGTAGCTGTTACTAGGCAGGATTTTGCACATGAGTTTCAGAAGGATTGCTTCGCTCAGTTTTAAAAAAAGCCCGTGACGTAAGGTTACATTCTTACAGAAAAATGCTGGGGTAATGTATTTTGAAGTCGAGTAAAATATACAAAATGGAGCAAATTTGCACAAATGATATAATATTTTGAGGAACACATATTTCTTCGTGTGATCTTGTAAGTTTTATGATGCCGGGCCATTTTAGTTAATACATGTATCATGAATTTACAGCTGTGACGTAGGTTACATAAAATTTGCGACATTAGTTCCCAGTCTCATTTCGTAGCAAAAAACAACCCTTTAGATATTGTTTAAGCGGGGAAATATGTAAGAAATCACCTGAATTTAATAATGGAATTCGATTTTAAGCTGTGATTTATCTTTTTTAACCGTGCGGCGTTCATAACTATACAACGGCAATATTGCGACATTTAAAAACGTCGCCTTTTAAACCAGGGTATCATTATTCGAACCAGTGTTAAAAATGTCTAACAAAACGCATGCATGTCTTGGTGCTTTTATCTACTTCTTTAGACAGAGGGCTACTTGTCAGAGGGTAAAAAGGACCGTTATCTTGTAATTTAAAGAAAGGTAGTACGATGGACAAAATTAATAGCTAATGGCCCAGCTTAACTGAGAACGTCTCAACAACATGTTACATTGAGGAACCACAACAGAAGTACCGCATTGGAACGGTCTGTAAAAGATTACTGGGGTGGGGGACTTAAACTAGTTTTACTGCATCCAAACCCTTGCGTTCTGCTTCTACGGTGGTTGAACCCTTTGTTCGCATGAAAGTTCATAACCCATCAATGAATTATCACGTGAAACACACGGATAAAACCTATGATAAAACAGAGATGAGGACTCGACAAAAACATTTTCGATACTTGGAGATCATTGGGGTGTCAAATAACACCACTGAAATACCGGAGATAAAAAAAAAACCATTCAGTTTAACCCCGAATAACCAAGCAACAGACAAGGCAAACTCCGGCCCAAACCAATTAAACTAAATAGTTTTATGTCGGGCCCATCACTGAGCCTGATGGCCAACAACCATTGTGCAGTTAAAGAGGGAAACAAAGTTGTTAAGCATGATTGGGTTTACCACTTAACATGCAGACTGTAGCATTACATTTGAACTTATCAGAAAAATCAGCCCTACTTACAATTTATTTTTTTAATTTATAGACTAAGTTTCCATAAAAATCTGGTTTCGATAGGCCCTGCTGCAAAAGAGTTATTAATCCGACCTTGATTTCAGAAATCAATTCAGTGTCGGCGATAGAATTTGAAAAAGCTGAAACCTTCTAAAATTTAGGCATTTATTTCAAAGGGACAGTCCTTTGAAAGACTGGTGTGCATTAAAATTAGGTACGTATGCTGAACAAAATATTGGTTTTGTTTTACAAATCGAAACCATCAATGATCTCAAAAGACTAAACACTAATTTTATCTCCACTATGATGATGTACGGGGAGATGTTTCACGGCCGCCACACGGCACAATACCAGCTGCAGTGGAGGCAAATAAACCCAGCAGACACGCTACGTTAAAAAGACGTCGTACTGACGTCGATGCGACGTCATTTTGATGTCATGTGCCTGCTGGGGAGTCTAAAATGAGTGTTCTTTCAGACCAATGAATGCAATCAAAAGGAATATGGTATATTAGACATAAGCAAGACGACTCGGTTGAAGCTAGTAAAGCTAAAATCTTAAAGAGTTCCTTCAAGAGCAGAGAACATAGTCAGAAGAAGGAACATGGGCCAGACTACGTAGTATCGGCTATTCAAGCCTCATCAGTGACCTTGACAATACCTGGTTACTAACACCAGAGAAAAGCATATTGTAATTTTTTTATATCTTATTTGGGCAGTCGATTCAAAGACTTATTGGTATCAAAAAGGGTCCAAATAATATAAAAGACGATGATCTAGAATAAGAGTCTAAACCAATCTAAAATTTCAGATTTCTCAAAATATATCGTTTAGGATAAAAAATAAAAATTTAATATAATCTGCACTATGGATGATTTTAAAGCCTCATCAGTGATCCTGTACAATAATAAGCGGCGAAAGCCACAGATAAAAACTACTTACCTTTCGGCGCTCAAAAGAACAGTCGTTGAAGACTGTAATGTATCAAAACTGGCTAAAATATTGGTTAAATAATACGAATCTAAACCAGTAACTTTCTGAATTCTCAGAATATAGTCAATGATCTCAAAGGACCAAAACACCATATAGAATCTGCACTATGATGATTGATGACGTATAGGAAGACGTTTTACGGCCGCCTCACAGCACAACAGCAGCTGCAATGGGGGCAAATAAAATCTAAAAAGAGTGTCCTGTAGGAGCAATGAATGCATTCATAAGGAATATGGTATATTAGATATGGGCTAGACGACGCGATTTCAGCTTGTAAAGCCTCATCGGTGACTCTGTATAAAGACTCATAGCAGATTGTTGTTATCCAATCCATTTGTTTTCGGTAGTTTAGGTCTGTTCAGTCATTAAATGCTTTATGCGTTATAACTTAATGCGGAAAGAGTGGAAAACATATTTAAATAAACTGTTATTGTCAAAATCATGACAAGTACACAGAAAACAGTGTCGTGACAATATACGGAATGGAAAACATGCATATTTCAACTTTTCAGATACTGACTATTGACTCAAATACTGATATCTCAAATTACCTTTCCGTGTCAAAGAAGTATCAACATGAAAATATGGACCCACTTTCTTTTTATTCTTTAGATTTCAGCTGCCTATATCTTAGATTTTAATAAATTCTAGTAACCCTTCGGTTTCGTTGGACTTTGAGGTATGGAGAGTTGTCTCAATGCAGCCCTATGTGCGTGATGCTTAGCACATCTTGGCGTATGCGTGCGTCTTTCAGTGCATGTAAGTGAAGTGGGTGTCGGCGATACACCATCATATGATTTTGTTTCAAGGTAGACCGTCAGCAGTGCATATTTATGCTTATAAAGTTTTACAAATGAGCCGCGACACGAGAAAAACAACAAAGTAGTTGTGCATCCAGCGCAAATTCAGATCAGCCTGAGCATCCGCCCAGTCTGATCAGAGTCTTCGCTGTCCGCATGGAGCCGGCTTAGACCTTTAGCTACCCTTTGAGCACTTAACAAAGACTCTGATCTAACTTGGCGGCTGCCCAGACTGATCCGAGTCTGCGCTGGGCGCACAACCACTTTGTTGGTTTTCTCGTGCCGCGGCTCATTTAATATTAAGTTATCATCTTCATTCGAGAGAATTTATTTCAGAAATGTTACTTCGGTAATTATGTACGGGCTATACACACCTACATTACGGCTATCGGTTTTCCAGAATTATCACCTACGGTATAATTTGTAACAGGTGCTCTGTATGGTATTACGACAATAAACGCCATATAAAACTTTATGCTTTTATTAAATTTCTCTCAGTCCAGTGATTTACATAAAAGTACAGAATTTTAGCTCATGGTTTTTATTCCAATCTATTTACGAGGTTCCGATTTTAACGCCTGGCTAAATGATGTTACATGGAGTGTTAAATACACAACAACTAGATCGGTATTATTTTCAACCTCAAGGTTATGGTGTGTTTCAGGGGTCCCTGTTCTGAACGTGATACTGTTTAGGATGACAGTATAATCATTTTCGTGAGAACGTAAAACCATGTGTACCTTTAAATTTAAACAATTTAAACTTATCTTCGGTAGTCTCTTGCTGCTTCGAATTTGAATCGAAACTTGGTTGATTGTCATATAAAAGGTTTTTTTTTATAAAACCGTGTGTAAAGGATGCAGACCCAGTTCAGATTGCTCCTCAAGAGCAGTCTTAACTGGGTATACATGCTTGTATAAGCATTTTTGTCCTACTATTTGCGTACATTTGGGAATGCAAGTAGAAATTAAGGAGTGATAACAACAGCAAATTAGTAGCTTACGTTACCTTTAATAACTCATTCTGTGATATAACTTGATATTTTTCGAAACAAATCTGATGCATCTTGTTGAAACTGAAACAGATTTGTAAGTTTTAAATACAATCTATGTATGAGGGATAAGTCAAAAAGTTCTCGGACCAAGATGCTACTAGTGAATCTGCGCAAGAGTACTTTACATTAATGTAATAAGTAGTCATTCAATAGCTTTCTTTTGAAGTTAAAACAATTTCTGGAGAATGACTTCTTTTATACAATTCCTCAAACACAAAAGGGGTGGCCTATTTTTAAAAACACCTTTAAAATCTGTTTGTCTTGCATTACTCTGAAATATTGTTCCTCACGTTATACAAGAATTAAACGGTTGTAAAGTATTTGCAAATATGATGATTTGCCAATGGTTGGATGGAAATGCAAAATATTTTGAAATCTGACGGCTATACTGTAAGCCCTTAAATTTTCCAACCTTGAAATTCAGAGACCCATATCTTTTTCTATAGACTCGACCATGCTAGCTTAGCAATTCTAGGTCTATATTTACTTTCAAAGAAAGTACTGAGGCGTTTAAATCGCATATAAACACTACTGGGTGGATCCATTTATGATAATGAGATGACGCGCATGAGAATTTGATAATGGATAGCCGTTTGGACATTTATTATGTAAAAAGAAACGGTTCACCCTCACAATAATAGTCACTTGGTATTGACTAGAAACTAATGGTTTATGTCAATAAAATTATCTATCTAATCTAATCTATCTATCTATCTATCTATCTATCTATCTATCTATCTATCTATCTATCTATCTATCTATCAGCTTTTTAATTGTGATATCAGGCATATTTAAATCGTATTGCCACTTAATTTTTTTTATTTCTTTCAAACGATGTAGTGAAACATTTTGCCAGTGCTTAACCAGAGTACGATTCAAATTTGCCATTTAAGTAAATCGAGTCTATTGGTATGGCACAATGGGTATCATACACCTTCTTGTTCATGTTCGTTGGAAACGTTGTGGTTTACACACAAATAAACATTGACATCTTACATAGTTTTCGTGAAAAAAGTAAAAAGATATTCACTCCTGGGCACGCACAACATGCGACACGATTGTGTTCTATCAACAAAACTCTCAAGATAGAAACTTCCTAAAAATTGAATATTTGCTGGAATAAATTTATGGTTGCAAACATCACCATTTACATGGATGCACTAGGACATATCTGCAAAATAATTGCAAGATGCTTGGCTCTGCAAAAGTTATGGTCGGTCAAAGAGTTATACAGTGCATTCATGGGGGTAGCTGTAAAAAAGTGAAGTGTCGTCCGATTGATATTAAAAATGAATTCTCCGAATTTGGGGATATTGCTCTGTTGAATGACTGTTTCCCAGCAGGCACATGACATCGAAATGACGTCATACTGACGTCGATGCGACATCATGACGTCACATCGCCGTCAGTACGACGTCATTTCAACGTCATGTGCCTGCTGGGTTAAATCAATAACTCAAATTTACTGTTAAAGTTTCATAACATTGTCAGGCCGGGGACTTTTTGAAGGGCCCTCGTATGCTAAATAGACATACAAGCATACTTACATACAAGAGAGGATTTTTTTATTCCTGGGCAAGTTCCTAACGGCGATTTTTTTATATTTGTGTCCCATGACGAGTCATATATGTGTTTGAAAATCTTCATGCGGACCGACCAACTAAAAGTGGATGGAACAGAAGCTAAGGCCGAGGTATAGATTCCGAACTTTATGCCTGAGGTCACAACTTTTAGACAATAGAATCACGGCTGCCTCACTAACCTGCGTATTGGATATAGCATAATCCTGCCGTCTGCATGTTAAGTAGTTAACACAATCATGGTTAATAACTTTGTTTCCCTCTTTTATTGCACGCCGATTGACCAAGCAGCAGACTCGATGATGGGCCCGACATAGACTGGCTCCAGACTCCAGTCAGTAAAACTGAAAAATCTTCAAGCATCACAATAAATTCAGCTATCAGAAAATCCATTCCTGTAGTTTTATATATTTTGCATTATTTTATGACAATATAATTTATTAGACTGAAGCCAGTCTAGGCCCGACATAAAGCTATTTATTTCAGTTGGTTGGGGTTGGAGCTTGCCTTGTCCGTTGCTTGGTTATTCGGAGTTCAACTGATTTTCTTTTGCTCCGATATTGCAGTGGAATTGTCTGACACCTAAGAGACCTTCAGGTGTCACAACTGTATTAATATATGTTATTTCTTTCGAGTCCTCATCTCTGATATATCTTGGGTCTTATCCGTGATTTGCGTGTTTCCTGTAAAGATTCAGTGATGGGTTAGGAAACCGTCATGCGGACCAAATAGTTAACTAAATGGTACAAACCACCGCAGGAGCAGAGAGCGAGGGTTTGGGTCCAGTAAAACATGTTTAAGCCCCCGAGTAATTTATCACTGACCGTTCTAAGGCGGTAGTTCCTCTTTTTTACTTGTTTTCGTTGTCCATATCACTACCTTAGTTCAGCGGTTATAGGAACTGCATTTTTATATTTAAGGTAGCTGAATTGCCATCTGTAGCAAAGAGCTTACCGTGCATGCATTTCGTGCTAGAACTCCTGTTAATTTATGCATGTATTTTAGGACAGGATATGGGACCTGATTATACAAGTTCCTTATCATTGCTTATCTCTATACGATGTCCGACATCCTTATTTGTTTTACAATTGATAGTTATGTAGAATGACTAACGGTTCCTAAACTTAGTGGAACAAATGAAAAACTTTAGATCTTGAATAGATAAAACTACACAAACAACGAGGCAATGGAAGTGAAAAATAAGTTATTATACCTATACTGATCTCTATGTTTTTGCATTTCCACATGCATGAAGATCAAAGCAAACAAATTCGTCTTCGGTAAATACAACTTTATGCCTTGACTTTCAATAAAAAATAACCAAATTTGTATGAGTTTTGTATTTCATTTACAAGTCATGGAAACACTAATCAAAAAGAAAGTAGATATCAATGTATTGTATTCGTTTAGTCTTTTAGTCATAATATGTTCTAATATACCAAAAATATGCACAGTCGGAGTCTCCATATGTCCACAAGTTTAGTCATGTTACAAACTGTCGACACATTTTCACCCAGGGTCAACAAAGTGCAATAAGGGCAGAAAACAGTCGTAAACACCCAATATTACATGTAGTACGAAATGAGGCCCTTTTCTCAATAACGTAAGACTGACTATGTGTAAGATGCTACATTGCCTATCAGGGCATGTTTAACTCAGACAACCTAACACCGTATATGCTAGCAATGGCTGAAATACAGTCCACATTTATACACATTTACAGAAAGATATCCGTGCGAAATGAAAATTATATTGCTATATTTCTCCCCTTCCCCTTTTAATTATCAGTTTTTATTTTGTCTTGTGTTATATTATCAGATGTCCTGATTCTAAAATGCAATAATATTACGCCGCGACATGACAAAACCAACAATGTGGTTGTGCGCCCAGCGCAGACTCAGATCAGCCTGGGCATCCGCCCAGTCTGATCAGAATCTTTGCTGTCCGCATGAAGGTAGCTTAGACCCTTAGCTACCTTTTGAGCGCCAAACGTAGAGTCTGATCAGACTGGGCAGATGCCCAGGCAGATATGAGTCTGCGCTGGGCGCACAACCACATTGTTGGTTTTGTCGTGTCGCGGCTCATATATTATTCGAAAGATTACACCGCAGAACTGAGATTCTCATACCAAACCATGTAATTATGATAAGCTGATGCCAAATAAATATCCACCTTACACGTAAGAGATGGTCTAAGCGTAATCAACTGGAAGTCCTTTATAATTCCTCTGGAAACTGTAAAACATATGAGCCGCGACACGACAAGACCAACAATGTGGTTGTTCGCCCAGCGCAGACTTACATCAGCCTGGGCATCCGCTCAGTTTGACCAGACTCTTCGTGAAGTGTTTAAAGGCTAGCTAAGGGTCTGAGCTACCTTCATGCGGACAGCGAAGACTCTGATCAGACTGGGCGGATGCCCAGGCTGATCTGAGTCTGCGCTGGGCGCACAACCACATTGTTGGTTTTGTCATGTCGCGGCTCAATTATGTGCTCCGATGACCCTGTTTGACTATAAATGAAATTTTGAACCGCAACATGACAAAACCAACAAAGTGGCATCTGCGCCAAGCGCATACTCAGATCAGCCTGGGCATCCGCCCAGTCTGATCAGAGTCTTTGCTGTGCGCTTAAAGGCTAGCTTAGGATCTAAGCTAGCTCTTTGCGGACACAGAAGGCTCTGATAAGACTAGATGGATGCCCAAGCTGATCTGAGTATTCGCTGGACGCACATGCCACTTTCTTGGTTTTCTCGTGTCACGACTCAACTAAGGATACCCAGGCCACAATCACAAACCATAACGCACCCAAGACACCGAACGAAGGAGAAAAAGCAGGAAAAATGTTAACAAAAAGTTAGATTGATTGGTCAATTGTGCGCCCAGCGCAGACTCATATCTGCCTGGGCATCCGCCCAGTCTGATCAGAATCTTTGCTGTCCGCATGAAGGTAGCTTAGACCCTTAGCTACCTTTTGAGCGCCAAACGTAGAGTCTGATCAGACTGGGCAGATGCCCAGGCAGATATGAGTCTGCGCTGGGCGCACAACCACATTGTTGGTTTTGTCGTGTCGCGGCTCATATATTATTCGAAAGATTACACCGCAGAACTGAGATTCTCATACCAAACCATGTAATTATGATAAGCTGATGCCAAATAAATATCCACCTTACACGTAAGAGATGGTCTAAGCGTAATCAACTGGAAGTCCTTTATAATTCCTCTGGAAACTGTAAAACATATGAGCCGCGACACGACAAGACCAACAATGTGGTTGTTCGCCCAGCGCAGACTTACATCAGCCTGGGCATCCGCTCAGTTTGACCAGACTCTTCGTGAAGTGTTTAAAGGCTAGCTAAGGGTCTGAGCTACCTTCATGCGGACAGCGAAGACTCTGATCAGACTGGGCGGATGCCCAGGCTGATCTGAGTCTGCGCTGGGCGCACAACCACATTGTTGGTTTTGTCATGTCGCGGCTCAATTATGTGCTCCGATGACCCTGTTTGACTATAAATGAAATTTTGAACCGCAACATGACAAAACCAACAAAGTGGCATCTGCGCCAAGCGCATACTCAGATCAGCCTGGGCATCCGCCCAGTCTGATCAGAGTCTTTGCTGTGCGCTTAAAGGCTAGCTTAGGATCTAAGCTAGCTCTTTGCGGACACAGAAGGCTCTGATAAGACTAGATGGATGCCCAAGCTGATCTGAGTATTCGCTGGACGCACATGCCACTTTCTTGGTTTTCTCGTGTCACGACTCAACTAAGGATACCCAGGCCACAATCACAAACCATAACGCACCCAAGACACCGAACGAAGGAGAAAAAGCAGGAAAAATGTTAACAAAAAGTTAGATTGATTGGTTTATTGATTTGTTGTTTGGGGTTTAACGGCTCTTTGAGATAGTATTTCAGTCCATATGGAGCCGTCCCCCCGGAGAGAGGGAGAAAGAAAAGAAATCTGCTAGTGGAGAGAAAAAATGTCAAAACAACCCCCACCCGCACCGCCGCAAGCACAGTAGGCCCTTGCCCTACTATAACCCAAATTAGTAGGACGCCCCAGCACTGAAATTTATTTTGCTGGGCCTATTATATTCTAAAAATTAATAACGTGCCAGAACGGGTATAATGCCGTAAGGTCTACCCTTGCAAAACACTCAGGAAACCCAGTACATGGTGGAATGGCTACGATTGATTATAAATTTACAGCGGTAGATCTTGATATGTTATGTTCATATCTAATCTTTCAAAATTATTTGAAAATCCCATATTAATTAAGACTCGACGGGCATGGGTATTCATGTCTCCCACCATCCCCAAACCAACACATGGTGCGTAAGTCAGCCCCGGAGCCAAGGGGTGGGCTGTGGGGCTTCAGCCCCGCCATCTGGGCCTCTGTTATGTAGGACCCAAGATAATAATGGGTATATGATGACGGTTGAGATAATTTATTCATCTGGTTACATTAAAATATATGTTGTGACCTCGGCGAGGCGATTCTAATGAAATATCAACATATATTTCAAGGCAAAATAACATCAAAAATTCTCAAATTGATTTCTAATTTTTACATATATATTCAAGCCCCCTTCCCCACTCCCCCACCCCTCCCCCACTTACACACACATACATCTCGACATCTCCCAGCTCCACCAGTTACCGAAAGCCCCACCAGTGATTGGTGGTCTGAATCCGGGCATGTAAGTTTGCCATATGATATAAAAAAAATAGCCAATAGTTTGGAGCTAATTCAATCAGATCCCATATTCGGCCCTCAAAACCAAAAGGGAAACAAGTAAACATAAATTGAGAACAGTTCACGAAAGGCACAGTAAACCAAATGAACAGCTCTTTCCCAGACAGGCGGTCATTCAGCTACCCCAACTGAAAACAACACCCACAGAACAAGTGAACGAAAGCATCGATATGGATAACCAGAACAAGTAACAATAACATCTTGGGCCTTATTCATAAAACGACCTAAGTCGTTGCTATGCTGTTGCTAAGGCAAAGTTTCTTTAAAGGAGATTCCCTACAACTATGAAATTTGCTCTGGAGGAAAGACTGATCCTCCAGAGCAAATTTCATAGTTGTAGAAAATCTCCTTCATAGAAATTTAGCCTTAGCAATAGCATAGCAACGACTTAGGCCGTTTTATAAATACGGCCCCTGAGCCGCGACATGAGAAAACCAACAAAGCGGTTGTGCGTCCAGCGCACTCATACCAGCCTGGGTATCCACCTAGTCAGATCAGATTCTTTTCTGTGGGTTTAAAAGGTAGCTTAGGCCTAACCTAGCTTCATGCGGACAGCGAAGTTTCTGATTTAGACTGGGCGGATGCCCAGGCTGATCTGAGTCTGCGCTGGGCGCACAACCACTTTGTTGGTATTGTCCTGTCGCGGCTCAATTCTTTGTTACCTTTTTTTCCTTTTTGAATTACAAAACAAAACAGAAAGCGAAGTGGGCTGCTTTACAGGTGACCATATTGCTAGAAGACCACAGACAAGTGGACATAAGAACAAGTAACATTGATGAACCACAACACAAGTATCGCCTTGGAACGGTCCGTAATATATTACTGGGGCGCTTAAACTAGTTTTACTGGATCTTAACCACCACCCTCAGCTTCGGCAATGGTTCAAAACATTTTAAGTTACATGTTCAGTGCCGTGTAATGATTTCTTAACCATCACTGAACCATTATAGGAATAAAAACATCGCGGATAATAAAATCTATGGTCATTCAAAGGTGGGGCCTCGACTGAAACAATGTATAGTGCGACGACTGCAGATCCTGGGGTGTTAAACAACACCACTGAAATACTTGAGCAAAAGAAAACCACCATTTCAACCCTGAATAGCCAAAAACAACAGATAAGTAAAGCTCCGGCCTTTACCAACTAAAATAAATAGCTTTATGTCCGGTCCATCAATAAGTCTGATGCCCGACCCACTGGCGTGTAATCAAAGATGGAAACCACTGAGCATGCAGACTGAAGCATAACATATGGGTTATATCTATTACGTTTGTAACGTATGAATTTATTTTGAATTGATCAGAAAATCAATCATACTTATATTTTGTATTGAATTTATAGATAGACTAAAGAACCAACCGGCGTGCAATTTAAAGAGGGTACCATGATTTGGTTAACAGCTAAACATGCAGATTTCAGCATTACATTCATGTTATATGCAATACGTTTAAAACGTATAATGTTTTTTTTTCTAAACTGATCAGAAAAATCAGCCCTAATACCATTTTTTTATTGATTTAATTCATAGACTAAGACATCATAAAATTCTGGTTTCGAAAGGCTCTGCTGCAAAAGAGTTTTCAATCCGACATTGAATTTAGAAACCAGTTCAATAATGTGGGCAATAAAATTTTGAAAAAGCCTGTCGAAGTTTATTATTGGCATTGAAGACAGTCACATGACTTGAACACTAGCAAACTAAATAAGCTGAGAAATCGTAGCCCCGTAAGAGGTAGAAAGTCGCATTCGAAAGACCGGAGGAGCGGGCGATCGGACCTGTGATCCATGGATTGGTAGTCTAGGGCTTATACGACAATACTACCGCCGGTCCTAAAGTTATATATGGCTGGAATATAATTCATTTATATAACTACAGCCAACTCTCGATATCTCAAAGCGAAAGTTCATCTCAAAGTAATGATATCTTAATGTAAATTTTCTTTTCCCAGAAAAAAACATTGTGAGATAACAGGAGTTGAATCGTAAACAAAACAGTAAATATGTCCAGACTGTATTCTTTGAAATAAGACGGTACTTTGAGGTATCAGTGTTTCTGATACCGAGAGTCAACCTTATAAACACTTTCCGTTGTGATCAGTCTCGGCAACATATGGTGCGGCTCCCTAAACCAGACAATCTGGGTAAAGTCAGTTGCGAATGAAGTTCTATAGCGGCTTTATCAATGCCAGTTTTTCAGCGGTAAGAAAGCGTCGGAATACAAGATAATGACACGACTACAACTGTCAATATCATGAACGCACAACAAAGAATGACAATATGTGACGCGTGTTTAACTTGTACAAAGCTATCATATTTTGAAACTCGTATTGTCCTAAATTTTTCACCCTTCCACGTTAAGCACTGAACACCTTTTTCGCACAATGGCTCTCACGTTATTACAAGAAAAGTAGGACTTTAAGGTGCTATTTAAACTCCATAAAATCTCCGTATCTTGACAGAGATACACATTATAAGATCACTTGTGGGATTCACACATATTCATTAGCTTGTTAATACCGTAGTTTGTACCAAAATCAAACTTAACTTAATACTTTTGTTGTTTCGGCAAATTAGAAAAGAGACAAATAGTTTATGAGTGGGTGGAGCTCACTCCTGATCTTGCTAGACGACAGCAAGGCTTAAAGACAGACAGGTTTTCATGTTATACTATTGTTATTAGTTGTAATAAAAATGTAGTAAAAATTAAAGTAGATGTTAACAGAGCGTTATTGACGGTTTCATTCAAAAATGGTTTGACTTCAATGTGAAAACTATCACAACTTTTCAAATTCTTTGCAGGTTTCAATTTATATGACTAAGTGAGGAAAGTGATATAATGATTTTTGACGTCTGTGTGACAAAATATATGGTTTCACAAGCTTTCAGTCTTTAACCATTTTCAAAATATTTCCCACCAAGCTAGTCATAGCATGACAAATTATTTAAAGGCCCCATTGCTCTATCAGCATAAAATGTTTTATCGTGGGGTATTGCTGCAAGCGCTTCTCATCATAGTTACGTCATTGTAAATGACGTTCCTCAACTTATTCGGTTTGTAGAATGTCTAGTTATGTGACAGACTTCAATGCCCGTAATAAGATTTTAACTGCTAAGCTTCTTTAACATGGCTATCGGTATCATAAACTTCGAAAAGTTTTTTTTCAAAATTCTGTCGCCAAACACTATTAATTGGTTTCTAAATTCAAAGTCGGATTAAAAAATCTTTTTTCAGCAGGAACCAGAATTTTATGATGACTTAGTCTAAATTTAGGTCCGTTTTTACTAATCGGTTCTGAAAAAATTTATCATACGTTACAAACGTATTGGATATAGCATAAATGCAATGCTGCGGTCTGCATGTGTAATGGTTAACCCAATCCATGGTAAATAACTTAGTTTCCCTCTTTAATTGCACGCCAGTTGGTCAGGCATCAGACTCAATGATTGGCCTGACATAAAGCTATATAAAGATTAGTTGGCTGGTGCCGGAGATTGCCTTGTCTGTAGTTTGGTTATTCGGGGTTTAACTGATGCTTTTCTTTTGCTTCGGTATTTGAGTGGTGCTGTTTGACACTCCAGGGATCTCCAGGTGTCACAACATGTTGTTTCTTTCAAGTCCTCATCTCTGTTTCATCATAGGTCTTATCTGTGATTTGTTTGTTTCTTTTGATGATTCATTGATGGGTTAGGACACCTTTATGCGGACCAAACAGCTAACTAAATGCTTCGAACCACCGCAGGAGCAGATGGCGAGGTTTATATCCAGTAAAAATACTTTAAACCTCCAGTAATCTTTAGCTGACCGTTCCAAAGCAGTACTTCTCGTGTGGTTCCTCTGTGTTACATATTGTGATCTTCGCTTGTATATAGCGGGATGTGGGATTTGATTGTACTAATTCCTGATCATTTCCTATTTTTCTAACAAAAAAATCTTGAAAAAGCAAGGTAGAAAATTCTCAGGAACTGACACAATTCAATTCCAGATCCAATCCAAGACAATATATGGGAAAGAGGCAACACAAAACTAGTCATCACCAAAGACAATACCAGCTGCAGCCATATGAACAGCAATTTCCAATGTGGGTGGTCGACGGGCTAGCCTGAACCTCACAAACAATATATCAATAACACACATAGCAACTAACAACACATAAAACAACCAAGAAGAACCAAAACAGAACTGCCGCCTTGGGACGGCCAGTAATGAAATTACTGGGGAGGGGGTGGGGGGAGCCTTAACCAGTTTCTGGTCGACTAACCCTCGCCCTTTGTTCTGCCTTGGTACATCAGATACTTCAATGCTCAACCCCCCCTCCCCCCGAACACACACACACACACACACACACACACACACACACACAAATAACACCGCCCACACAACAATCTTATAAAAAGACGAATCCTGACAAAAAGAACAAATTATATGCAAAACATTAAACATCTATTTTCACCTATTTTCAATTTTTAATGTCAGGGCTTAACATAACAAACCATATATTAAAACAGTCAAAGCGACATTGAATTGTGTCAGTTCCTGAGAATTTTCTTCCTTATTCTAGCCATTTTGGACACAGTATATTATATTTGGCATTCAGTCCTGGGCTAAGTCGCATTTAAGCATTTAGTTCTCATATTTTAACCATTTAGTGGCTGATGGCTAAATCACATCTGAGTAAGTGCACCTCAAGGGTCATGGAGGACAACTACCAATATGGGCATGTCGCCATGTTCAAATGCTTTCATCTTTTTTGTTTTAAAGACTATGCAAAATATTCGTCTCTTAATATATTGTTGAAGATGTATTGTTTACATAATAATTGCACTATCACTTTTCAATATTATATTACTATTTTGACAGTTGAAAGCTATCACCTTGTCTCTTTAATCACCACCAATGCAGGTAGGTCAGAACCTCTAAGGCTCAGTTACAGCGGTCAAACGTATCACAATATCAAAGCTATCGTGAAAAGTACACACAGGCACAACGATGACATTGTTGTTTTCAATACTTGTTGTGGCCAGTAGTTTCCCAACAGGCACACAAGACTGGTCTTTCTTGCACACCAAATAAGGATATCCGCGTGTTTCTCCTGTACCTACAAATCTTATCTCACCCATGTTATCTCACCCAGGACCGGATAAAAATCACGAGCATTCAATGCATTGGTTGTATTGGCAGTCACGTATCTGCGTCGTCAAGTGTCGTTGGGTTTTTAGATGATGACGTAACGAATACGGCCAAAATGACGTCAGTCTATGTACGCCAATCGTTGACTTAAAAGAGCCGAATGGCGGTCGTTGAAAGCGGCGCCTTCTTTCAAAATCAAATTAAAACCTCTCAAGCACTAGAATTACGCATTTTAACAAATTCTAAAGTTAAAACAAAACGTGATGTGCAAGAAAAAGTATCTATCATGGGTGTGAGGTGCCGATAGAAAAATCCGTCACACGGGATCACTGTTCGGCATCACTCGGCAAGCCTCGTCATGCCGAACAGTGACCCTCGTGACGGATTTTTCTATCCACACCTCACACCCATGAAAGATACTTATAATATTGTTTGCGTTCACGTTGTAACCCACTGGGCATCGACCAGTTTTAACGGATCAAAACCCTCGCCCTCTGCTTCTGCAGCGGCTCGAAACAGTTAGCAATTTTGTCGGCATGAACGCTTCCTAACCTGGCAATGAATCACCACAGGAAACAAATAAATCGTTGGGAAAAAATATGATGTAAACAAAGATGAGGACTCGACAGAAACAATGTATTGTGACACCTGGAGATCCCTGGGGTGTCAAACAACACCACTGAAATTATGAAAGAAAAGAAAGAAAAAAAATCAGTTGAACCCCGAATGGCCAAGCAAAAGACAAAGACAAGCTCCGGTCCCAACCAACTAAAAAAATAGCTTTATGTCGGTTCCTTCACTGAGTCTGATACCCGACCCATCGGCGTGCGACAAAGGAGGAAAGCAAAGTTATAAACCATGATTGGGTTAACCACTAAGCACAAATTTTCTACACTGATCAGATTTTTGTTTGACTCTATAGACTAAGTCACCATAAAATTCTGGTTTCGATAGGCGCTTCCATAAAAGACTTGTTTTAATCCGACATCGAATAAAAAAAAAACAATTCACAGCGCCGACGATAAAATTTTGAAAAGAAAAAAAGCTTTTCGAAGTATATAATACAATGAAGTTTAGCAGTTATTTTTTTTATTACAAGCATTAAAGTCAGTCACATGACTAGACACTCAAGCAAACCGAATAGATTGAGTCATTTAAATCCCGTAAGAGGTAGAACGCGGAACGTCAACATCCAAAAAAGAAAAAAAAACTTTACTACATGTATGTCAAAGTCAAAGCCACCACGTTTATAATAAATTTTGGATGAAGTCAATAGATAAATGTAAATCTAAAAGTGGGGCTTCGGCATCGGAGCAATTAGCTTTGTTTAGTTTCAGCTCAGGTGGATAAATTCGATTCACCATGCCACTTAAAGTATTTCATAAAAGTAAAAAGTATGCAAAGACCAGGAACTGAAACAATCAAAATCCAAATCCAGCCCTCAAACCATAGTTGGAAACAACTAAGATTACAAATAATCAAGATACAGAGAACATATGGCCAACCGAGTGAGCAGCTTGTTCCCAAAAGGTGGCCACTCAGCAACCCAAACCGAACCAAAAATAATAATAACATACATAAGGTAAAACATCACAGAAACTCTGACACCAAAAACAGGCAACAAAGAACCACAACAGAACTACCGCCTTGGAACGGTCAGTAATGATTTACTGGGGGGCTTAAATCGATTTTACAGGCCCAACCTCACCCTCAGTTTCTGAAGTGGTACAAAACATTTAGTTGGTTGTTCGGTTCGCATGATAACCCTCTAACTCGTCAATGAATCATCACGGTAAACACATAAATCAAATTTCAACACCATGAAGAAGCAAAGACGAGGACTCAACAGATACAACGGGCCGTCTGACAGGTGGAGATCCCTGTCCTGCCAAACAACCCCACTGGAAATCTGAAGCAAAAGAAGGTCACCAGTTGAGCCCCGGTGGACCAAGCAACAGACAAAAAGGCTCCGGTCCCAACCAACTAAAATATATAGCTTTAGGTCGGGGCCATCATAGAGTCTGACGACCGATCCCCCGGTGTGCAATTAAAGAGTGCAGCAAAGCTATCAACCGTGATTGGGTTAATCACTAAGCATGCAGACTGTCGCATAACATTTAAATTATAGCCAATACGTTTGTGACGTATTATTATTTTTCGGAATTGATCAGAAAAATCAGTCCTACCCTTAATCTTTTTGAATTTGTATACTAAGTCACCATAAAATTCTGGTTCCGATAGGCCTTGGTGTAAAAGAAATTTTAATCCGACATCAAATTTTGAAACCAATTCATGGTGTCTGCGATAGAATTTAGAAAAAGCCTTTCTAAGCTTATAATACCGATAGCCCTGTTGAAGAAGTTTAGCAGTTAAACATTTATTACGAGCATTAAAGTCATCTACATGACTACACACTGTAGCAAATCTTATAAGTTGAGAAATATACACTCCATAAGAGGGACGACGTAGAACGTCACCATCCAAAAATGGAAAATTAACTATATCAAAGTCAAAGTCATCATGTTTATCATAAATTTTAGAAGATACAAAACCGTTAGAAATAGATAGATGTAAATCCAAAAAGGGGGCCTCGGTATCTGAAGTATTAGCTTTATTCAATTTAAGTTCAGGTGGGTAAATTTGGTTAACCATGCTTTCAAAATAAGGATTATCAATATTCAGAAGATCGTCTAAATATCTAGAGGTTGAGTTAAATGCCTCAATGATATCAGCTTGATTATCAACAGAAAGAGAAGTCATGAAATCTCTTTCATAACAAAATAAAAACAAATCGGCCACAAGAGGAGCACAATTTGTACCCATCGGAATACCAACAATTTGTCTGTATAACTTATTACCAAATCTGATGTAAATATTATCTAAGAGATATGATAAGGCGTCACATACATTCTGACATGACCAAAGACTATATCCTCTATATATTTTACGGTCAGTAGAAGTGAAAAACGCTTTCTTATCGTTACAGGCAATATAAAGGGTATCTTCATTTTTAGAGAACTTTTTGAAGGCCCTCTCAATCAAATCAACAAGTTTTTCCTTTATTAAATTATGGGTTAATGTGGTATAAAGAGTAGAAAAATCATAAGTGGACAAACTAGTCGCACGGAACCCTCTTGACTTCAGTTTACTAAGTACCTCACCAGAATTTTTCATAGACCAAAACATATTTTTCCCTGACCTCTCATACACTGTCTCATAGTACCAAATGACACGAGATTTCACAGCAGTGAGGCAAGAAGTTAATAATTTAGATAATTCTGTAGTAGTACAAGAGCTAGAGTTGGCAATGAATCTAGCTTTATACGGTTTTTTATGAAGCTTAGGTAACCAATACATCGTAGGAAGTTTGTCTTGGCGTTCCTTAACGTTAACAGCAAACTTTAAAGGCAAATTATTTGAGTGGCTATTAACGACAGTCTTCTCATCTGTAAAAGTCTCTTCGTAAGCCGTGGTGCCGTTAAGTTCCTGCTTCAAAGTGTTAATATAGTGCATCCGACAAACAACAACAATGTTGTTTGCGGCCTTGTCAGCAGGAACCAAAACATACTTCCTATGAAAATCCTGGATACCCTGCTTCAAATATCTAAAGGAAGATTTAGGCTTAGGAGGTAAAAGATTAGTATTGTGTGAATAAAACTTTATACGTTTATCCACAATATTAAAGATACTTAGTTTCCATTTCTTTAAAGCGTTACTTTCAACACCCTCTCGTTTACACCAACGATTACCAAAATCATTTAATGCAGATGTAATTTCTTCCCTACATCTGTTGAAATCGATATGGGAAGGGAATCTATACTTAGGACCCTTAGAAACAATGTTACGCATTCTAGAATCCGGGATGATCTTCAAATTTCCAGTTACAACATGACCTGCTGATGGGTAAATAAATTTGGAATCTTTACAATCTCATGAATCAGGAGTATTAGCATCGATGTCAAGATCAGACACAAGTGTATTGAAATTAAATATGATACTTCTAATCGGTTTGTTATACTTATAACAAATAATAGGTGGTTCAGAATTTTGGAAATAATCAGGTATGGAAGATGTAACAGATTTATCCTGAAATATACTAGGTAAATCTATAAAGTCAATACCTTTGTTAATGAAAGGGATTTTAATGAAATTTCTTTTATGATTGATTTCAGAATCAATTAGTGGACGGAGAGCGTGTTGAGTATAACATCTAGTTAGAAGTGCCGCTTCGTACATTTGGTGATTTCTATCGTAAAACCTATTAGCCTCTATATCCAATTAGCCTCTACCTATTAGCCTCTCTAAGTCTTTCCAACAACGTGTACTAACCGTTCCAAGAGGGTGTGTCATTTATTGCGAGAGTGCTGTTTAAATTTGTCTTAACATGTTTCGCACCATTTCATCTGTTAGAGAGGTGGGGGTGGGGTCTTTATGCCCCCGTGACGATAGTCAGGGGGCATTATGTTTTACCCCTGTCCGTCGGTCTGTCCGTCCGTCCGTCTGTCTGTCCGTCCGTCGCACCTGAAACAGTTTGTATAATCAACACCTCCTACAGTTTTTAGGCAATCAATCTGAAACTGCGCACAAATGTTGCAGGCATACTGAAGATGTGCACCTCCCTTTTTGAAGAGGAAAAAATCGTTTTTGACAAAATTACGGCCTTTACGGCCCCCGTGACGATAGTCAGGGGGCATTATGTTTTACCGCTGTCCGTCTGTCTGTCCGTCCGTCCGTCTGTCTGTCCGTCCGTCGCACCTAAAAACAGTTTGTATAATCAACTCCTCCTACAGTTTTTAGGCAATCAATCTGAAACTTTGCACAAATGTTGCAGGCATACTGAAGATGTGCACCTTCCTTTTTGAAGAGGAAAAAATCATTTTTGACAAAATTACGGCCTTTACGGACTTAGAAAATTTTACAGGTTCTGTCTAATACAGAATGGCATGTTTGTGTAATCAACTCCTCCCAAAGTTTTTAAGCTATCAATTTAAAACTTTGCACACTTGTTCCAGATATATTGAAGATGTGCACCTCCCTTTTTGAAGAGAAAAAAAATCAATTTTGACAAAATTAGGGCCTTTACGGACTTAGATTTTTTAACAGGTTCAGGCTATTACAGAATGGCAAGTTTGTATAATCAACTCCTCATACAGTTTTTAAGCTATCAATTTAAAACTTCGCACATTTGTTTCAGACATATTGAAGATATGCATGTGCTTTTTTAGGAGAAAAAAATAATTTCTGACAAAACTACAACCTTTTATAAACTTGGAAATTATTTGGGTTTTGTCTATTAACCGAATGACAAAATCGTATAATCAACTCCTTCCACAGTTTATTACTAATCGATTTGAAACTTCCGGTATATTTTACAGTCATATTGGAGATGTGCATATGCCTTTTTGAAGAGAAAACATTTTTTTTTGACAAAATTACAAGCTTTTTAAACTTTGAAAATTTACAGGTTCTGGCTAATTCAGGATGGCAAGTTTGTATAATCAAACTGTCCCAAGGTTTATAAACTGTCAGTTTTAAATTTAGCACAGATGTTCCAGACATATTGAAGATATGCATGTGTTTTTTACAAGAGGAAAAAAAATGAAAAAAAAATCAAGGCCTTTTCAAACTTAGCAATTTTTCGGTTTTGGCTAATACAACATGACAACATTGCATAATCAACTCCTTCCACAGTTCTTACGCAATACAGGATAAAAATTTTGTATATTCAATAATGTCAGCAGCTTTAAAACAATCTTTGAGACCTTTCACAGATATTACCAATATATTAAAGATATGCACTTGCCTTTTTGAAGTACAAAAGTGGGGGAGGGGGTGGTGGGAGAAAAGAGGAAGTGGGGGACAGGCACAGCACGGGGGCATCATCTGTGTCTTACAGACACAATTTTCTAGTTTTTACCTGACTTTTCTATAGGATATATAAATATATAAATGAGCCAATACAATCAAATCCCAGATCCCGCTGTCAAAACCGAAACGGAAAGAAGCACACACAAAAAAATGCCGAAAGTTCACGAAAGACACGCACGGTAAACCGAATGAGCAGCTCTTTACCAAACTGGCGGTCATTTAGTTACCTTTCTTAATGAAGCAGCAATATCTATTTTTACCAATTTTATATTTTAAATTACAAAACAAAACAACAAAGAAAGCAGACTGGGCAGCATAGACAAGTGGACATAACGACATGTAACACTGAGGAACCACAACAGAAGTACCGCTTTGGAACAATCAGCAAAAGATTACTAGGGGCTAAAACTAGTTTTACTGGATTCAAACCTCACCTTCTGCTTCTGCGGTAGTTCTAAACATTTAGTTAGCTGTTTGGTCCGCATGAACGTGTCCAAACCCATCAACGAATCATCACAGGAAATAAACAAATCACGGATAAGACATGAGATGAATAAGAGATGATGACTCGACAGAAACAACGTATTGCGATACCTGGAGATCACCGGGGTGTCAAACACAACTGAAATACCGGAGCAAAAGATAAACATCAGTGGAACCAACAGACTGGGCAAGCTCCGGCACCAACCAACTAAACTAAATAGCTTTATGTCGGGCCCATCACTGAGTCTGATGCCCGACCAACCGGCGTGCCAGCAAAAATCGTAACCAAATTCGACCTGTTTTGGGACTGCATAAGAAAGGAGGTTCAGATTTTGCGTACAAAGCTGCGTGTAGTTTGGGTCTAGTCATTTTGGCACTTCAATAACCTTATGAATATCATCAATTCAAGACAAAAACTTATCAAGAGTTATTTCGATTAAATGTTTATGAAAACCAGAATGTAAATATAGTTTGTAATTGTGTAATCAACACTAGAGTTTTACCTACCAATTTTAAAGTACGCAGTTTTGTAACAGACACAATACACCAGGCCCCGAGGTTATAAAAAAATTTTCATGCTCAACTCAGCTGAGCATGAAATTTTACCTGCTGATAAATGGCAAATTACTGATAAGTACAGCTGTTTTCATGCTCAGTTGAGCTGAGTCTGAAATTTTCTCTGCTTATGAATATGAAAATGCCAACATTAGTTGGCATTTTCATATTTATCAGCGGAAAAAAATCATGCTCAGCTGAGTTGAGCACGAAGAAGTTTTATAACCTCGGGGCCTGGTTTAAACTATTGCCGTTTTTATTGATGCAGAGGTTCTGTTTTCCAGGGTCGTTTCTGTGAGCTAAAAATATAAAACAGTACAATTAATTTACTCAAAAGTAATCAAATCGATTTCCGAAGCAGATAGCTTTTGCAGCAACACTCCCACAATATATTCCCTGGAATTCTTTATTTTCATTAAACAAATATTGAATTCGAATACAGATCATCTATTATTGCAAATATATGCTGCTTGGTTTCGTAACTACGCGTTTTCTGTACCTTTGGACTTTGGATTTCCTACGTATGTTCATTTATTCATTCATATACAGAACTCTCGATATCTCGAAGTCGACTTTCAGCGCAAACTACCGACATCTCAAAGTAAATATTCTGGTACCAGAAAATTTACTTTGAGATATCAGTAGTTGAAATGTAAATAAAAAAGGAAATACATTCTTTGATATAAGAAGATACTTTCAGAAATCAGTGTTCGAGATATCGGGAATTCACTGTAATTATTTTTATCTACTCTTTTGCATACATTTGATATTTTCTTCATTTTTCTTTGTTTATTGCATCGTTCATGTATACTAATCCGAATTTTACCTTAATGTTGATAAAATTGTATGGCTGGCTCTTTTCCCTCAGTGGCAGGCGTAAGGAATGGCGGCATCACGTGACTCCTTGTAGTATTCTTGATATGTTGTACTTTATCCATGATCTGATTCAGTATACAAAGAAAGAAATTCTGATAAAATTACTATTTACAGTGACTGATTCTTTGAAATTACTATTTACAGTGACTGATTCTTTGAAATTCTGATAAAATTACTATTTACAGTGACTGATTCTTTGAAATTCTGATTAAATTACTATTTACAGTGATTGATTCTTTGAAATTCTGATAAAATTACTATTTACAGTGACTGATTCTTTGAAATTCTGATAAAATTACTATTTACAGAGACTGATTCTTTGAAATTCTGATTTTGAAATTCTGATTAAATTACTATTTACAGTGATTGATTCTTTGAAATTCTGATAAAATTACTATTTACAGTGACTGATTCTTTGAAATTCTGATAAAATTACTATTTACAGAGACTGATTCTTTGAAATTCTGATAAAATTACTATTTACAGTGACTGATTCTTTGAAATTCTGATAAAATTACTATTTACAGAGACTGATTCTTTGAAATTCTGATAAAATTACTATATACAGAGACTGATTCGTTGAAATTACTATTTACAGTGACTGATTCGTTGAAATTACTATTTACAGTGACTGATTCTTTGAAATTCTGATAAAATTACTATTTACAGAGACTGATTCTTTGAAATTCTGATAAAATTACTATTTACAGAGACTGATTCTTTGAAATTCTGATAAAATTACTATTTACAGTGACTGATTCTTTGAAATTCTGATAAAATTACTATTTACAGAGACTGATTCTTTGAAATTCTGATAAAATTACTATTTACAGAGACTGATTCTTTGAAATTCTGATAAAATTACTATTTACAGTCACTGATTGGCAAAGAGACCAATCTGTAATCGACCAGTCTCTTTGCCAAATTACCGAAATGTATAAACAAAGAGCTGCATTTTGTGAAAGGGTGTTTTTTTAGAATTCCAATGAGATATTGTACTGTCACATAATATTTTTTTCGGTTATTCAGCAGGAACTAACAATGTTAAGCGAAACAGACATAAAGACAAACTAAAGAAGGATAGTACACTGACAAGTGACTATGTTCTCAGTGGCGTGAAATAGAGTAAACAGAAAAAGTGAAGGGCTACATGACTTGAAATGGATTTTTTTCAATGTATTCAGATAAGGCAATTTATATAACATTTATTTTAGAGTTAACAAATAAAAAATTCAAGGTATTTCAAGGTATGTTTCATGATTCTTTTCCAAAGATCAACATAAAAATTCTACAGTACAAAAATGATCTTCTGTATAAAAGAAAAACGGAAATATATATTTTGTACATCCAAAAAAATTATCGAAACTGGCAACAAGACAGTGAAGAGTATTCTATGTTTTTAATTACAATTACTCCAATAATGCTTTCTGACCGATCTAGTTTTGTTAATGAAACCCAAAGCTCTTTCCACATACTGAATTATTCCGTAATATGGTAATATGGTATTTTAAATAAAATTCAGGATATCGATTACTGAAAATTTGCTTTGAAAATCAGGTCTGCATACAGCACATGAGATATTTGCTAAGAATTACTGTTCATGATAGTTTCACGTGCAATAACCGGGCGAAAGATTATTTCTTGGGATGGTCAGTCTTGAACACAAATACTTGACCATCTTAATCGCAAACGCTCTGCATAATTAGATATCACTACCACCGACAAATATAGAATTATTGGTCTTCCAAATGAAATGAATTAATACACCTGTTTTTACTCGCCTTGTCAATTTCATTAAGTGCACGCGCATCAAGGAGGACCTTGAGGACAAATTAAGCGAGTGGCATATGTTGCAGGCAGTCTTTATTTTGACATTTGAGCCGCGACATGACAAAACCAACAATGTGGCATGTGCGCCTAGCAAAGACTCAGATCGGCCTGGGCATCCGTCCAGTCTGATCAAAGTCTTCGCTTGCACTTAGAGGGTTGCTAAGAGTCTAAGCTACCTCCATGCAGACAGCCAAGACTCTGATCAGACTGGGCGGATGCCCAGGCTGACCTGGGTCTTGCTGGGTGCACAGGTCACTTTGTTGGTTTTCTCGTATTGCGGTTCATGCTATAAAGTAAAGGATGGTCATAAGGAGAGCAAGGACACAGGACGTTCACCACGATTCGCATGTACAACAAAGGGATAGCAGATCGTTTTTGAGCATACAGCAAAAGGCATCTTTTCTTTTCGCTAAGCTCATAATTGTTCGAACATGAAATTTAATCAAGATGATATTGTCATATGGATTTAATAGGGCGATGACTAGTATTTGACCATTTTCATAAAACCTCTTATTTTCTGCATTACGGTTTCAGAATTGACCAATAAGGCGAAAATAGGTACTCAGGCAAACGCGAGACAAGTGCAAATACAATTGCAAAGCCAACTACATACAGCTTTTATAAAGAATTTATGCATTACTCGCTTAACTCCTATCTATTAACTATTTTTGCGACAACTTTGCAAACAGCGTATATCCAGATCAGCCGGCTCTTAAAAGAGCCGTCTGATCAGGATCTACACTGTTTGCCATTCAAATATGAACTTAAAAAGCCTGATTTTATGAAAAATGTCTTTAGATTGTTAAAATTTCCAATTACAAATCTGTCGTCTGATGATTTGAGCAGACGAAAATTTGTCGTCTGAAAAATTTGGCGCCGAAAGAGTTAAATGGTCTGAATTACCTTTCGGATGCATGTATGCCTTGCCACTGATTTTGAACATGACTTTTTCACTTTTCATGAATTCGTAAGATAATTTATCATCTATTTTTAAAAGCTATCAGATGTTCTAATTGATACTTTCGATAGTATTAATCTTCATGTAAATTTTACTCGTGTACATAAGATAAGATAAGATAAGATAATTTTATTAACGTCTCACCAATTTTACATGTACATAAACACAGTTAAAAAATCGATATAAGATGTAAAATTGCGACTCAATATTGAGCTATGAGAGACGATCGCTCTAAAATGTGTCTGTTCTTGTGTCCTGCACCAGCACTACATCCCCTAAATACCCCACACTGAGCCAAGGAAGACGGTTATCCAACCAGCAAGTCAACGCTTCCAGACTCAGCCTGGAGTATTAAATGCAGTACTGGGACAAAACAGCAATTAGTATGATAAAAAAGCGACACGCATTATCTATGAGCCATTATCACTCTAAAACATACCATAAATTAGTGCCCTGCATGCGCTACCTGCCCTCGATACCCCATGCCGAGTCCGGATAACCGGGAACACGCGGTGGAACCAATGTTCACACAGCATGTTGCCGGATCCGGACACGGCATGGGATATCAAATGCAGCACAGGGACCAGAGCAACAGATAAAATGAAATTGCAACTTTAATCTGCACTAAAAGAGATAATCGTGTCCGTTGAAATGTATACTGTCCCAGTGGTAAATCCTCCCTGATACCCCACGCTGAGTCCATGATAACAGGGAACATGTGGCGGAGCCAATGTCCAAACAGCATGGACCCGATCATGGACTCAGCATTGGGTATCAACCGCACCACCGGGGCAAAACAGCAGTTAGTATTGTAAATAACAGACAGCTTTTTACATTTAAATGGACACTTATAAAAATATGGTACACAATATACATATTTACATCAACTGTAGAGCAGACTGCGCCTTTTGTTAAAATCAAATAACAGGTTTTGGCACTTATCTTGACTATGGAAGGATTAGCTAAAATAAAAGATACTTTTTCAATATCATTTAAGTTCTGAAAACCATTTAGTATAAGCTCAGCTTCAATAAACAGCTCATTTCGGAACTCAGTGTACAGCGGACAATGTAATAAAACATGGATTTCATCCTCAACAGCATTCCTACAGCTAAAGCATTTTCTTTCACTAACTTCTAAGCCATTATAGCGGCCAGTTTCAAGTGCAATCGGGGCGGTTCCACTTCTAAATTTAGCCAAAGCCCCTCTATGAGACCTATTAAATATCCTTGTACAATATTCTTCAACTACAAAATCCTGCTTAAAGGTTCTGTATAATCGAAGTTTATTCCCTCCAACTCCCGAACGTGAACTATTGCGATTTACATCAACTGCCCACTGATTAATATATTCTTGCGTAATGAAAGGCAAAACGTTATTTAAAATATTGGTCTTATTAATGGTTTGATTTATGTTATTATAAATGTGGAAATTGGACTCTGTCAATTTCTGACCTACCCTGAAATTCCAGTTTTTACATCTGGTACTTACTTTTGAATTTGACCAGCAGAATATTTTCCTGTTCAGCCTTGTTGCGTCCATATTTATACATATACCTATAATGCAGATGTAGAGTCGAGAAAAACACTTCATAATATTACAATCGAAAGTTTACCATCTACAAAAGTTTAATTTTTTTTTTAAATGTAACATTGCATATAGTGTTGATGGGCAATCCGATGCGGGTAGTTGGTCCAAGCAAGCAATCTGCAAGGAACGCATTCAGCATTAGTGTCAGTTCATATATATCACACTCTAATAGAAAAAAACCTCGTCGCTGTTATTGAAACCGAATAATAGAAAAAGATTCAGCATATAATATAAAAAAATATTAGAAAATATAAAAACCAATGTAATCGAAATATATATATGCATATAGTAATATTGTGAGAAGCACAATATTTTGGCAGCACCGGAGCCATAAGTGGTGCTAAATGATTTTGAAATTAAATTGAGTATATCATTAATCATGCAGAATTTTTGTCTTTCGCTTCTTCATAGGTAATAAAATCACTATAAAAATGAAAAAAGAAATAATAACGAACATATTTACATTGAGCAAAAGAAATTTTAACAGAGCAAATAAAAGATGCCGAAAAACATAAAAGTACAAAGTAATTTCCTGAACTGGGACCATGTAAGTCAATTTATAGAACTAAAATGACTAAATGTGTTTAAACTTAATCAAAATGTACACTTTGCCTTTAAAATAACAAAAAAAAAAAACGTAATTAAAATCTAGTTTACAATTTCTTGTAAATATACGAACAAACACAGCGCTACAAAAATCATAGTACTTAAACACAGATATGTAGCTCTAACCGAATGTGTCTGTTTCAAGGGTTGGCTACGGTTTATGATTGTGACATACCCTGGACTTTTCTACATGTATTTGCATTTTTTCCATTCTATTTACTGTCGCAAACATTCTTGTAACTTATATTCGTTTGATTATCACTTGTTTTTCTTCGTTATTTTTTTTATTTTTATTATTATTATTACATGTAATTTTCAAACAAACAGCTGAAGAAAAAGGCACAATAAGGTTGAAATCATCTGTGTGTTATATGACATATATAATACAACTATTTTCTGATAAACTGCTACATCGACCCACTTGCGAGCGAATAAAATTGACAAAGATATAATTATGCATGTTCTTCTAGGAATGACAATACACACATTTACTTTATCAAAGTAACACCAAACTTTAATTTCACAAAGATAAAGTTAAAAAAAAAAAGATATAAGAAACAGTATGAAAATACTTAAAGGTAACTAACAACAACAAAATACGTACAGCAATGAAATTCTATTAAAAATGAATTTTAAACAGTATAGAAAATATTACAAAAACATTGTTAATGCTGATGGACATTAACTTATTGATAATCAAAAAGTCTTCTTTTTTTATAAGACACAGAAATAAACTTAACCTTTAATGCGCCAACGGGCAGACGACAAAATTTACGTCTGCAGAAATTAAAAAAAATGTTTTGTCCCAGCTATATCATATTGAGAATTCAAAGACTATAAGGCAAACAGTGTGGATCCAGATGAGGTGGCGCATTGTGGGCCACCTCATCTGGATCTACGCTGTTTGCCAATTCAACAATTTTAGTTTTTGGCGCTTTAAGGGTTAAATAATTTGTCAGTTCAAACATTTGAATATATATTGTATCAGTTGTCTTTGGCGATCCAATGCCACTTAGTGCTTGTTGCTAACCGTGTCATTTCATGTTCAAAGTTAAGCGCCAAAAACGATATAAATCATTATTTTGTAAAGTGTTTACTTACTCACCCCGAGTTCAAGGCAGGACAGGAACGCCATTGGCCTTCATCGGACTATCATCGTCACTAGCAGTGCATGATGGGGTAGTTGAAAATGTCGTCTGTTTATCTCGCCTACTTTGTTCCAAAATTGTTTCTTTTCTCTCCTTGCCTTACAGAGTCTCTGAAGCAGGTGTTTCTATTCTCGCTATAAACTGGAGGCAGTCATTTGGAGGTAATTTTAGGTTATACTCTTGTTCTGATGAAGCTAAACAATTGATAACATCGATATGTTTGTTACTGATCATGTTCTGTAAGATAATATTAGCTGGAAACCAGTAATTTTCAGGAGGTCAACCGGTGCAAAAGGATGGTCGTCTGCTGAACAGCTTTGGATAATAATTTGATTTTAAACTGAAGAGCTTTCTTCTGCACGCTACCATATAGTAAATTATGGGCACAAACGCAAGGATGCCATATTAAGAGCGTACCTAATTGTATCTGTCCAGAAACAACGCACTCCTGCAAGAAGGTACACTATCTTCTACAATAATAAAGCTTACGACCTGGGCCTGATTGTTCAAAACTAGTGATATCGTTAGTTAAAGAGATGTTAAATTTTCAAATGTATGATACACAAAAAATACTGCCATTCTTCGCTGAAAAAAGGTGGGGAGTTTTACGAACAGCAAAATCTCCTCACTTTTTCCGCAAAAAATATTGGCACACTGCATTTTATGTGTACTTGAATACTAAAGATTGCTTGACAAACGATTAGGCTCTGAACGCTATTTTGCAACAGAAATAACTAAAGAATATTGTTTTTCCTTGGCCTTATTTATTCCTTTTTCATTGGTCAAATCTTAAGTTATTTCTTTTGTAATTTATTTTAAGTTTTTTATTTTGCATCAGCTCTGTTGACCTGTACCCGAGGTTATAAAAAAAATTTCATACTCAACTAAGCTGAATACATATATTAGATAAATTCCATGCAGCTTGCAGAGCTGTTTATAGTAAATGGGGCCAACACGCCCCTCTCAAGGAAACTTCTTCGCCGTTCTTTAAGAAACTGCCTAATCTAATTCGGAATAAGCTTTTCTGTTACAGCAAATAAAGTTGTCCACAAATGTGGCACTTAAATTTGGCAACATGGTAAGATTTTAACATAAATACAGAATTTTATTTTTAGATACTTTGGCGTTTTGCCCCACCATTGGAGCAAAACACCTTTTTAGGTGGGGCAAGACGCCTAGGGCTTTTACTTATCGTGTTTCCAGATTTGATTGTTTGTTTTTAGACAATACTGATTCCTTTGCCCGAAAAGAATATTCCAGTTAGCTCAAATCTTTTATTTGATACTTATAAAAACGTTTCCTCAATGTGGGCGTTTTGCCCCCTCCCCCCCTCCCAAACGCACACACACACACACACACACACACACACACACACACACACACACACACACACACACTATTGTACACTTTTCATCATGTAACACGACTCATCCAGCTTCAAATGCCCAATATTTGATATTTAGTACCATGCAATGTCACCTTGATTCTACGCCCACAATTTGTTGTAGTTTTTGCCAAAGAACATTGAATATACATGATTTATCAGAGCAGCCAGAGTGTAGGCGTTTTGCCCCATATGAGCATTAATTGCTCGTCTATAAATAGATGTTTTAACAAATGCAAATAATAAGATTTCGCTACAGAGTAAACATCGCTAAGACTTTAACTTGCACACAGACTGTCGCAAAGTAGTAAGTTCTCTCGGCAAGATGAACTGCAAGAAAATATTCAGTCATCTAGATTCAGAAAACTGCACAAAATGTTTAAATGCATGGTAAAAAGCTACAAGCAGATGCGCTTCTTTGAAGTGTCTATTGATAAGAAGTCCTACGATCTGACATGTTTGTTTCAATAACACCGTTTTTACTCCCTAAAACATATGGATATTGATATAAAAAGCATGGGCGTTTTACCCCGCATGGGCGTTTTGCCCCACCTTACCATACTGTTTACAGTGCTGGCTATTCACATACTTTCTCTTTTTAGAACGCATAAAACAAGTTTGATTTAGTATTTTGAACTTTATTAAAAATGAAAATTTGAGCACAATCTTAGCTGGCCATGAAAAAAGGTTTCATAATCTCTGGGCCTGCTTAAGTCTGCTGAGAGTTTTCATTTCTGCTGTAAAAATAGCTGGGCAAATAATTGTGCAGATCTCTTTCTAGCATTTTTCTACCTCAGGCAGCAGATGTTTATCGTTTGCTATGCTTTAAGCGTTACATGTAAAGCGTCAAAAACGAAAACAGCTAAATTTGCAAACAGCATAGATCCAGATAAGTCGCGTTATCTGGCTGTACACAGTTTGCCGTCTAGTCTTTGAACTTTACATATGATATAGCTGGGACAAAAAAGTTTGAAATTTTGTAGACGTAAATTCTGTCGTCTGCTTTTTGCCGCTTTAAGGGTAAACTTCCGCGTTCTCTGATTTCCTCCATCAAGTTAACCATACTGAGCACACAGACATCCTTGCCTTCGAGAGCTTATAAGCTCTTTGAGTTTCCTGTGTAATCGAAGTAAAAGAGAATAATAATTTTGAGCCGTGACATGACAAAACCAACAAAATGTCATGTGCGCCCAGCAAAGATTCAGATCAGCCATGAAAGTCGTCCAGCCTGAGCAGAGCCTTCGCTGTCTGCATGGACCTAGCTTAGACCTTTAGCTACCCTTTCAGCGCACAGCCAAGACTGATCAGACTGGGCGGATGCCCAGGCTGATCCGAGTCTTCTGGGCGCACACGCCACTTTTTCTTGATTTTGTCGTATGGTGGCTAAAATAAAATTTAGATAACTTACGTAAGGCGCATATACACTTAGATTAAGTAACATCGCAATGACAGACGCACTATGATGAAACGAACAAGTTATGTCCAGCCTTCTCAATAATATGGTACAGAAAATTCCCGGATTCGACACCAAGCATCATGTGACAGGTATCCAAGGTCGGTGATTTTCTCCTGGTTCTTCTGTTTCGTCCACGACATGGACCACAGAACGCCGACATCTTCACTTTTGACTTTTAGGTGGTTGATTTGGGTGTAACGTCCCTTTCAGACAGTATTTTAGCTTATATCAAGCCGTCTCCTAAACAAAATAAGAAAGAGACGATAGACGAGAGTTAAAAAATCCAAACAACCCACATCCCACACCTGCTGCAGGTACAGTCGGTCATCTGCCTACTACTGTAAAACACTTAATATCTGTGGTATCACAATTTCGCGGTTTAGCGAAAATGACATATTGCCGCAGATTAATTTTGGCGTTTATGGTTACCATGGCTCCAGATTGTAAAGAAAACTTGATGTAAATTTGTAATAGTTCTTCTAACTTTTCTATCAAACTATACATTGTGGCATCTATTAGAATTGCCGCATCGAGATGTTTCCAATGGGCTGCCACAATGTTCAGAATAATGAAATGGTATAGAAAATCTAAAATATCTGAACCTCTGTTATGGTGTGCGAATGTAATATTTTGAAAATCAAATATTAGCGAATTTAGATCTTAGCGCTCCTTGCCTAACCGCCAATACCGCCGAAATTCAGTAACCGCCAAGTATAAGTGTTTTACAGTACCCAGCACCATTGACCGACCGTACAGTCTCAGATCCGAACTTTCTAGAATATGTTCATAATTTCGTTGGGCTTTCTGTGTAATCGAAATAAAGTGTCAAAGCAGTACCAATAACTTGCATATGGCTCTAGTGAAAGATGCTGCGAAACTAACGAGCATGGGCCGATAAACTAAAATCAAACACAGATTGAGTAAAGACGCCTTCAGTCGAGAAAGCCGGTAACGGAAAAACATTTGCGTTTCTTTTGGGTTAATGCTTTTGAATTTTGTAATGATGACAGTTGCATTTTGAATCGTAATGGTGTTTCGTTTCTTTACTTTTTGCAGAATGACTTTAATTTGCTGGACTGTCTATTACACATTTTTCCCTTTCTTTATCCAGATCACAGTCAGATTTGCTGGACAGGCTTTGTAAATAATTTGATTTCAGTCCTCTTCATTTTCCATACGATAGAAACCGAAAATGGATTTCAGTTTCAAATGGTCTCTCTACATCATTCAAAACATTCCGATGACCATGAGTAAAGCCTTTTAGAGGCATACTTATGGCTAGCATAACGCTTAATTATTAAGGCAGGAATGCTGCCCATTGAACCATGAATATATAGTTCTATTTATCAGATTTTTGGATTGGTCAGTTCTAATCTAATAGAAACAAAAATATTGGCTACCAGGTATCACATGACGCATTTACATTTTCTTTGTTCTTCTGGCGCGAAAAATGCGCCCGCGCCTGCATTCATCGACAAGACTCAGTCGAGGCTAGATCGACAACATTAGTCGAATTTTACCCAACCCACCCACCCAAAATAGTATTTGTTTTGGTTAGATGTATTGGCAACTATGTGTGTAGTGATACAGTTACAGTGGGTGGCCTTATTTCTGTGTGTAATTTTATTGGTAAAATAATTAGTAATTTTGAAACAAACAAATTAAATCGTTTAAAATAATGTATAATACTAAATTCCGCCAAATATATATAGAATTTTTACATCCTTTTGTAGTTGTTTCTCGATATGGCAAATGATCGTACGAAAATAATTTCAATCCAGATTTTTAAGCGTTAAGTTATATGTTCAACTGTCCAATTCGCACAAAGTAGCCGTGAAAGCTGGAAGCTTCATCTAATAATCCAAAGTTTGTTGTCACATCCTCCAGTTTTACTTACCTTCGTTAGATTCCAAGTATGCGATGTTTCAGCCGTTGCACTTTTTGAAACTGCACGTTTCATCGACCGCCACTTTACCATTATAGTTTTGATGTCAAATATACGAGTAGATGGGTGTGAGTGATAGAACATATCACCAAGCCGGTTGTTGAGCCTTTCACATCCATTTGTGATGCATGTACTGCCAATGTCTGGATCTGCCAACCGGACCTAGGTCGCGCAAACAGGCATATTTTCGGGGGGGGAGGGGGGAGGGGGCGGGGGGGGGGGCGGGGAGTCGCGCAGACGTTTGCTATAAAAAGTCGCGCAAAGGACACTTTCAGCTATAGTCGGGCAATTACAAACGTGCGGCTCCCAATTAGTATGTCGCTATCAACCGATTCGTTTGATTCTTTTTTTTTCTAGTTTTCTCCCTTTACTTACCGACCGGTTGTCGAAAAGGTGTCATGTTTGTCAATAAGAGCAAATGATATTTGTTACAGGCAAAAGTGTCAAGCGAGCCACTATTTCTGTAATTTAAGACATTTAAAGTATACACTTATCCACATGTAATGAGCAGCATGCTTTACTCCGAATATGATCTGATACATACACATTAAATAGTCACAAAATCCCGGGTTAAGTCATCCCAAAACTGAACTTTATGCTAGAAATGTTACACTTTGCGTTTTTACCCTATATACTCTAAATATTCATAACCATCTCTACCTAGTGGTATGGCCAGTTTTTGTTAGCACTGTAGAACGAAAATGTCTTGTCCAATTCGAAAACATTAAAGTCTATAAAAAAAAGTGTGTGTGTGTGTGTGTGTGTGTGTGTGTGTGTGGGGGGGGGGGGGGGGGGGGGGGGGGGGGGAGACAGACGCGTAAATGAGAGATAGATTCTGAAATAAGGTCCTCTGAAAGCAAGGAACGCACCAAAGAAAGGAAACTAGCAGACTCGGTTAAATTGAGTCTGTTCATGTACAGAAGTGAAATGTTGCAGCCAATGTAAGCATAACCATTTATACCATGCTCAAACCAACCTTTTTTATAGGCGCAGTCTAGTTGTATAACGATAAATTCTCCTAGAAAATAAATACATGTAGAACTAATCAGAATTTTTATAATAGCGAACTGCGAATGCCCTAATTAGCCTGTGCATGTGGGCAGGCACGTATAGATGCATTTTTGGGCATGTTCAGTTCGTATGTGCTCTAAACCACGTTTTATCGCTATAGCACTTATATGATACCGTTATAACCATAAAACTACTCGACACTGTACCTGCGAGAATAAAAATCAAAGCGAAATACGAAACCGCTGTTCGTAACAAAACCGAACGAAGCTCTTAAAGTTATCACGTTAAGCGCCATGTTTCCATTTTACTTCTTTATATCATAAGACATTAAAGGTGTCTTTTTAAATCTTTGATGTATATGATATAGAAGGATCTATTTCAGATCAAAGCAGTTTTAATTTTTTACACATTACTTCAAACCGCTATAAATTTTATTCCATTTTTTTTTCAGTTTTTGTTTTTACTAATAACTCATGCAGCTGTGTATGTATATAGTCTATGTAAGGATACTTTATTTCACTTTATAAACAAGTTCAGGTACACGGTACATGCATCATTACCTAATTTACTTCCAGAAAGATTTACAGAGACTTTTAATGACAAAATGGAGATATATTAAACTCTAAAAGGCGCGGGTTTCCCTTGAACCGTAAATAATACTCCTTTCTAATGACTTCTCATATTTTAAAGACGATATTCTGAGAAACACGCAATTCGTGTAGTAATTAGAAGCCGAACTATTTTCTTTCGCGCAATAACTTCCTCGACGTCTTATTTCTTATTCCTAGGGGGTCGTTAATGAACATCTTTTGAGATGAAACCATTAAAATTCATAATCAGCGGCGTATTAATGTCTTAAAATGTCATAAAATCGATGAGTTGTTCTTTAAAACATGCATAGTGTTCTCAAAAAATATTGTTTCCGGAGGAACAGTAAGATTTCAGACCGTGATCAGTGAAATGAAATATTAGGCACGATTAATTAAATAATTTCTAAAGTTTCAGCGCAGATTTTCCCTAGAAAGTCTGAAGGGAGCGTAAGTGTTTATTTCAAAGCCTGAATGTCAGAGATATTTACGTGCGGAGTAATACACGAGTTTTGAAAATTAAAATTACTTTGTTCAAAAATGTTAAAGGTTGGTTCCTGGAGTTTCGAATGTATCATAAGTTTGCTTCTTTTTTTCTAAACTGTCAGAATGCACTTGTAACACGGACATTAATAAGTTTCACTAAAAAGTATAAAATTAAAAGTATTAAAGTATTAAATAAGTTGTTTAACACCAATTAGCGCTAGTTTTCGCGACAAAAACTGACAATCACGGCGGCTACCATCATGCTGCATTGCATTTTGGGATAGTCCATGCCGGACCTCCAAGAGAGCTCGTGACTAGAAAAATTGTCTTGTGGATCAGAAGTCACAAAAATATGGACATGTGACAAAATTATTTTTGGCACAGTAATTCCAATACACTGCTTGCGCAAAGAAAATAAACAAAAGAAAAACAATAATTTTCAGCTGAAAATCCGTCGGTTTCCTAGGCAGTAACAGATTCAGAAAATCAAGGAATTTAAATACAACGCAGAAAAAAAATATTTTTTGAAAAAGAAATGTCATTGCTAGAGCAGGAACCTACGTATGAAATGAAGCTTAATCTTTGTAGAGAGGCTCTGCTAGATCCTCATTAACGCCGTCACATATTGACCCCAAGATGTCAAGTCAAACTTCAAAACAACAACATTGTAAAGCCTCACTGCTATAGCAACAGAGGCAACGACAAGGAATCGAAACAATCGCTTACCAAATCCTGCCCTAAACACCATTTTCTATTTTTCTATTCTATCCCATAACCTTACTAGGTCGTTGGGGCACCACAGATGACTTCGAAACAATCCTTTTCCACCTTGTCCTGTTTTCAGCTGCCCTAGTTGAGCTGGCAAAATCCATCCCTGTCCACGCTCTAATATTGTCTTCCCACCTCTTCTCCTGTCTACCTCTTCTTTTTCCTTTCACTGTGCCCTGTAGAATCGTCTTTGCTAAAAGTAGTAAAGGACGGCACTATGGCCACGCCCGTCCGGAGACTAAGTCCGCAACTTGGGGCAGTCTTGGGCCGGGCGTGGCCATAGATGACATCGCTTTAGTAAGCTTGAAAAGGCTAGTTTGAAATAACTTAGTCTTTTTCAAGAGTAAAAGTCTATGTAATATGGCATAGGAGATGTCTTAAGAGGCTATACAGTAATATGCGTCTGCTATGAGTCTCTTGGCCCTGTATCTCAAGACCTCACTATACCAGAGGCATAACTCTATAGCGTCAGTTGATGGTATGAGTTGCTGTGGCATACTCTTGTTCATTCTGTTCAATTTCTGAGGCTTTACAGTAATATGCGTCTGCTATCAGTCTCTTGGTCCTGTATCTCAGGGCCTCACTATACCAGAGGCATAACTCTATAGCGTCAGTACTTGTTCTTGGGGATTATAAAATCTTGTATCTCAAGATTTCATTGTTCTGGAGTGAAATTATTTCTTACTAGCCTTCTAAAGCCTGACTACTACATTTGATGACGAGAAGATCTCTGCTCCCAGTGTGCTTGAACTTGTGGGTATCTAGTGGAAGGTCCACATATCCACATTGAAATTGTGGAGCTGATGTGGATGTCAAGTGGAAGGTCCACATATCCACACTGAAATTGTGGAGCTGATGTGGATGTCAAGTGGAAGGTCCACATATCCACATTGAAATTGTGGAGCTGATGTGGATGTCAAGTGGAAGGTCCACATATCCACATTGAAATTGTGGAGCTGATGTGGATGTCAAGTGGAAGGTCCACATATCCACATTGAAATTGTGGAGCTGATGTGGATGTCAAGTGGAAGGTCCACATATCCACATTGAAATTGTGGAGCTGATGTGGATGATGTGGACTTGATGTGTATGCAATGTGGAGGTTATGTGGATGATGTGGATCCACAATGTGGAGTTTCCACATGTCCACATCTACACATTAGACAAATCGGCTTACCCTGTCCCATTTCTGACAGACTGATACAATGCATCTCAAAACCTCACTGTTACAATAATAAGAACTAGGAAGAAAAGAACAATTAACAACAGTTTAAATTCAGAACAACTTTATTTGTCCCGCTCACCTATTCATTACGACAGACAGAGGATTAGGACCGTCCCTCTGTCTTCGTTTACATAATGATCATTAGTCTTTTATAGTAAATAAAACTCTTTTGATAGGTTCCACTGCAGGTCTACTATTATTTAAATGATCTCAATGCTTTGCCATCGCTGAAATGGTTAATTTCAAAGTCCTATCAAGAATCAAGTCATTGGGTTTCCTCTTCAACAGTTAAAGTTGGTCTTTCATATTCGTCAAGTTTTCGTTCAAGTAGATATCTTCTTTTTTTCACTGCATACTGCATCGCCTCTTCTTCATCATAGTCTTCATCTTCTTTCAATCTGTGAGCTGTTGATATTACTTTCTTGTGGATAGGATCTTTTCTCAAAGCAGACCCGAGTGCCACGAGGTCTTGATACTTGGTAACCAGCGTTGATCTGTATTTTGGTTTCAGTTCTTCATATGCCATTTCCTCAGCTGATTCAACATCGATGTTAGGTGTCTCCTGCATGGTATTTTCCACTGTTTCATCGAACTGATCTTGATTGTCTCTGTAAGTACTTCTCATTAGTCTATCCCAAGGACTTGTCTTTTGAATTTTCCTGCGTTTGGCTTTCTGTTTTTCCTCTTTACTGGCAGACTCACTGTCTGTCTCCACTTCTGACGGTTCTGTGTCTGGATCGTCCGAGAGTTTACTATAATCATATTCTCCAAAGATATCATGTCCTTTCATTCCCTTCAAATATTTTCTGTTTGTAGTTACATCCGATGCTTCTGAGATAGTACTTTCTTCGCTGTCAGACATAGTTGTAGTTGCTTTACAAACACCACTGGACGTATGTCTTCTCAGGCTGTCTGATCTAGCAAATTCACGGAAGCACTGCTTGCACTGGTATCGACCCATTAACGACTGGTTGAAGAATGAAGTTTTATCCTTTGACTCTTTCTTTTATAGTCTGCAATAGATATTGAAGAACTTGTGCTAAGTTTGGTAAACCACTGCAATTCTTACATTTTTACCAATTGCATGCACTTTTGTGAACTAAATGATGTAGAAAATTGTGAAAAAAAGTGTATAATTTAATATCAGTTTTATTAATTCTGTCAATAGTCTAAATACCAGCTGAATTTTAACAAACCTACATTTAGTAAACTGATACAAGTTTCCAATGTTACTCAATCATCATAGCATTAAAAAAGTGACTAACACTTTATTTCATTGTTTTTAACTCCAGCTTGTTCCCTGTCTGTCTGTTGATATCTTCTTTAGCTTCACTACGTCTATGACATTTCTGACCCCCAGAATCATTCTTTGTCCGCCTGGAACGTCTTAACTGTTTATTCTTCTTGTGTATGTATCCTTTGAGTTTGTGTTGCTTTTCTTTCTCCTCACGACATAATGAACGAATTTCTGCTCTGCATAGTCGGCAATACTTTAAAGGTCTACCCTCTCTGAGCCTTTTGTCCAAAGCAGTTGACAATCGTTTCATGAGGTATCGAATCTGTCCAAAGGTAGAAGGATTTCTTTTTCTTTTTTGTACAACAGGAATGACAGGCAAGCCTGAAGATTCACAAGTTAGCCCACAGTGTGCTTTTGTTAGGTTATTGGAACTACTAGACATTCTGCTTTCTCTCAAGATTTTACTTGAAATGGTGACGTTTGTAACAGTGTGTTGTATTTATACTTATTTTGTATTACTTTTTTTTATTTAATTCGCCGCCTGAAATGTAACTTAATTAAAGTCTTTCCAGAGCTGAACTGAATATTTTTACCGGTATCACCTTTGATACTGATATGAACTTGATCAATATAAGATTTTCCCACTGGAACGTAGTGCATGTTGACAAATTCTTTGTGTGACTGCTGAGAGCGTTTTGAATTCTCAAATGGTACAACTCTCAAAATAGGGGCCGTCACGTCACCAAGGTATGTATAATCAACTACATCTGAGTACACGTACAAGCGATTATGCAATATATTTAGGTCTACTGCATATTTGAAAGCATATGATTCGTTTCCAATGGGGTTTTCTGACATATCCGGATTAACTCCAAGAGCTTGTCCAAGTGAAGCTGGAAAGCGAATCCTGACCTGGTTTGGATTTTGTGCAACAACTTTTAGACGATTTGTGCTTTTAACATAAGTAATGCTGATAGAAGCATTTATTTGTTTCATTAAAGATCCATGTTTTGTATCTATTACAGATTGCATCTCATCCACCAAATGCTGTGGAGAGTTGTAATTTCCTTCAGGAAGAAATAATTTATATTCATGAAAGGCCTCTCCACTAGCACACAAATCCTTTGCCGTATCTATTCCTTGAGCATTTAATACCGCTTGGTCCAGAAATGACAAAAAGAAAAAGTTATTGTTTTCTGAAATATTATTGACTCGAGATGGTGTAATTAATTCCACCAAAGCAACTTCCCACTTTTCGCTTTCGATATTTATCGGGTGATCTAGTCTCACAGTAAAAGAGCTTTGTGTGTTTTGAGGGAAAGTTTTCAGAGAACCATCGCTCAGAAGTGTCAGATAGAAGTCCTTCATGATCAGGAGATGAATTATAACTCATCAAATATCTTAAACTGCTTTGTTTTTTTCTCTTGCTTCTTACTTCTCTCTGTTCAAAACTAGAATGAATTCATATCTGAACATCACACTTATATACCGGATAGCATTTTGAGTTTCATATATTATTTCACACAATTCTCATCAAAATTATAGTGCCACAAAAATGCAATCTTTATTTCTTGCATGCCAGTAAAGACAAAAATATGCACTTAAAAATTTAGCAAGAAGAGTGTGCTGTACAGCACTATTTCTTCCCCGGTCGGTTACCCTATGCCTGGGAAGCCCTGGCGATTTGAAGCCATATCTACATGATCACAAGTCCTGAATGTCGCTATGGACCAGAGACCTGCCAGCGGAGGTACCTTTTACGGAACCTTGGATGTTCCGACCCCTTAAGCCATAAGGCTTCTACTGTTTCACATGTAATCGATAGACTTCGCATCTGCGGGCCCAGGCGGTATAACCGTTGTGCACACCAGTTCCAGTCCAGTGGTGACCGGCAAACCAGCAATATTAATATGCGAGTTCCCAATATATATACCTAAACATAAACCAGTTTACTTGAGACAAGATTGGACATTTGCATATCATATATCTTATTTCAATTAAGGTCATGTTACTATTTATAGTAACACATTTCAAAATATAAAAAATAAGTAGAGAATAATAAAATCTACATTTTGGTGTTTATTTTATCAAAATCGGCCGAAAAATAACAAAGTTATTCAATTTTTCATATTATGGTGTTATTACAAGGGAGGTAAATCTGGATTGACTTTCTTTTATACTATAAATAGACAAAACAAGTAATAGCTTTCAGAAAAAAATGATAAAAATGAAAAGTGAATATGTGTATGGTATAAGAACTTTTGTTATGAGTATATTTTGTATGACTTTGTAACTCTTAAATACAAAAATATAAGTTTGTCGGGGCATGTGCACTGCGCATGCGCGGAATATGGAGGGTAAGAAAACTGTAATAACTCCAGATTGCCTTGATGGATTTTCATAATTCTTTTTTTATTGGAAAGAGCAAGTCAAAACCTACCAAATACTCTTAAAATAAATTGTCACACTGCGCATGCGCGGAATATGGAGGGTAAGAAACCTGTAATAACTCCAGATTGCCTTGATGGATTTTCATAATTCTTTTTTTATTGGAAAGAGCAAGTCAAAACCTACCAAATACTCTTAAAATAAATTGTCACACTGCGCATGCGCGGAATATGGAGGGTAAGAAACCTGTAATAACTCCAAATTGCCTCAATGGATTTTCAAAATTTTTCTTTTATTGGAAAGAACAAGTCAACACCTATCAAATTTTGTTTCAAAAAAATAAACCACAATATGCATGTACAGAATAGAAGGTAGGAATCAGATATAACTAAGAATTAGGATGTATGAGGAACAAGTGAACCCCTGGGCAGTTGGCATTGTAACAGTGAGGTTTTGAGATGCATTGTGTCAGTCTGTCAGAAATGGGACAGGGTAAGCCGATTTGTCTAATGTGTAGATGTGGACATGTGGAAACTCCACATTGTGGATCCACATCATCCACATAACCTCCACATTGCATACACATCAAGTCCACATCATCCACATCAGCTCCACAATTTCAATGTGGATATGTGGACCTTCCACTTGACATCCACATCAGCTCCACAATTTCAATGTGGATATGTGGACCTTCCACTTGACATCCACATCAGCTCCACAATTTCAATGTGGATATGTGGACCTTCCACTTGACATCCACATCAGCTCCACAATTTCAATGTGGATATGTGGACCTTCCACTTGACATCCACATCAGCTCCACAATTTCAATGTGGATATGTGGACCTTCCACTTGACATCCACATCAGCTCCACAATTTCAATGTGGATATGTGGACCTTCCACTTGACATCCACATCAGCTCCACAATTTCAATGTGGATATGTGGACCTTCCACTTGACATCCACATCAGCTCCACAATTTCAATGTGGATATGTGGACCTTCCACTTGACATCCACATCAGCTCCACAATTTCAGTGTGGATATGTGGACCTTCCACTTGACATCCACATCAGCTCCACAATTTCAATGTGGATATGTGGACCTTCCACTAGATACCCACAAGTTCAAGCACACTGGGAGCAGAGATCTTCTCGTCATCAAATGTAGTAGTCAGGCTTTAGAAGGCTAGTAAGAAATAATTTCACTCCAGAACAATGAAATCTTGAGATACAAGATTTTATAATCCCCAAGAACAAGTACTGACGCTATAGAGTTATGCCTCTGGTATAGTGAGGCCCTGAGATACAGGACCAAGAGACTGATAGCAGACGCATATTACTGTAAAGCCTCAGAAATTGAACAGAATGAACAAGAGTATGCCACAGCAACTCATACCATCAACTGACGCTATAGAGTTATGCCTCTGGTATAGTGAGGTCTTGAGATACAGGGCCAAGAGACTCATAGCAGACGCATATTACTGTATAGCCTCTTAAGACATCTCCTATGCCATATTACATAGACTTTTACTCTTGAAAAAGACTAAGTTATTTCAAACTAGCCTTTTCAAGCTTACTAAAGCGATGTCATCTATGACCACGCCCGGCCCAAGACTGCCCCAAGTTGCGGACTTAGTCTCCGGACGGGCGTGGCCATAGTGCCGTCCTTTACTACTGCTAAACCTTATTCTAGAAAGGAAAAAAATGAGCCGCGACACGAAAAAAACCAACAAAGTGGCATAACACCCGACGAAGACTCGGATCAGCCAGTGCATCTGCCCATTCTGATCAGAGTCTTCGCTGTCGGCATTGAGGTAGCTTAGACCCTTAGCTACCCTATAAGCGCACAGCGAAGGCTCAAGTCAGACTGAGCGGATGCCCAAGCTGATCTGAGTCTTCGCTGAGCGTCCATGCCACTTTGTTGGTTTATTCGTGTCGCGGCTCAAATAAAGACGGCTTTGTTGTTGTTGTTGATTTTATGCTTAACGTCCACGGTAAACAACTAAGGTCATGTCGGGACGGTCAGTTAAACTAACCACACTATTCCTGGGCAGGCTTAGACCTCCTAAGCGGTTAACCAGTACTAAGTGCACATACTTTCGCCAGTAACTGACAACTGCCCTTCTTGAATCAGCGGAAGGAGAAACGAAAGTATGTGGCCAGACCGGGATTCGAACCCAGGACCTCCGACTTACGAGTCCGGGTGCCCTACCGATTGCGCTACACTGTAAAAAAAACTGTAGATTTTACGGTAGAATGACTGGAAACCAGCTGCCAGTCCTTTTACCGTTATTTTATGGGCGTTTGCCTGTAAGACATTTTTGGAAATCACGAAATGGAAGTTTTATGTTAACTGGCTGCACTCGAAAATAGCTTTATATTGTTGAAGGGCTAACTGACCAAAGCGACATCTGCTCTATTCTGTCCCACTCTGCTTGATAATTCCTGCAATTTTTACGGGCGCCCGTAAAAATAACGGTAAAAGGACTGGCAGCTGGTTGCCAGTTATTTTACCGTAAAATCTACAGTTTATTTTTGCAGTGTACCCGGCCCGGCAATAAAGACGGCACACAAATCAAAACAAGACAAGTAAAAATCCATGTGGTAAGCTCTTTTCAAGCAGATGGCCACGAGACTACTCTACATAATGTAAGAAGTGGCAAATGACTAATAGAAAGCAGGCACACAATTACAATAGTAGTAGACCACCACAGAAGCACCCCCTTGGAACGGTCAGTAATAAACTTCTGGGGGGGAGGGGGGGGGGGGTAAAATTGATTTTACGTGTACACAGCCCTCGCCCTGCACTCCGTTATGGTCCATAAACATACAAGATATTCGGTCCGTGTGAAGGTTTTCTAGGCTTTTATTGCAATAATTATAAGCATCTAGTCCATCGGTGGATCAAAACAGCAAACGTATAAGTCGAATTAAACACTCTGATGAAACAAGTTGGGCACTCTACCGTAAGAACAACACTGAAAGGCTGGAGTAAAAGACGTATAACAGTTGAACCCCGATGGGCCCGATGAAAGACAGATCATCAAGCCCCAAGCAGTGTTAAAGACGAAAGGACGCACTGAGTGCTGCGGCCCAGCAAAATGAAAAACATTTGAGTTTGTGCTTTATTTAAAGTCAGTTAATCGTTTGTATTTCAGTCTAGCTGCCTTATTTTCAGATTTTGCATTTCAATTCGACTTAATATGTACATATAGAGAGGCGCCGTAGCCGAGTGGTTAAAGTGACTCGGTTATGGTGCAGAAAGTCGCCGGAAGGTTGTGAGATCACGCCAAGGTTTCGCCATTCCGACGACTGGAAAACTGTCTCTGCCAACCCAGCAGTAAATGGGTACCTTTTTCGAATCAGGAAAGGATAAGGCATCGAAAGGAGAAGGATGGGCTCCGCCTTTCATCTGCTGTGCCCAAGATAGCCCCCACTGCCCCTACGGCTATTAGGCAATGGGAAACCTTTACCTCTACCATTATATATAAATGGAGAGATAATCATTAACAGTGCAATTCTCAATTTTTACCTAATCGCTTTCGCCTTTCGGCTTCTTCAGAGGTTTCAAACAATAAAAAAAATTTAGATTCAACAATCACAAATATTTACATTTCGAGAAAAATATCTAAACAGAAAAAAGATAAGCTCATAAACGCAAAAATAAACAAACTATGCCCCTTTAGGGGACCATGCAGTTCAAATTATGAAAACAAAATGGCTGCCTACGCTAGATGGCATATATATGTACGCTAAAGTGCGGAAAATCATAATTTAAAACATTGAAACTTGACACCAGCATCTTCTTTAAATCGCTATGATTAATCTTGAACCCTTTTAGAATCACTAATAAATGCAATCCTCTGATGGGCGGATTAATTTTCATGTTTCCCTTCTACAATGTTTGTTCAAGAAACCAAATATTCATTTTCATATAAAATTTCCGCGAAAATCACGGTTTCTCTATTTGTATTTCCCCCATATCTGTCTTGGGACAGTAAACCCTTACAATGTCTTCAACTTGTGAAAAAGGAATTACTTTTTAGCATGCCTGCTCACATTTTCAATGTATTTGACTTGTTTAGGATGCATAAAGCATGAATATTTTGACTCTAGTTCGTTCGATCTTCAGTAAAGGTGTAAATAGGTTCTGACACATTTAAATCCTTCCGAGACAGCAGATAGTCCCTAACGGGGCTCTTTCCGTGGTTTATTGTTATATTTTAGCACAAAATAAAGAAAATTAGCCAGACGAACATTTAAAGACCTCCAAATATCGGATTTTGTTTTTATTTTATGGTAAACTGATGGTAACTTGTGAAACGGTAGAATATTATATTTTCTCAAGGGAGGCTTAGAACGAGTCGAGTCATGAATAACCCTAATTCAATGGCAAGATAATGCTCCAAATCGATGCTTTAAATCACGAAAAGAAATCCAACCGCTTCAGCGAATTTACTTTGAAAACATTTTCACACATCTTATTTCGTGACTGGGAAAAATTAGCGTAAAACAAAATCTTGTTGAATAAGTTTACGTCAAACTTGCGTAATTTTAAACAATATGTTTATGGGATTAGACATGCCACAATGTACCTCGCGGCCGAAATTTGGTTAAAAAAAGTAAAAAGTATGCAAAGACCAGGAACTGAAACAATCAAAATCCAAATCCAGCCCTCAAACCATAGTTTGAAACAACTAAGATTACAAATAATCAAGATACAGAGAACATATGGCCAACCGAGTGAGCAGCTTGTTCCCAAAAGGTGGCCACTCAGCAACCCAAACCGAACCAAAAATAATAAGAACATACATAAGGTAAAACATCACAGAAACTCTGACACCAAAAACAGGCAACAGAGAACCACAACAGAACTACCGCCTTGGAACGGTCAGTAATGAATTACTGGGGGGCTTAAATCGATTTTACAGGCCCAACCTCACCCTCAGTATCTGAAGTGGTACAAAACATTTAGTTGGTTTTTCGGTTCGCATGATAACCCTCTAACTCGTCAATGAATCATCACGGTAAACACATAAATCAAATTTCAACACCCTAAGAAGCAAAGACGAGGACTCAACAGATACAACGGGCCGCAGATCGGCATTTGGGACTCACATGCCATTTTATACTTATATTCGGACGGAACGGAGAAAAATATCATTATTTCTTTACTACTCAATAAATTTCCAAGCGGTAAAACGCAAATACCTCATTGCTTTAGCAGCAATCCATAATCTAAGAGCCGTTTCCATGCAGGCTGTATTTTTCCACACAGCCTCGGGAAAAGTCAGAAATTCTCGGCTCGAGACAATGTTGAAATCTGCAGTCGTTTGCTTCGAACGAAGACAAAGGTATCTGCACTTTACCGCATGAAAATTCATTGAGCATTTAGGAAATGAGAAACAGTTCTCTTAAACGTTCTGTCCGAATATAGGTACAAAATAACCGAGATCAGTCACGTCCTAGCTAACACGAAACGTTATCGTAACATTTTCAACAGGTTCTAAATTGGTCATCGAACCTGACATCTGAAAGCGTATTACTGCATGAGGAGTCACTTGCCTGATTTAATGTGAACCTGGGGCCGTATTTATAAAATGACTGAAGTGGTTGCTATGCTGTTGCTAGGGCTGAATTTCTATGAAGGAGATTCTCTACAACTCTGAAATTTGCTCTGGAGGAACTCTGGAGGAACAGTCTGAAAAAGACTGTTCCTCCGGAGCAAATTTCAGAGTTGTCGGGAAACTCCTTATTAGAAATTCAGCCTTAGCAACAGCATGTCAACCACTTAAGTCGTTTTATAGATACGGCCCCGGCACTTAATATTAACCTACAGTACAGGGCCCACTTGTTCAAAACTAACGACATCGTTAGGTAACGATTCTTTCAAATGTCAAACGTTTACATCTCAAATACGCCAATATTTTTTGCTGAAAAAATGCTTTTGTTGAAAAAAAGTGAGAAGCTTTCGCATTAATATTTAAAATTTGAGTAAAAATTTTAGCTATCGATATTTAAACAAAAGATCTCATGTTTAGAAGCTATAAATCACCTACAGATTCTTCAATATGTTGACAGCACAGTGTCATGTTGCTTAGATCAATCGAACATTTTTATTTCGATTTTATGTCCCATACATAAAAAGCACCGCGCGTCGTAAAAATTCACTGCGCACCTTGCTTGCCGATAGAGCCCTTCTGGACTCACGGAAAATGGCGAAAATGATGAAATAACCACGTTTGTTGTGCGTTTTATTGCCTTGTCCACAGGGGTAGGTATGAAAAGGTAATAAACTTCCTAATATATGTCTTTGTAATACCGGTAAGATATCATAATTTTGATCATTATCGCAAAAACGCTATCATAATCACTTGAAGCATCAATATTTTAGCGGTGCAATATGTTCCCGTTTTCTGTTTTGAAATAAATTTAGATAATCAGTGACCACATTACCAATGAGGATGTTCACAGAAAGATTCAAGTATGAAGAAACTCCTGAAGACAGTCAAGAAACTGAAACTAGAATGTTTTGGCCACATTATAAGCAAAGAGGATTCTACAGGGCACTGAGAGACCGCAATATTCACAGAACGCATTTTTCACACGTGTGTGATCAATACGGTCGTATTCTTCACATTTTGCAGGTGTGACAAATGCGTTCGGATGTTATAGCGATTTTTAATAGAAGCGCATTTTTCACACATACGGCAAGGGAAGCTTGAGTGTGAATGACTCGTTATCCCTTTCCAACTACGAGTTTGAGCACCAAATGCACTGAGCCTTCGGCTCTTGGGAAGTTTAGAGAACGCAGTCTCCACTGTCCGTCGCCTGACGTCGTCTGTCACACCTTCGAGCTACTATATCTCTTAAACGTCTAGGTCAGTCTTAACCATATTTCATATATAGCGTTCACAAGGCTAGGGAACGATGGCATTTGCTTTAAAACAGTCGCTTGAGACTTTAGTTGCCATGGCAAGCGAAATATCCCATAGACTTATGACTGAGAGATGATTCTGACCGGTTTTATTAATTGATTGTTTTGGGTTTAACGGCCCTTTGAGACAGTATTTTAGTCTATATCGGGCCGTGATACTGACCAGGCTAGCCTATTGAAACTTGCAGATAACTACGACAGACATTAAATCTTAAACAAATTCACTACTATTCAGATCCGAGCGATAATGTGGAAATTATGTGTCCCACGATTAATGTTTTTGACTTTATTATTATTTACTGGTGGTAAGTTCCTTTCCAAAAGGGAAGATAAATCATACAAAACTTCATGAATATTTTTAACACTTCACCTATTCTTTGGGAGTAAACCCCCTTCCCCAGGGGTTTCCCCCTCCAAACCCATGATATCCAGTTCAACCAGGATTTGACTTTGTGACCTGAAATGAATACAAGAATCCCGGGAAAAGCATTTGAAGTTTATTTTTTATTATTTCCCATATTTTATTATCCGGCCCCTTACTGGTGCAAACATAACTGTGCCCTCAGTTTCGAAATAATTTGTTGGGACATATTGATTTTGGCCTATCAGTTCGTCCGTCCGTTCGTGATGTATATTTGTATCATATTTGAATCTTATATTTGTACCAAGTTTCCTAAAACTACTAGTTTTAAAGTTATGAAGCAGAAACGATTTGTGACGGACAGACAGGCAGACAACTATGGGAAAACGATATGTCTTCCCTCCTATTTCATCCCCATGACCATATACCAACACGTAACTGAATATACCAATACCTTAAACCTTGTTGCAGCATAAGGGACTGTTGCGAAGAAGCTACCTACCAAAAGTTTGTATTGGAAATGCCTATTATTGCACAGGAATACCCGAGGTCTCCTCCAGCTGGATTATGGCACCGCCAAACAGTTAATACTAGAAGTTGTGCACTTCAGCTTACGTCATCAGCATACACGTGAATTAGAAACAAACAAGGTAAAGGTTTTCTACAGTCTTGTGGCGGTAGGGACAGTGGTTGTTGGAGCCTACGGTGTCTTAGACACAGGTTATGAAAGAGGGAGCCTATCCCTCTCATTTCGTAACATTTAACCGTCCCTGATTCGAAACAGGTACCCAGTTACTGCTACATGTAGGGAGACAGAGTTTTTCAATCGTTGACCCGGCGTGCGACTCGAATGTACGACCTTCTGCGCGGAAGAGCAGAGCAGATTTCTAGTCTTCTTTTTTTGTTTACTGTACCGTTTTCCCGTCCACTATAACCTTCATAATTACAGGGTTAAAAAATGTCAAGAAGTGAAAAATAGGTTTTTGTGATATTTTGTCACATTTTAGGGGTGTTGCATGCGTTTGGAAAATTACGTTTTCATGGCACATATCAAACGCAAATTTCACTGATATGTGAAAAATGCGTTCGAATTCTGTGAAAAATGCGACCGGATTTGTCACACGTGTGAAAAATGCGAACGCATTTTTCACACATGTGACAAATGCGTTCTGTGAATATTGCGGTCTCACAGGGCACAGTGAAAAGGAAAAAAATAGACGCAGACAGAGGGAGAGGCGAGAAGGGCAATATTAAATTTAGAGTGAACAGAGATGTACCTTGCCAGGCATAGCTAGGGCAGCTGAAAACAGGACCAGGTGGAAAGGCATTATTGCAGAGTCATCTGTGGTGCCCCAGTGATCTTGCAACGTAAAACCTCATTGTCACACCATAACATACAAACAGGCGAAATGGGGTGTTCCAGGTCATAGGCTATACTGCTGCTTCTCGCAAGTGGTCGATTGTTGCAAAACTTGGGAACTAAACGTACAGCAAGAAAACTATTTATACACTAGAATAGAATATTTTTATTGCAAATATATCCAATTTGTGGGCTAAAAATGAAAACAAAGTGTGATCAACGACGCGTGAAAATGGATCTAAGGCATATACCTAAATCTGCACGTGCACCAGCTCAATCTGATCAGATTGCTCTGATCGCTCGCATAAGCAACCCTTGAGCAACCCATAGCATCGTAGACTCAATCCTTTTCCAAAATAAATAAATAGATTAGTGGAGACCCCAACCACTCTGCTCTGGTCTGCAGGTCATTCAAAAATATCCAAAAGTTGGTCTGTTGTGACTTCTTGTTTGCTTCCACAAGAGGGACAACTCTCAAAGGAAAGAATTTGCTCCTATATGTAGTATACATTATTCGCTATTCTAGAAGTTATCTGAGCAAACACAAACTGTCCTGACTGCGGACCTGCTCCATGTAAAAATCAATTAAGTAGTTGGTAAACATTAATAAGCCGCAACACTAGAAAACCAACAAAGTGGTTGTGCTCCCAGCGCATACTCAGATCAGCCTGAGCATCCGCCCGGTCTGATCAGAGTCTTCGCTGTCCGCATGGAGGTAGCTTAGACCCTTGGCTACCTTTTAAGGGCTTAGCGAAGAGTCTGATTAGACTGGATGGATACCCAGGTTGATCTGAGTCTGCGCTGGGCGCACAACCACTTTGTTGGTTTTCTCGTGTCGCGGCTCATTTCCTCCATTTTTCGAAGCGATGGGCATCCGTAGACTCCCTTGCAGGATAAAATACTAAAATGTTAAGTTACTGCAATTTCATAAGTACCATTTCGCTTGAAATGCTCGATCTCGAAAATTTACTAAAATTCCTGAATTCTTAGGAAACGGCCCACCATAAGTCATAATTCATAGTTAAAGAGGCCATCAACGGGCCGTCAAAGTGTCCATGGGCCCTAATTACGATTGTCATACGTTGATATATAGGCATACAATTATGATGTAACTGTCAAAAAACATAGATGACAAATGGTTGGCCCTACTAATGGTATACCAATTTAAATTTGTATTTCTTAAATGGCATATCAATTCAGTCTTGTTAAAATGTTATGTTCTTGCGGTTTGACGTTAAGAATGATTATGGTCGATTTTTTCTAATCATGTTCATTTCTTTTCTGACGTTGAAAGTCAGAAACTGTCCCGGCGCTTCCTTTTTGCCTTATAAATGACGTCTTTTTTACGTTCCTCCTAGCAGTTTCTTTTGGTTTTAATTTGACAGCTTCCCTTTTCGAAGTCTGAAAGTATTTTACATTTTTATGCTAGTGGGCAGCGAAAGGCTATAAGCATTACGCCTTGATCTTCTTTTAAATATTCTGGCTCCAATTTTCTGAACAAAAGATTCATAAATATTTCAAGAATCCCTCCAAATTGATTAATTGTTGTTCTAATCCCGCTAACTAACAAGCTTGATAGCAGCGCAAAAATAGCAACAAGTTTGGCAGTGGTAGCAGCTATCTTCCGTTTACAGATATTAGAGAAGGACTCATATTGAAACCCCCTGTAACTCTTTCATGCAAATCACGTGCGCATTCGCTCACTTAAGTATACTCTGCCATTTTCGTTTTTGCTTCCTTGTCATTGGGAGTAAACTCTTAAAGGAAAAATTTCGGTTTAGACATAATTTATTCGTTTATAAATTGTAACATACATACATATATATGATTGACCATACAATCTTTGGATTAGAAAGAAAGCTGAGCGCTTAAAGAGTTCTTCTCCTACTAGAGTCCATCCCATTTAAAAGGGCTTTTTCGTCCAGCGGATTACACAGGAGGTCACGTAATTTTGTTTTCTTTTTGTAAAAAAATGGCGGAAAACATAATGCATGCACCATAAGGACTTTCTCAAAGAGACAGCAAAATTGTTTCTGTCCTTCAATCAACAATTTCGACTAAACTGGTTTGAACATATTTTATTTCAAACTTACCAATGCATAAAAACAGTGCTACAATAATCATTCACCATAAGGATTTTCTCCAAGAGATTACAACATTGGTTCTACCCTTAATCTACAATCTCGACTGAATTGGTTCGAACATGTTTTAGAAATTTATCAATGCATACAAACAGTGTTACAATACAAATAATATGATTGGAACGAAAGTGCAAGTACCTATAAAGTTCCTCTTCCTGTTAGTTTAACGGACATGCTTTACACGACCCTTTACACGACCCTTCTTTGATGGCATTGAATTGGCTCCTTCTGCAAAATTTTACTTGGCATTCCTGTGATTGTATTAGCCCTCGTACTTACTTCTCCCTTCGTACATGTGCTTTCGTTCTGCGTAGGAAAGGAATTATGGGAGTAATGCCTCGCATATTTGTCGTTCGATTTCCAGTTTTAACTTAAGGACACTGCACAAAGTTCGGACTTTCTGAACGTGTCTGAGCCCAACATTGTGCACTGCACTTAACTGGAAACCGAACGAACAAAGTAATTTTGTGAATCTGACCCTCGTGGCCATTGGTTACATCCAAGTATGCGTCATAATATACTCAGTCACATACATTTTTTCAAACCATACCTATTTAAGCCTTGATGGACTATGACATGGCAGATTGTAAGTAAACTACTAATTGATCTGTGGTCTATTATGAGCAACTATCAGTTTGTTGGTTTATTTGTAAAGTGTCACCCATTTCTTCAGGTAGTCGCCACGCCTGAAGCCTACTTGCCGAAAGAAATAACAAATCCTGATCGCCAAGGCGCCAAGTAAAGGTTCTAACTGACATGGACCATGAATCATGCGAACAAGTAGGTGTTGCAGAAGACATTTTTGCTTGTCTCTGGTATGCTTTCAGCCAAGAAGGTCAAGGCTTTAAGCCGCGAGACTACACGAGAATCTACGCGAGGTACAGCTCTCGTGTGAAGGAGAACATGACTCATGCCGCTTGGTCTTGGTGATGGTGATGCAGCCGACATTTTAACTTTAACGTAAAACCCCTTCAGGGTAAAAAAAACTGTTTTCTGTGATACAAAATTTGTACTAAAGTATTTGAAGGAAACTCGACCGAACTATAAAGACTTTGTTTACAAACTGGCTTTGTTTACAATAACAAGAGGAAAAGGAAGAGTGTACGATTATGATATATGGGCAGAACTTATAAATCAATCAAATTTCAAATAAACATATAAAACACTTATACAAAGCATATAAAGGTGCTAAAAGTAGATCCATTAAGAAATATCGTAGGAGTTTTTTTCGTGCGTTTTTGCTTTTTTGACTTTTGTGGCATTTTAACAAGCATTTTAAGGTGGAGAAGACGTGACATGCATATAAGTGATTCTTTGGGTGACGTCATGTTTTACGCTATTTTCATGTAAGGCCGTGATTTCGAATCCCGGCTTGGGTCAACTCCCGACTGGAGAACTCTCTCTGTCAACCCTGCGGTAAATGGGCACGAATCAGGGAAGGATAAGGCAGTGAAAGGTGAGGGATGGGCTCCGCCTTTCATCGATACAGTGGGTCTCTGACCCCTACTGCCCCTGCTGCCACTATGCTATGAGAAACATTTACCTTTTACACGTAACTTTCTGAGTGTGCCACAAAAACGGAATAATCGATATATTTTCCATATAAACTATGGTAACTACTGAAAATTTCGAAGCGGGCAATGCTAATAAAAAGATGGCGTTGTAAACCAAATAACTTTAACTCCTGTATTGCTACCTTAAATTTTGCATCTAAGAGGTGGCGTGGTCAAGCAATTAGAGCGCTACGCTTTAGTGATAAAGGTCACGCAACCCCCACCCCCTTCCCCCAGCAGTGAAGCCAGTAACTGAATACAAATTTACTGAGTCTAAAAATTATTAGTCACAGCCTGGGCCTCTAGGTTTTGCAATCTGCTGTCCCATTCTGTTTTTCACACATCGGACAACCGGATGCCCTTAAGAGCCATCCTTGATGAAGGCTTACCTGATTCGAATCAGGAAAGGCTTAAAGGCAATGTACGGAGAGGATTTTACCCATTCGCGATAAAGTGGGTCTCTCTGACAATCAACTGTCGCTACAGCTACAGGAGTGAAAGTACCTACTACGTCATCAATTTATGGGTACACAAGGGTTTTAGCAGACAATTTGAATACATAGAAAACATCAGCTGCTGCTATTGGCTGAAAATGGATGCTGAGTTAATGTTATTATTTTTTCTTTTTAATTCAGTGGTTGACCATGTAAAATTAGGGAGTTGAATTATTTAATGTCTACCAGTATTATTGTTTTGCATTTCTAAACTCTTTGAATTTTTGACAGTTATTTTCATCAGAAAGCAGTTCCGCAGACGGTTGTTGGGTTTTGGTTTACCCAGCTCTCTTAAATGCAACATAAGGTATTGTTTTTCTTTGCTTGTTTAAATTTTGAGTCCACCAGCTAGAAGGAGCTATGGTCTAAAGTAGCCGCGATTCGCAGGAAAGGTGTTGTATTTTCCAAAATGTTTGTATTGCGGTCTATGGGAAATGAATTGGTACCGTCACTCCTAAAGCGAAAGTAGATTTTTGCTTTCTGTGCCTTATTTCAATGTTTTCCATTGGTTTTTCAAGGAGTCTCTTGTAAAACATGTCTCATTACACTGAAATGCTGCTGTTCTGTAAGTAATTCACATCTGAAATGTTCAAAATAATGAGACTGGCCCTCAATGTTGTCTCAGTTGGGTTGAATCTCTCCTGACACTGATTTCTGGAGGGGGTGGGGCTAATTTGAAAGGTCCCCTTGCATCAGTTTACATGTTATCTTGGATAAGAACTGCATTTTCATGAATTTGATTGTTCAAAATTATAAGCCGGATGCTTTCAAAACCTGGGGAAAAGCTTCATTTTGGAAAACTCATGGTCCAAAGTTGGGTCTTAGAGATTTTAAGGCGTGACACAGTGTCGTCTGCAGATTTCACCACTGCTGACTGTAAAAAGGCCTTCAACTATCTTTTTTGCTCCTTAGCTTGCTAGATCAGTTCTAGAAGTCTGTTCTAGAAAACAGAAAACTGCGTTGATTTCTAATTTTGACACTCTTTGGTGTCCAAATCGCCAAAAAAATGCACATTTTGCTTGCAAATTTGGGGGTGTACTTCCAAGAATGAGTGTAAATTCTTATAGAATGACCATTATTTCATCTTTTGATTTATTTTAGCTGCTGAACAGTTTGAAGTTTCAAGTTAAGAGAGAAAGAGTTGTGTGCTTGAGTATATTTTCCACCAGTATGAGGTAAACTTTTTGCTTTTTCGTAAAAAATTGTGTTTTTCGACTCCGGCCGAAGTGACCTGATGCAAAAACTTTAGCGCACTGTTGAAGGAAATCCAGTCATTGGAGTTCTTCGAAACTTGGAAACTGTCTTGAAGAAAGCCTGAATTTTGAATTCAGGCAGGAATTATTTGATTTTAAAGATTTTGGGTGCAGTATAGGAGTGAAAGTACCTACTACGTCATCAATTTATGGGTACACAAGGGTTTTAGCAGACAATTTGAATACATAGAAAACATCAGCTGCTGCTTTTGGCTGAAAATGGATGCTGAGTTAATGTTATTATTTTTTCTTTTTAATTTAGTGGTTGACCATGTAAAATTAGGGAGTTGAATTATTTAATGTCTACCAGTATTATTGTTTTGCATTTCTAAACTCTTTGAATTTTTGACAGTTATTTTCATCAGAAAGCAGTTCCGCAGACGGTTGTTGGGTTTTGGTTTACCCAGCTCTCTTAAATGCAACATAAGGTATTGTTTTTCTTTGCTTGTTTAAATTTTGAGTCCACCAGCTAGAAGGAGCTATGGTCTAAAGTAGCCGCGATTCGCAGGAAAGGTGTTGTATTTTCCAAAATGTTTGTATTGCGGTCTATGGGAAATGAATTGGTACCGTCACCCCTACAAAGCTACGAGCAGCCTTTACCTTTACCTGTAATTAATCACAAGCATGTGCTGTACGCCTTGTCCCTATACTAAAAGGTTGCATAAAATTGAGTTTTGCATAACCTATTTTCTTGAGTTAAGACAAAGTAGCTTTATTTCACCAGTTTGAGGCTTACTTATATGTTAAAGAGGAATCTGTGTTCGTCTGTCCAGTTTAACGTTTTCCTTATTTCCGTATATCTTGTCAAAAATGAGAACCCTAATTCAGAATTTTGCTAAGGGTTCCTGGAGTACGTGACCGAATAATGTAAAGAAAAAAAATAAGATAAGTAAATAAATAAACAGATGTGTATACATGTAACAGAGGGCTACTACTTAAAACTCTGAAAATTTAGCTTTGGGCGAATATGATTTTATTGCCTACACATCCATGTGTGTGTGTGTGTGTGTGTGTGTGTGTGTGTGTGTGTGTGTGTGTGATTATACGCGTCATTTGCTAGTAATGAGGAGCGGCTGTAGTGTAGTGGATAACACTCCGAGCTACCAATCCAGGGGTCGCAAGATCGATCCAAAGCTTCTCCGGTCTTTCTGATGAAACTTTTAACCGAGGTCCCGTCTCCATATGTCCTCGTTGTTGGTCGGACGTTAAACCCGAGTTCACTCACTCACTCACTGCTAGTAATGATAGCATTTTCTCTTCTTTATTACAAGTTCCGTGTTTTGGCTTAGATTGTACTAATATATTATCTCGAGTTAGACGGAAGGTCAAAAGGAAATACCACATATAATGGTAATGTATAAAAAAGTATGTCCGTATGCAGGTGAAAAATGTACATTAAGGCTAGTCCATTAACACTTTGGAGAGGCGCCCTTATGCTACGGCTGTGTCTGAAAAGACCAAATTTCTGTCAATAGTGGCGACCAGGAATGGTTTTGGAGTGACATTTTACAAATCAGGGGTCCATTTCTTGCTTTATGGGGTAAAGTACAGATCAATTAGTAGCCAATGACAAGCTGTCATATTTATGTTTGTCATTGTCGATAATTGGTTGTGTCCGAAAATGTTCGCAGTTTTTCGTCCATTGAAAAGTGGGACTGCTTAAATGTTTCAAACCTTCTGATAGAATAAATAGACCGAGCGAGTTAATTGCGACAATATCTGATTTTGGAAGATAAAACGTGCATTCGCTTCCTTCGCCCTCTAAAAATAATTCACAATTTAAAGTGCAGCCACGAAGGGGCAGTGTCTACTAGACTGGTTTCATGACCACGACCAATCTTTTAAAACATTGTTAACCCAAAGCAGTATGTGCTGGCTATAATTTCATGCAATATTGTATCAGCTGATGGAGGATTCTTTGTTGTGTAAGCCATACATGTAACAGTGGGTGGGGGTAATTCTGACCTAAAGAGGGTTCTGCTAAAAAGTGCGAATACTTTTATTATGGCTTATAACTGGCAATGCAATACTTGACAACTGATGATAATACTTGATGTGAAATATTTTTACTCACTTGTATGACTAACCTAGATTTAAGCTTTATTTTTCTTCTTTTTATTTTCCAACTTTACGAAAAAAAAAAACACAACAGCTTTTCTACACTCAAAGCGATTTCAATGATATTTTGCAGTTTTACACTATATTAAGTGGCTGTTAAAAACTTGTGCCGAAAAATTCTACAATAAATAGTTTTAGTTATCTGCCCGTAAAACATTTTTGTACAATATTATTGCACAGTTTTTATTTCTTTTTCTACCGAATTTTGAATTTGTAAACTATGGCTTCATTTATGACAGTAAATGATTTAAAAAGCTTAGACTGATTCAATTTGAATAATAAAAATACCATAGCTTCATGACTCAAACTACATGTACATTTAATGTCTTGGTTTAAATGGAAACCAAATTCAATATTTACGAAAAGTACTCTTTGAAAGAGGCTAATCTTTTACTCTACCGAACTGTCATTTTTAGATAATTGTTCTAATTATTTGTTCTCCTCTTCTATGTCTGGAATTTAAATGCCGATAAGACTCACACTGGTACCCTTTTTGGGGTCTTGTTTCTGCCTGCAAAGAATTAAAAACTCATTTCGGAGTATTTACATGGTATGAATTCCCTGCTTTGAGAATGCTGTCCACTTTATGTTCTTTACTTATACTGACAAGACTCTGTATCGTTGCCCTGAGAACACAGCTCAGCAACAAATAGCTTATACTCAAATTGCACCAGAATTTGTTACCTAAAGCATGTGATCTAAGGATCATAGTTCATACAGCAACGCTGATAAGGCAGTGAAAGTAATCTATCATTTTTTCCATTGACCGTCAATAGCAACTTAAAATCTTCAAAATTCTACAAGTGATAAAATGATGTCATGATGAATGACAGCCAGCCTTAGAAAATGTTAAATAATGTTAAAGTAGCCAGGAATTCGATTAACGCATTAAAGGGTGTCACAAACCTGTGTATTGATAATAAATCTCAGCTCAGACTCATCCCATTCTACTAGTGCCACAATAAAATGGCATGCCTATGACATCATCAAAAGGCGCCACCGGAGAGGACAAATGACGCCATTATAAATCGCCCTTACTAGAACGTGTTCAAAGGTATATTTTTATTTTGACAGGTAGTTCGGTTTTGGAGACAGTGGCGAAGATGTGGCGTCGTCAGGGTCTGGAAAACACTTTAACAAATGATAATGTCTCGAAGAACATTGTCATATTTCGAAAATGTGTCAAAACTTTCGAAATGGTGGGTTGGTACATGATTGCTATCAATAAATATGTCTTTCAACACACCTGAGATGCAACAGTATAATAATACCTGATTCCAAACTTGAGAGATATACAGGCATTTTCATACAGCATGTCATTTTTTTCTTACGGAACTATAATTTTGAGACAGGTGTACTAGTCAAGCAATAGAAACTTTAGATATCAAAGCTAAGGTTTCGACTGCGTATCTAAAATAAGTGCATTGAACAGAAGGCCACAAGGGTCAACATGAGTCCCTATTATGTGATACTGCCTGCCACGGAATCAAAACCATGTAAATGTAGCATTCAAAGGATTTTAAAGGTTCACAGCTCAGTCGATTGGAAAGTAAGTGCACATATTCAACACATATATCATATGTCTGATTTCTCAAAAGGAGATGTCATATGAATTTACTATGCCGCCTAGATGCGAAAAAACAATCTTGCCACAGCAGGGCTCGAACCCACGACCCTCCCAACGCTAGCAGGACGTTCTACCAACTGAGCTATACGGCCTCATGTACGTCTTCAGACAGCTTTAGCATCTATAAGGGTGAACAGGATTAATGATACACGTAACTTTAGAGGTATATTTGGGTTCTTGAGACTGAGAAGTTAATATAGCAACAATATGGCTCCGGACGGACAAACAGAAATACGAACAGACGGAAAGGTATATAGACGGATGGACGGACAGACTCTGAGAAAATTATATCTCTCCGCCTTTGGTGGTGGTGGTGGTGGGGGGGGGGGGGATAAAAATGCAAATCCCACGTTGCCGGTTCAGATGAGTCGGCTTATTCTGAGTCATCATAGAATAAAATGTAAAGGTTTCTCGTAGCCTTCTGTCCATAAGGAAAGTGGCTTGTTTGAGATTTGTTTGAGATGTTTATGGCCATAACGTGTGATAGATTGGGGCCTCATCTGCTCCTCAGTTTCGCTGCCTTTAAGATGAATGAACACACTTTCACAGGAACCAACTCTGTCAATTTCATTCTTGGCTCCCTTTCCAATAGGGTTCAACTGTGGGAGGGGAGGAAAGAATTTTCTCTTATACATGTACAAGCAAATTATTTCCTTTCGGAGTAAACTCCGTTTTGGAAGAATTTCGTCCAGGCTGCCGGGAAGCAGGCAGGAAGTCACAAAAAAGTGTTCCCTTTGTAATGGAGTTCTATGCATTCAAGGCTTAAGGTCATAGTGCTTAAGTCTATGAAGTCTAAGAAACGTGGTTGAAAAGGAGTTCCAGATGGCATAGACACCAGCATCACATGTTCAGCTGCCAAGAATTACCATAGTTTCCACTCTTTTTACAGTGTCTATAAACTGGGATCATTTTACCTACAACAAAAACGGTCTCGCTGTTTCACACAAAAGTACTTTGTTCAGATCCGGATTCAAACCACCACGTACTGGTGGCGCTCTGGATAATTTGGGGGTGGGGGGATGAAAGGGGCTGGGAGGTGCCGAGATGTATGTGTGTGGGGGGAGGGGTGGGGAGGGGCTTGAAAATATATGACATAATTAGGAACCAATTTAATGAGAATTTTTGCAAATGTCTGTTTTACCGTGAAATATATAAAATATATGTGATATCTCATTAGAATCGCCTCGTCGAGGCGATTCTAATGAGATGTCACAACATATAATTTAATCTAACTTGGCCCACTTGGCGGGGCTCAAGCCCCAAAGCCCTTCCCCTGGATCCGAGGCTGTTGTTTTCCTGGCACCAAAGCTATCATTTAGCCAAAGAAGTTCTGCAAATAACATCTGTCATAAAAATTAGTACTGAAAACAACTTATTCCATTCTGCCAGTGCAAATGACATCATTCAAAGGCGCCATAGCAGAGGACAAGCGAAGCTATTACAAATCGTCCATACCAAAACGTGTTAAAAGGTATATTTTTATTTTGACAGGTGGTTTGGCTTTGGAGACATTGGCGAAGATGTGGCGTCTTGGAAGTCTAGAAAACACTTTAACAAATGATAATGTCCCGAAAAACATTGTCATATTTCGAAAATGTGTCAGAATTTTCAAACGAGTGGTTTGATACATGATTGCCGCTAATAAAACTGTCTTTTTACACAGATGTGACATAATATCTCAACCGATCCCCGATGCCTAGCTTGCAAATTTACTGTTGCATTAAGCATCTTAGGCATTTTGTTGTTTTATTGCTTTACATCCAGGGTAAACAGCTATGGTCATGTCGGGACACTCAGTTAACCTAACCACACTATTCCTGGGCAGGGTTATACCCCCTAAGCAGTTAATCAGTACTAAGTGCACATACATACTTTCGCTAGCAACTAACAACTGCCCTTCTTGAATCAGCGGAAAGATAAACGAAAGTGAAGTGGCCGGACCGGGTATCGAACCCGAGGTCTTTGGCTCTTGAGTCAGACGTGCTACCGAATGCTCTACGCGGCCCGGCTCTTAAACATAGCATTTCTTTTATGAGGTACTATAATTCGGGGATACTGTGATATTAGCACAACATGCAACATTTTCAGACTGCTGATGATAAAAATCATAAATGAGTGATATTGGCAATTACAGTCACTTTCCATATCTCGAAGTCGAAGTTAATTTTAAAATACTGATATCTCAAAGTAAATTTTCTGGCCACTGAAAGTTTACTTTGATATATCAGTAGTATAAGATAACAGAAGCTGAAATGCAAAAGAAATAGGAAATATGTTCAAAATATATTCCTTGATATATGAGAATTCTTTGAGATATCAGGGTTTGAGATATCGAGAGTTGACTGTATTACAAGAAACAGAATCTATCCTACACGATTTTCATCCAAAATTTACTCAACGACCGGATAAATACTTTATTTGTTCCTCCCAACGAACCTTTTCTCCCAGTACAAATTCTAACTAAGAGGAAGGTCATACACTTCCTCTCCTGTGTTGTGGTGACTGCTGTTGAAAATTTCATGAAATTCAAACGTTATACAAACAGGAATAAACGATGTGCAACCAAACTCGCAGTCTTACAAGGGAATTGGCCGTTTGGTTTTGGTACACTTCTCAGTTATTGCCTGGGAGATTTGCTAAGTGCGTATCTTTACAGGCTGAACTGAACACGCGTAATTTGCATCTGTCTTAAAGTGTATGATACACTTCCATTTTTTCCGCCATTTTTAGAAAAGAGAACATCTTTTGTGACATCTTATTTGCTTCCCTACACGGCGTAACCCTTCCAAAATCGGGTCTACTCTTATAGACAAGTATTGCTCCTTAGGAGCAAAACTTGTCTTTAAGAGTTGACCCCACTGAGAAGGGAGGGGGAGAGGGGAGATGAGTGAGAATGGGAGAGTTGCTACCTCTGAAAGTCTACCCATTCACCATGAGACAGGTTTTCAAAGAGACGTGTCTCAAATTGCCTATTATACTTAATCATCATAATATCAAACTTGCATAAATTCGTATTCGTCCGATTTGACATGTTTAAAGACAGTCACCCGAAGCGATCGTCTGCAGGTAGGCGTCAGTGGCGCCGAAGCTTCACGTCCTTACAACTTCACAAATGATAATGTCTGACGTCGACAAAACGTTACATGAAAAACTTGTAAATAATGAGAGCTTTGGCGTTGACTTACAAGGTTTCAATAAATCAAATATTCTTGTCATTTTGCTTTGCTTACATGTACAGATTTCTATCGTGTCAAATTTTAACCCTCTCTCTCTCTCTCTCTCTCTCTCTCTCCTTTTTATCATAGGCCTAGTATATTGAATCTCAGACATTAACTCTAAAGTTCTAATTGTAAATGTCAGAGAGTGGTTTTCCCCCTCCCCCCCCCCACCCCCGGTAAAGTGGCTATAGGAAGGACGACTATATAGTGGATTGTCCGGACCTCATAGAGCCACTTTTCCCCCATAGTCCTTTTCCCCCCAGCGGAAAATGAAAATGGGCTATTCAAGAATTAGGTATGGCTATTGGTATTTTGCCGAACGGAACGAAACAGAACGGCATTTAACTGCTACATTTTACGGAATTAATCGCATAAGAAATGTATCAGTTCTGCAAGGGAGGTAATAAGTACGATTTATTGCGCAAAATAATATGCAAATTTTGCAACCATAATAATTATACTAATCAATAATTACTAATTTAGGAAACGAATAAATAGCCATTCCCATGGACGGACGCTCGGCGCCCCGTTACTGCGGCTATGGATTCGTTCCGCTGAGGTGCGGGGGCAACGTCGATATGAGAATTGACATACTACTACTACTAGAGCCATTCCTTTCCACCGCAGATATTCTTACACGTGCATGCACATGCAAACTTACAGGAAGACGATGAACGGTTGTTTGTCCAGTTGAGTTCGATTTAGCGTGGGGCTGTGGGGGCTGGGGTGGGGTTATTAGATTAATAATATCGGACTAATGTCCCGATGAGGTTCGAGACAACGATTCTTGCATGAAAAGCAAACACTAGTCCATGCACCACTCAGATAAACGCGTGTACAAACACAAAATTATTAAACCTACCTCGTACCGTTCATACCCTTTTTGGTTGGACGGAAAAACAAAATGCCTACCTGTTTTACTCTAAAAATATATAAGACAAACTGATAGGCACATGCATGTGGTTCTGGCTGTATTTTTGTACAGATACACGCATTTCTGTTTCAGTTCTGAACCCCACTATTATGATTGGGGAGGAAGCAATTTTCACCATATTGTGTTTTCCTGCAATCGTATTAGCAGGGGAAATCCCTGTAGAGGGGACAAACGACTATGCAAAACACGTATAGTAGATTTTCCCCGCGGAAAATTGGCTGTATAGTCATATTTCCGGGGGGGGATGGGGGTGGGGGATGGGGGATTTTCTACTATATAGCCACTTTCCGCTGTGAAATTCTACTATGGAAAACCATAGTTGTTTATCCGGGGGGGGGGAACTACTAGGGGGAAAAGCTACTCCCTGACAGTCTGACAGTAACTATTACAGTAACTAACCCATGTATGCCTACTGTCCCAGACTAGGGACATAGGCAAACAGTGCTGACCTAGATCAGACGCCGCAAAACGCGGCGTCTGATCAGGATCTACACTGTTTGCGAAAGAAAAATGAGCATTTCTCTTTACAAGAAAATAAAAATAATAAACTGAAATAAACCAAACACCCCTTAAATGACTAATGGACCCATCCAGTATATCAGAATAGAAATAGAAGAGTCCACTATGCAAACAGTAAATGGGTTAAAATTCTACCTTTCTGCGTTACCTCCAGCGAATCAAGCATAAATTGAATAAGCCAGTCCAAAAAGAGGGCTTTATTCTGACTGTAACTGATTCGCCAGTTTCAAAGATCGCTGAAGTCCAAAATAAATTAACAGAAAGAATATATATAAAATCATTTCTTATGATTCCAACTCATAAAAGTTTGAATATACTTACCACCTTAAAAATCGTCACAAAGATGATGACGTCTTAGTTTCAGTGTGTGTGCGTGTGACTCGGCTCTTTTGGCAATCGGAACACCGCTCGGTCAATTCCGTGAATCTGGTTCACGGAATTGACCGAGCGGTGCTCCGATTGCTCTTTTGGGTGGTAAAATCGGGCGACTTTCGGCATTGAGAGGCGTATTGGCTTAAAGACCCGGTTGCTCTATCAGTGGTAAAATTTCATGAACTATTTTGCTGCAAGCTTCGTCATTGTAAATGACCTTGATTAGCCAACTTTCAACAAATAATACAACTTTGAATTTCACATAAACAGGTATTTTAAAACGATTTTTAAAACGGACTCTAGATATGTTTTATGCTATTTCAAAAAACAAGTTCCCCCTATTTTTTTTTATTTATATGGCTCAATTTATGAACATCAACCCACATTTCTCACTAAGCTTGAATATTGAACCGCTTTTCATCATGATTTATATTTAGAGGTTTTTATCACTGGCAGGACTCTGGAGAGCAGGACAAAGGCCTACTGTGCTTGCAGTAGGTGCGGGTGGGGCTGTTTTGGATTTTTTATTTCTCGTCTTACCTATTTCTCTGTTTTATTTTCCTTAGAAGGGAGACGGCTCGATACAGACCGTGAAACTCAAAACAACCAACCAACCAACCAAATTACCAAATTACTCAGCTCTGGTGCAGCCGAGTACCAGCCAAGCTAGGAGGGGGTGGTCGGGCCGGGCGATGGTGCTGGGTAATTTTCAGTACCGGGGGGATCCTTCCAATTCGGACAGTAGTAGGGCAAGGGCCTATTGTGAATGCAGTAGGTGCGGGTGGGGGTTGTTTGAACATTTTCTCTCCCGCCCATCATATCTCTTGTCTTTCTTCCTCTCTCTGGGAGACGTCTCGATATAGACTGAAATACTGTCTCAAAGAGCCGTTTAACCCAAAAACAACTATCCAACCAACCAGGCCAGGCTAATGATTCACATCTAGACCCTCAATGTATAAAAACTATTTTCCATTTGATCTGCAGCTTTACTTGCATAAGTCACCACCCAAAACACAATGGCGCCAAAACATCACAGTCCTACAAATCAACAAACTATTATGTCTTCCTACGACAATTTGTTACATGAAAATCTTGTAAATTATGCGAAGTTTGGCGTTGACGTACAAGTTTTCAATAAATCAAATCTTGGTTTCTTAAAAAAGTATCCAACCTACATATTTCTTCCCTGTCAAAATTTCAAAACTTTAAGCTGAGGTTCGTTAATTATTGTCAGGCGAAATCTAAATTATACCATGTGTGACAAACGTTGTTTTAGTCTATAAATGTCTCGAAAATAAAATATGTAATATACAAAATGCTTACCATATAAAACGTTTATGTATTCTAATTCAATTTTTGAAATAAACACAGATCATAATTGAGCTGCGACATGACAAAACCAACAAAGTGGCATGTGCGCCCAGCAAAGACTCAGATCAGCATGGGCAGTCAGCCTAGTCTGATCAGGGTCAATGCTGTGAACTTTAAGAATAGCAGATGCCCAGGCTGAGTCTTTCCTGGGCGCATATACCACTTTGTTGGTTTTGTCGTGTCGCAGCTCATTTTTTTTTACGTTTCAAAATTTTAAATGAAACACTCAAGAAGGGGATCTCGATAAGCATTTAAGGCTTCCGTTACTATGCTTGTATTATTACTGTACGTGTTTGTATGTGAAATGATGGCTTTAAACCAATCAATATACATTAATGTACATTTATATAGCTACTTCACCCGCGTGAGCTCTGCTCTATTTTGACGGGCTTTACCTACAGTTCTGAAACTGACAAAAAAAAAAAAAAAAAAAAAAAGACAGGGGTCTTGCTGCAGATAGCAAAGTCGTTCAGGAAAACAATGAAGCTTTTCTGAGCTACTGCACGAAAGTGCCGTGTTGGAAGGATTTTTCTATTCGAAAAATAATAACAGAAACTAAAGCAACTGAAGTCAGCAGAGACTCACGTATACCCCCGACGGACCAGCGTCACCGCCTTATGAGTCCACTGCCTAATTAAACCAGTCTTAATGCATGATGTAGAGGAAAACCTAGATTTCATCAAAGTATATTATTACAAATATAGGCGGGTAACACTACAAACTTAACACAAAACTTAAATGCAACTGTAGAAGTCTCTGACTGTGACCTTGGCTATAGCAGCAGCATCCAAATGATATCAACTAATCTACATGAACGTATAGCATTAAACCTAGTCATATACCAAAAGGTTCCATCTTTGTGCTTGCGTGTTATTTAGCTGAAGCCATTTGCTTGTTGTTTAACACATTTATGCCTGTTGTTTTAAAAAGGCAAAATAAATAAAAAAAAAAAAAAAAAAAAAAAGATAACAGATTATAGCAGCCAGGGCCCAGTTGTTCAAAGCATCGTTAGCCTAACGAGCTCGTTAAGAGGTCAACTTGTTAAGTGGTTTTGACTTTATTACCAAATACACTGGTATTTTATGTTGAAAAAATGTGAGAAGCTTTTGCAATGCAAAAGCTTCTCACATTTTTTCAACAAAAAATGTTGCCGAATTCATGATATTTATGTTCAAAATTTTAACGAAACGTTAACTAACGACGTCGTTAGTTTTGAACAACCGGACCCTGACCTTCATCTTTCAGCCACAAGACACAAACCCTTCCTACTAAATCATAAAATTTGCATAAAGTCTGCTTGAATCGTTTCGTAATTAAAGGCTCGTTAAGACTCAGGCCTTAATCCGACGGGTCATACAGGTTTAAACAGATAAAATATGAAGATTGACAGATACGAACATGTATTTTTCTGTTATCAACATAAGGCTATCAGCAAAGATGGACTATAAAAGTGTCATAAATCAATAGACAAGTGACAGTTATGATTATTATAAACAAACAATTATAGAAATCAGTGAAAGGAAATGAACACAATGTCATGTCAACCATCTCTCTTCTTCGGGTTTGAAAAATTGTGTTTTTCTAGCAAAATCAGAAAAGGTATGAAAATAAAAGATTTGTGAAATATGGCACTTTTGACGTAAGTGTTGAAAAGCGTCAACTTTATTTAGATAAGATCGTATAAACGTCTTGAACGTACGAAAGACAAATTGCTCAAAACGTAAAAGTTGTAAACATATAAACATAACGTGGGCAGGCACAGAAAATAACATTTTATACAATACAGTAACTTTCTTCTATTAAATATGATGTTACTTTTGAACTCGGTTGGTTGGTTGGTTGATTTGATGCTTAACGTCCACGGTAAACAACTAAGGTCATGTCGGGACGGTCAGTTAACCTAACCACACTATTCCTGGGCAGGCTTAGACCTCCTAAGCGGTTAACCAGTACTAAGTGCACATACTTTCGCCAGTAACTGACAACTGCCCTTCTTGAATCAGCGAAAGGAGAAACGAAAGTATGTGGCCAGACCGGGATTCGAACCCAGGACCTCTGACTTACGAGTCAGGTGCCCTACCGATTGCGCTACCCGGCCCGGCTTTGAACTCGGTAAAGTTAGCAGTATAGCAGAATAGCAGAACGAAATGGTAAAGTTAGCAAAATAGCAGAATAGCAGAACGAAATGGTAAAGTTATAACTTTACCATTTCGTTCTGCTGTTCTGCTATTCTGCTAACTTTGCCGAGCCTTACTTTTGGGAGATATCGCTAAAACATGACGGCATTACAACTAAACTCGATAAGGTATTGATGTAACTCAATGTTTTCCACTGCAAAGGTAAACATTTGTGACTTCCTGTTTGCTTCCTTGGCCGAAAAAAGAACTTTTTTCTATAAAGGCTAAGAATCGCCTTGCCGAGGCGATTCTAATGAGACGCCACAACATAATTTTTAATCGAACCACATGGATAATTTAATTCAAACTGTCATTAAATACTCCTTAATATCTGGAGGCCTACATAGATGGCGGGGCTGAAGCCCCAAAGCCCACCCCTGGAACGAGGCTGAAACAGAACAAAATATAAAATAGTTTTACTCGAATAGGCAAGGACATGTGGTTCTTGTGGAAGCTCCAGATGAAATTTCATGTTTTTTTTTTTTTTGTTTTGTTTTTTTTTTTGCATTTTGAATATATTCATTTTCAAGCTCAAATACTATCAATTTGCATAGACGATGGGTACCTTGTGTGGTCTACTCCACATACGTTTTTGCACTTTTTGGGATTGCGTTTCCTCGAATTTTTTCCCAAAGGCGGGGGACATTTAAATTCATGGAATTTGCTTGTTCACATCTGCATCGTAGGGTTCCACAATAACACCAAATCATGATTGATGTTGCCAATAACGGGCAATATTTGTTAGATAATTAAAACAATGAAATGCCAATGAGCATCATGATGTCATAATGACCGCTTATGATATCTTTATTGATAGTTGGTATTAAAATGATCAATTTGCAAACTGAATACACAAGACAAAGAAATGAAATGGAGACACACCGTCCCATACTCAAATATTGGCATACTGTAAAATATGGTATGGTATGATGAATTGGTATGTGGTATGGTATGAAAATCCTATACCATACCACATACCATACCAAACGGCCATACCGAAAGTATTATTTGGGCTTTGTACCCATCATTATCAAATGCATGACAACAATGTTACCCAGAGGTGATCTTGTTAACATTGTTGTCATGCATTTGATAATGATGGGTGTAATGCTTATATAGAGGTGATTTTGTTAACATTGTTGTCATGTATTTAATAATGATGGGTATAATGCTTTTATGAAGGTTAGACTGCTATTGACTTTCAGAGACTTCAGATCTAGATTAAACTACAGGTCAGTAATACTTTTGGTATGGCCGTGTGGTATGGTATGTGGTATGGTAGGATTTTCATACCATACCACATACCAACCCATCATACCATACCATATTTTACAGTATGCCTCAAATATTGTTGGTAATATTTCGTCTAGACCTTTAGCATATAATAATTAACTAGTCATTATGCTGACAAACAGATAGAAACTAGTCAATAAAATAATGACTATGATCATAATTCCCGGTAACTGACGCGTGTATTGAAGTTTATGAATATAACAGTTTGGCAATATGAGCGTCTTAAAAACTGATATGAAGAAATTAATGATTCCTTTGAACAGGACCTCTAGTTTTAATATCTTTTTGCTTAAAGCTAGTGATAAATATTAACGGAATAACAATAGACAGATTCCTGTTTTTTTATCTGCATAGTATTCAGATTTGGGATGTGGAACAGTGAAGCGGGCTCCATGCTTGTACATTGTATTTTTACCATTTTATTTAAAGTCTCCATAGTCCTATCAAAGTTAAAAACCGTCAAAAAACAAATCATTATGAAACCTGTTCAGCCTTCAGAACTGATGAAAATATGTCGGTTGATGTGCTTTTTTGTAGCATATAACTGGCAAAAAAGAAGAAAAAAGGTATTTTTAAAAAATGATAAGTCTCTCCATAAAAATACGGGTTCCGTCTCTGGTTCCCCGTTAAGCAATGCAATAATGCAACAGCGGCACAATCAATGGGATCCTTGCCTAATTTTTTGTACATTGTATTTTCATCACGCCTGTACCTTATATTTTTACCGCCTGTACGCTGTATTTTTATCATGAAATAAAGCTTGTGAAATCGAAAGTAGGTCATTTTGGTTGGCAACTAGAATGACCTAGTTATTTTTTCAAATTTTTTTATGGTAAACTCAAGGACGTTTTGATTTTTCAAAGCCAATCACGATAATAATCAATGGCGAAACTGTAGTGAGAAGTTTGCAGCGATACCTCACGATAAAATATTTCATGCTGATAGAGCAATGGGGCCTTTAAGTTTATGAAATCGAAAGGAGATCATTTTAGTTGCCATCTCAAATGACCTAGATCAATTTCTACATCTTTTTATGTGAAACTCAAGGATGTTTTATTTGTTTAAAGTTGGCTTTTCGCGGTCATTTACAATGACGAAATGGTAGTGAGAAACTGGCAGCGATACCTTACAAAATAATTCATGCTGGCAGAACAATGGGGCCATTTCTCCGTCGGTAAAATATTTTGTCGTGTGGTAACGCCGCAAGCTTTTCACTATAGTTTCGTTGTTGTAAATGGCCGTGGTTAGACAACTTTAAATCAATAAAGCATCCCCAAGTTTTACATGAAAAAGGTTTGAATGGTTATTTAGGTCATTAGTTGGCAACTAAAATGATCTACTTTCGGTTTTATTACCTTGAATAAAATGGCAAAAATACAATGTACTAGCCTGGGACCCTTTTCATTGTCCTGTCTTTGTTGACATTCCATTGCTCGATGGGAAACCAGGATCAGAAAATTGTCTTTTGTTGAGCGATTTGACATTTTTCAAAATTATGTTCTCTGTCCCTTTTGCAAGTTATTTGACTCAGTATGAGCACATCTGCCCACGTTTTGTCACCAATTAAGAAGGTTAATCGCTTTTCATGAGGATTTGTGTTTAGGTGATTTTACCACTTGTAAGACTATGGAGACTTTAAAGTCTCCATAGTCCTACCAGTGGTAAAAACGCCTAAACCCAAATCATTGTAAAAAGCAGTTCAACATCCACGTTTGGTAATAAAACGTGGGTTGATGTGCATACACTGAGTCTTTTAACTGGCAAAAAGAACAAGTTTTTGAAAAAATAAGAAATTGCTCCACAAAATACAATTTTGTTCTGGTTTCCCATCTAGCAATGCTATATAAACATAAGCGGATTGGTGATTGGGGCTCCAGCCTGTACATTGTATTTTAACCATTTTATTCAACGTAATGAAATCGAAAGTAGGTGCTACTAAAATGACCCAAATAAATTTTCAAACTCTTGTTATGTAAAACTCAAGGGTGTTTCGTTAGTTTAAATCACGGTCATTTACAATGACGAAACTATAGTGAGAAGCTTGTACCGATACCTCATGATAAAATTTTCATGTTGATTTAGCAATAGGGCCTTTAAATTGAACCGCTTTTTATGATGATTTGTGTTTAGGCGATTTTACCACTGGTAGGACTATGGAGACTTTAAAGTGCATTCTGTCCAGCCCTACATACGAGTAGTACCCAGTTATACATACGAGTAGTACAGTTTAGGTCTGTTCTGCCTTCGGCTTGTTTTGAATTTGTTTATTTTTCATTTAAGTTTCATGAATAATCCATCACTAATAAATTGCAAAATAAACATTGTTCATCATCTTTTCAAACCATTAGAAAAGTCACTTCCAGTGTGTTAAAATCACCCCTATAATAAATTGGGAGCCGCGACACGACAAAACCAACAAAGTGACATGTGCGCACACCGAACACTCAAATCAGCCTGAGCATCTGCCCAGTCTAATCAGAGTCTTTGCTGTGCGCTGAAGGGGTAGCTATGGATCTAAGCCATGGAGGCTACCTTCACGCTGATCAGACTGGGTGTATGCCCAGGCTGATTTGAGTCTTCGCTGGGCGCACAAGACACTGTTGGTGTTGAAGTGTCGCGGCTCATTAATTTATGTAAACGTCTTGGAGGCAACACAGTTTTGTTTGTGTTTCATATACAAGGAAATATGATATTATAACTGTAACAGGTTTCCTCCTTCCTATTACAGTAAACTCTCGATATCTCGAACACTGATATCTCAAAGTATCTTCTTATTTGAAAGAATTTATTTCCTATTTTTATTTACATTTCAACTCCTGTTATCTCAAACTACCGATATCTCAAAGTAAATTTTCTGGTACCAGAAAATTTACTTTGAGATATCAGTAGTTTGGGCTGAAGTTCGACTTGAGATATCGAGAGTTGACTGTACTTATAAAACAGGTAAGTTTGCATCACATCCTTCAATTTTTGAAGTTCAAGAGAGCTGGCCGAAGATTTGATTCTTTGGACACCTAATCCAGATGTCATGGGTTCGTGTAGGACCCAGGTTCTGAGGTCATGATCCTTCTCTGGCCGCTAATATATATCATCATCATAAAGCCACACATTCCCTCACATCAAACCAAAATGACTAAATCACTGTTGAAAGGACCAAAAGAAGCCGCATATCGATTGATTGATTGATTGGTTTGGGTTTAACGGCCCTTTGAGACAGTATTTTAGTCTATATCGGGCCGTCTCCCTGAGAGAGGGAGAAAGAAGAGAGAAATGATAGATGAGAGAGAAAATGTCCAAACAACCCCCACCGCACCTACTGCAAGCACAGTAAGCCCTTGTCCTACTTTGAACCAAATCAGTAGGACGCCCCGGCACTGGAAGTTACACGCAGCACCATCGCACCACCCAACCACCCCATTCGAGCAGTTGATGGTGATTCATAGCATGCAGAAATTATTGACAACTACGAGCGTGAGTGGGTATATTGTGGGGTAACACTTTACTAATATATACATTCTCTCTCTCTCTAAAACATTTTTGACTTTTCACTATAACATAAAAGATGCTTGTGTATCCCATTTACTAGACTGCCTGAACTCAACACGTCCATGTCGAGTATTGAGTGATTTTTGAAGTCTACAAAGAAAAACTTTTCCCTTTTTTTATTTTTTTATTTTTTTTTTTATTTTTTTTTGGGGGGGGGGGGGGGGGGGGTAAAGGTGTTAATCATGTTTGTCGTAACGGGACAGCTGGAAGGAATAGATATCATACCACTTGGCGTCCGCAGTCGTTGTGCCATTTCGGATTTTCTGGGCAGACTGTGTTTGAAAACAAAATTGACGCTCCAGTCAGTGCTTATGACACAGTCTATAGACGCAAAGGAAGCCATACCCCGCTATTTGTTGTTTCATCGCAGCTGTCTGAAGCAGAATTTGAAAAGTCAGACATGTTTCGTAACAAAGTTGACGCTATGGTCACCGCTTATGACACAGTTAGAGGCATATTACTTCCAGAAGGAAAAATATTGGCAAAATAAGATAAATCTCGGCGCCACTAATGTATGATGTTTATTTAGCCGATAACTAGTTACCGACGGTCAATAAAAACATTGATGTAACTGGCAACATGGAGTCACTTCAGAATAAGTTAAGTTGCCAAGAGCAAACTCTGGCCAATATTAGTGTCGCGCCATGATTTACATGGACGAATGACCAGATGATTTTATTGCATACTGACAGAATTACAGTTAATTAGAACGGTTGCTACTGAAACACCTGCCAATACATGTTCATGCATTTAAGTGCATGCTGCAGTGTTACATTATAATGAACCGCGACACGACAAAACCAACAGTGTGGTTGTGCGCTCAGTGCAGACTCAGATCAGCCTGGGCATCCGCCCTGTCTGATCAGAGTCTTCGCTGTCCGCATGGCGGTAGCTGAGACCCTTAGCTACCCTTTTTGGGCACTTAACGAAGAGTCTGATCAAACTGGGCGGATGTCCAGGCTGATCCGAGTCTGCACTGGGCGCACAGCCACATTGTTTGTTTTGTCGTGTCGAGGCTCAATTATAGTTTTATAATCGAATGTATCTGACCCAAATGTAGTTTCTGAACGCGATTTTAGAATCTGACCACACTAGGATTCTAGCTCCAAACGTACCATGACTTACCTTGACTGTGGGGCCTAATCCTAGCTATAACCTGATTCAAATGTAAGCCTAAAGGTGTATGGGGCTCTTCCATGTTTTTCCCCACCATTTTTACAACGAAGAACAACTTCAGTGATTTCCCGTTTACCTCCCTGGACAACAAATTCTTTTCAAATTGGGGTCTACTCCAGTAGACATTTATGAAACATCTGGATAAGTAATTACGTATTTAGTGCCTCGTGGATTTGTGAAATAAAAAAATTCAAAGTAGAAACAGGTAAGGGAGTATATCTTAAAAAAGAAGAGCAACGAACAAAACTATCATATTCGCTTTAACCTACTGATCCTTAAACTTACAACAAATATTATTTATTTACAGTATTTTTATTTTCAGATGGCAGACAATGGCTAAAATTAAAGAATAAAATGCATTTTCTGTAACTGTTTACCAAATATTTATAAATGACAACAGAAATAAACAAAGATGGGACAATCGCCAAGAAGTCTACATATTATACAACTACACTGCATGTAACATGTAAAATGACTTAAGGGCGAACACTTTCGGAGTGCAAATATGTGTTTACAAACATGTTTGCATCCAGTTGCCATGTTTCTAAACGCCTCCACGGGCGAAAAGCTGTTAACAAGATGTCTTAAGGTGGATGGGTACACTTTCAGTGGAGGCAAGTCGATCAAATTCTTTTTTTCCGCCTCCTTCTGAATAAGGGTCAACTCTTAAAGGAAAGAATTTGCTCCTTCAGGAGCGAATTCTTTCCTTTAAGAGTAGACGCGGATTTACAATGGTTCCCTTGTCCTTTTGACAACGGAAGCAAGCAGGAAGACACAAAAGTTGTCTGCTTTTGAAAACATGGAGGAAAAACTTTGATATACACTTTGCCATTTCCGCAATTTAAAGAATAGCCAAATATACAGTTTGTAATTCTCTTGTTTATACAAGAAAAAAAAGACAACGCGACAGCAATCAAAGTATTTAAGCTCTGATTGAATAGCCAGATATACTGTCTGCAATTTTCTTGTAAATATACGAAAAATTAAAAAAAAACAACGCTACAACAATCAAGATATTTAAACACGGATTTCTGCCTCTTTTAAAGGCCCCACTGCTCTATCAGCATGAAAAATTTTATCGTGAGGTATCGCTGCAAGCTTCTCACTATAGTTTCGTAATTGTAAATGACCGTGATTAGCCAGCTTTGAAAAAATAAAACAGCCTTGAGTTTCACATAAAAAGGGTTTGAAAACTTATTTGGGTCATTTTAGTTGGCAAATAATAAAATGACCTACTTTCGATTTCATAAAATGGTAAAAATACAATGTACATGCGTGGAGTTCAAATCACTATGCCGCCTATGTTTATATAGCACTGCTAGATGGGAAACCAGAACAGGAAATTGTATTTTGTGTAGCGATTTGTTATTTTTCAAAAACTTGTTTTCTCCACTTTTTGCCAGTTATTTGACTCAATATATACACACCAACCCACATTTTATGACCAAACGTGAATGTTGAACTGCTTTTTTACAATGATTTGGGTTTAGGCGTTTTTACCGCTGATAGGACTATGGAGACTAAAAAGCGTCTCTCAGAGAGGGTTAGAGAATGGTGAGACGGGACAGAAGGGAAGAGAAAATCCAAACAACCTATACTGCACCTACAAGTACGGCATACATGTAACGTGATATAAAGTTTCATTCTTTCCTGTCAGATTTGTGCAAAGACTACATGTAAATGCTGTCACTTTCTGCGTGCGCGTTTGAGCCGATTACGAATGGTGTGGCTCTTGTGAGATTTAATATGTCTATCCATATTTTTGTGACTTTCACTTGCATCTAGTAAATTCACTCTCAGTCACGATACAAGCTCAACCGCAAGAGACACAACTTTCACATGGTCAAGCCAAACTGACCACAAGCTTCTTGGCCTGTCACCAACTACGATATCAACAAAACAAAGTCGCCAGCCGGCCGGTCAACTCAGCAAGACTGTGGTCTATTGCTGTGGTCAGTTGGCGTGAAATGACCAATAATCACACGGATTAAACCATGTCCAGAGTTTTCAATTAGCTTTCAGCGCTTTTTGTGCGATAAGGATTTTCTTCACAAAGTTTCATTCTTTCCTGTCCGATATGTGAATTGAGAGTAGCGCAAAGATTTCAGATAACGATCGCAGACATTGTATAACCCCCATATCTCGGCTCCATCTTAAGCCCATACTGTTCTGGACTACTTTGCGTGTAGGAACGCGTATTAATCCGTCTCGGTGGCATTGTTGTCAACTTTGGTGGTCAACGTAAACTGTTTAGTGGTTTAATCTGCGACTACAGCGTATAAGTAGACGGGAACTCGTTATTAAAGTTTATATTTGGACGGACACCCGGCGCCAGGTGTGTGCAACTATGGTTACGTACCGTTGAGCCACTTGGGTAACGTCGATACGAGAATTGAACAGAACAGAACAGAATTAAAGTTTATATTTTTCAATCGCAATAATTTCTTAGAGGGAAAAGGACTATATGGCACCACAACTGAGAAGCCTAAAATCAGTCTGCACGTCCGCGCATTCTGATTAGAGTCTTCTCTATTAGCATTAATACTTTTTGGACCGCTTGAAGGTTACAGAGTGAAGACCCTGCCCTTCCATACAGGCTGGTGAGAATCTTGGGTGTTCGCATATCCCAATAAAGCCCTTTCCCTGCAGGACAGACTCAAACACCGTGAATATGATAGGCACAAGCTTCGTCGAACAGGGCCCCGAGGTTATAAAACTTTTTTCGTGCTCAACTCAGCTGAGCATGAAATTTCACCTGCTAATAAATGGCAAATTACTGATAAGTACTGTTGTTTTCATGCTCATTTTTGCTGAGTATGAAATTTTCTCTGCTTATGAATATGAAAATGCCAACATTAGTTGGCATTTTCATTTTTATCAGCAGAGAAAATTTCATGCTCAGCTGAGTTGAGCACGAAAAAAGTTTTATAACCTCGGGGTAGGATTTCTTCAATGACAAGGCGATTTGCACGTCCATTTTTCGTCATTCCCTCACAGCTTTTCAAGCACCAAGTTCTGTAAGAAGGTTGCCAGGGACTTAGCTAGGGGCAATGACATGATATGCAGCATAATCATGTTTCAAAATAAAGTGGGCTAGCCCCTAAGACTTTACGTATTTCATGTCTTTTAACATTCGGTACGGAAACCTTGTCCATTGTGCAAAATTTTAGCAGGCAAATAAGCAGGTACGTATTGAAATTTTGTCAATTTGTCATCTTGTCCTAAACACCAAAAATAAAGATGGTACACAAAGCAAAACAACCCAAGGGAAAACCCAAGAGCTAAGCTCTTTCTCGGTAAATGGCCGCCAGGCTACTCTAAATAATGTACAAAAATTCAAAGACTAATAGAACGCCGTCAAACAATGAAAATGATGGTAAAGCACAACAGAAGCACCGCCTTGGAACAACGTTCAGTAAAACTACTTTGGGGAGAGGGGGGGCGCATTTACGTTTGCACGACTTCTTCGGAAATTGTATTTTGTGGAGCGATTGGTTGTTTTTCAAAAACTTGATTTCTCTACTTTTTTGCCAATTATGACTCAATATGCGCACATCTACAAAACGTATAGGTTGAACCGCTTTTAACAATGATTTGAGTTTAGATGTTTTTACCACTGGACTATGGAGACTTTAAGTCTAAGATTTCCGTAAGTTCCATACAGTTTCTATGGAACTAACGAAAATCTTAGGTTTAATGTTCATATTAAGCCTAAGAGTTTCGTAAATTCCATACACTTTGTGTACAACTTACAAAAAACTAAATACTAAACTTAACTAAAAATGATCATATTAAGCCTATGGAACTTACAAAACAACTTACTCTCTTGTTGAGGCACTCCAGCAAGTGGTTTTTAGTGGAACTTTTTTCTTTAAAGATGCTTAAATATCATAATTTTAGGTCTAACATACCCAAAACCATTTCTCGTAGCTAAATACTGACTTGAAACATATTGCATGACCTCTTTTGTCTATTTTTATCATTTTTTGTTTGGAGGTGGGTTTTCCAATAGTAAAAATATTCCTTCTGGTTTCCAGCCTTTGATGAGGTTCATTTTAATTTTAAATAAGCTGGGAACCACCCATTATGACATCACAACAGAAATGATGTCATCACTAATCACCTGATCTGTTTTGGAATATGATCATTTCAGCAAAGGGTTGCTTGCAGTGTCAGCTACACTTATGCATCTTTTTGTTTTCCAAAAAGATATTACTTATGAAAATAACTGCTATTAGATAAAGGCATAAATTCTTCTAAACTGATTTCATGTTAATTTTATATGAAATGGTAATTTTCAAGAATGTGCTTGAAACATGCCACCCCTACAGCAATAATGGTTATCTTGAGGCCGCCATTATGAAACTGAAAAAAATACATTGCAAGAGATTACTTTCCAAGCTTGAGAGCATGCCAATGAATTTCAAAAACTCTACTGGACAAATCTGACTACGAGAAATGGTAGTAAACTGAACCATGTAAGTGGAATTTGCTGTTTCTTTATCCTTTAAATATAAACTTCGAAAAACCACTTGCTGGAGTGCCTCAACAAGAGAGTAGGCTGAAGACGTTAAATAAAACGGGCACCTGGTCTTAAACCATGAATTAAAATACGGGTTTACTTATTAGATCTTTCTTATTTTGTTGAAACTTTATGATGAAATCCTATAGCTGACCTAAAATCAAGGTCACGTGGTGCACATGCCATAGTAGCTCTATATTCGATCCAAAGGATGGTAATATTGCAATATAATTGCCCTGTAACGCATACACAGAATCATGTTACACGTCTTACGCTTCCAGTGAGTAACATTATGCCACTGGTGCAAGACAGCGACAAAAGTTCAGGTAACAAAAAATAATATAATCTTAGTTTTGCTGAAAAAATACTATTACAAAGTCACGCGCCGATGTAATAAAATAATACAACAAAACCAAGGCATTTTATTTTTTTTTTTTTGCTTTGTGTGCTTGTTTCTTTCTTTCAAATGCTGTCCCTTATCAGATTCTGCATTTACCTTCTCTACAGAGCTCTATAAGGGTGATTCATTTAATGAAGAAATGATGAGAAAACGTATCTCGATCATTGAGAATATACTTGGGGATTGTACGTATACTGTTCATTTTAGCTATCAGAACAAATAAATTGATTTTGTGATGGATAAATATATGAATGAACGAATGGATGAATGAAATAAAGACAAGTTTTGACATGACATTTGATTTTCATATGAATTGCTTTACAGGGTGGTAAAAATACAATGTACAGGCATGGTACAGGAGTAGGATCTTCGTCATTGTCTCGCTGTTGTATATACCGCATTGTCAACGGGGAACCAGAAAACGGTTGTAGGCTGACTCGGCTTATCACTTGTAATTTATTGTTTGTCAATCTTTCCCTTTGATGTTGGGGATAGGGTTTGGGATCTGATTCAGTCAGTTCCTGGAGTGTAGTTACTCTTTAAATTCCCCCAACTTTTTGCCAGTTATATGATATAGTATATGCACTCCACCCTACAGTGTATACCCAACGCGAAGGTAGATCTGTGTTTAGACGCTTTTACCTCTGATCACCTCTGGGATGGATATGGTATTAGAGTTGGGTGGTTGGTTGTTATGGGTTTAATGTCACTTTGAGACAGTATATCAGTCTATATCGGGCCGTCTTCAGGAGAGAGGGACCAAACAAACCACACTCGCACCTACTGCATGCACAGTAGGCCCTTACCGTACTATGGATGCCCAAGTCCTGAAGAAAGTAACCTGGCGTCATCGCCCCACCCGACCACCCCCATGACTATAGAGACGTTAATGGATCTTAGAAAAATGATAGGATCCCGAGCCCTTATTAATACTGACTAGCTGTATTTACAGAATATGTTGCATAAAATACCCACATAATATGTGTAAATAATTCTTTTCCATCGATACATGTAAGATCAAAGAGACCGCAGCCTAATTATTGATTTATTTTGACCTAAACCTGTCAGATTTTGACATCTGAGATAAAATTTTATGTTTTTAGATTCTGACATTTTGAGAGACAAAAAACTACATTTTCTCAAAACAAAAGCAATAAAAGTGTTCATATCTGTAAGGTGAATTTTAGTTTAATTGGTTTAAAAATCGCTTGAAAGGACACCGCTGTTAATAAAACACTAATTAATGTACAATCTTTTTGTTTTCGATGCCAATCAAACGAAACACCGAAAAAAATAGTTAAATATTTTAAAAGCATTAAATTTTATTTTTTAACATTATTCCTAGGTGTATGACTACATCCCAATGTTTTCCCCCGAGTGGGACATTTCTTGTTTCATTGTTTTCTTCTCCGGACTTTCCGAATTCGGGTCTACTCTTAAAGGAAGAATTTGCTCCTTTAGAGGAGCAAATTCTAAAGGAGCAAATTATTTCTTTTAAGAATAGTCTCAAGGGGATGGAGGGGGAGGATGACAATGAAGGTTATACATTCACCTTAATTAAAAGACAAAAATTGAAATGTTTGCAATTAATTTTTTTTTTCTTCTTTCAGGTAGCTAAATGTAAGAACACAAGAATTCTATATGGCATAGACATCCCACGCAAGCCCAGATTTGCTTAAAGGCCCCATTGCTGCATCAGCATGAAAAAATTTATCATGAGGCATCGCTGCAAGCTTCTCGCTATTGTTTCGTCATTGTAAATGACCGTGATTAGCCAGCTTTAAACAAATAAAACATCCTTGAGTTTCACATAAAAAAGGGCTTGAAAACTTATTTGGGTCATTTTAGTTGCCGTCATTTTAGTTGGCAACTAAAATGACCTCTTTTCGATTTCAATCAGCTAAATAAAATGGTAAAAATACAATGTACAGGCGTGGAATCCCAATCACTATCTCGCCTATGTTTACATAGCATTGCTAGACGGGAAACCAGACTAGGAAATTGTATTTAGTGGAGTGAAATGTTATTTGTCAAAAACTTGTTTTCTCTCTTTTTTGCGAGTTATATGGCTCAATATATGCACGTCAACCCACATTTTATTACCAAACGCGAAGGTTGAAGCGCTTTTTACAATGATTTGAGTTTAGACGTTTTCCCCCCTAATAGGACTATGGATACTTTAAACAATGTGAAATTTTAGATTGTGCATGCTTTATTTTTTTCATGTGATATGTATTCTTTGAAATGTTTTATCCCGACGAGGTATTCGTCGTACTGGCCGTCGGATTAAATGCACTGGGCTCGCAATCGCAAATGGGCTATGTGTTCGAGTTCTTAGATCGCATGTGGCGTTTGGATTAAGAATGTATGAAATTCAGTAATTTGAAAGAAAAGTTTCTAATGTTTCTTCATTTATTTATATTTTTTTTTTTCTTATTTTCATTTTCGTTTATCTTATTTATTTATTATTATTATTATTTTTTTGAATTTTATATCTAGTTGATTTTCTTATGTTTTATTATTTTTACTGTTTCTAATAAGCAATAGTATTATAAACACACTTTGGAAACTCAAAACTGGCATTAACTTGTATTTGTAATCAAATGAGACTATCCTAAATGTAGCCTCCTTATTGTGAAATGTCTAAGTCTTCATAAGTTGACAATGGGCACCTGTGTTTAAGCGATACAAAAAAAAATGATAAAAACACTGTATGTGCCGCTGAGCAAAAGTTTATGCTATAGCATAAGATTTTGCTCAGGGCACATACAGTGTTTTTACCATTTTTTATAGCATAAAATTTTGCTCAGCGGCACATACAGTTTTTACCATTTTTAGCATAAAATTTTGCTCAGCGGCATATACAGTTTTTACAACTTTTTAGCATAAAATTTTGCTCAGCGGCACATACAGTTTTTACCATTTTTTGTTTGCAAAAGACTCTACTTTCAAATTAATCAAAGTAGGACAAAAGGTTAATTTTAAGAAAAAGAAAAAAGTATACTTCAGACTTTAAAGCATCCTTTACTTTAATTTCTGAATTTTCTGAAGTGTATAATATTTTTTTCTGTTCTCTTTCATCGTATTAACTATTAATATACATAGTTAGAATTTTTAGTACAACATTAAATTTCATTTATTTGTAGTCAAAATATTCTTTTCAAATGATTTTGATATCTTGAATTTGATAATTAACCATAACTGACAGCCACAGATGGTATCAAATGCACCATCAAATAAATTAAGGGCATTACAAGTGTTTTGCGATAAATGAGTGAAAACTTTAATCCTTTTAAAGGATTCTTCCCTCCCCCTTTGATATTTTCAATGTACCGACCCCACAGGCCTGTAATTGTGACAGCCTAAAAGGGCAGTTTCGATAAGGGGTCTGATATGAATTGACAACATGAATCCCCAATATTGTTATCAAGGTGATGATAACATCTGGGGGCGATACCGTCGCATCTTCAAGAATAGTTGGATTTTCTGGGCTATTGCAACTTGTAAAAGCCGGGTCCTGTAGTTTGGCTCCGCCTGAATGTAATTGTTGTTCTTCCTGTTTAAAGTCTCCATAGTCCTACCAGTGGTAAAAATCGTCAAAATACAAATCATTATGAAACCTGTACAGCCTTCAGAATTAATGAAAGTATTTCGGTTGATGTAGATCTACTTATTTGTATTATATAACTGGCAAAAAAAAAAGAAGGAAAAAGGTGTTCTGAAAAAAATGATAATTCTCTCCATAAAACTACAGTTTTCGTCTCTGGTTCCCCGTTAAGCAATGAACTAATGCATCCGCGGCACAATCAATGGGATCCTTGCTTAACATATTTGTACATAGTATTTTTATCAATTGTTAAACGCCTGTACCTTGTATTTTTATCCCCTTTACCTTGTGTTTTTACCACGAAATAAAGCTTGTGAAATCAATAGTAGGTCATTTTAGTTGGCAACTAAAATGACCTCGCTATTTTTTTCAAATCTATTTTATGGTAAAATCAAGGACGTTTTGAAGTTTCAAAGCCGGCCAATCACAATAATAATCAATGGCGACACTGTTGTGAGAAGTTTGCAGCGATACCTCACGATAAAATATTTCATGCTGATAGAGCAATGGGCCTTTAAAGAAATAATGTGACCAGACACAATGATTGGCTGGTTGGTGGTTTGGGGTTTAACGGCCCTTTGAGACAGTACTTCAGTCTACATCGGGCCGTCTCCCGGAGGAAGGAAGAAAGAAAAGATAAATGATAGACAGCAAAAAATGTCACAGTAGGTCATTGTCCTACTCAATGATTATCCAAATCAGTAGGACGTCCCGGCACTGGAAGTTATACGCAGCACCATCGCACAAGCCGACCACCCCGAGGCCAGACACAAAGTGAGCCAAAGACGTTTGGTGAGCCTCTCCTGGCACTAGGGGAGAGTCGGGAAACTTCGGACAGGCGGGTAAATTCGGACATATCAAACCGTGAAAATCCAGATGAGACGGTCAGGATTTTCACTTTTTGTCCGGTTAATTTTGTTTTAGTCCCAAACAACGACATTTAAAAGAAACAATGTCAATGTCCGAATTTACCCAGCTGTCCGAAGTTACCCGACTCTCCCCTAATGTATTACGGTATGAGCAACATTGATGGCACATGATCTGCAAGGGACAAGGATGTCGCCAATACCATGAATGTTACAATGGAAAAGACAAAAGTAATCCGAGATGGTTTCCCGGCCCAGATGTGTGCATTATGGGTCAGGCTGGGCAAGAATATCTATTCTTGCACACCAGATATGGATATCCGCGTGTTTCACCCGTACCGTCTTCAATTTTTTTCTTGCACACTAGATAAGGATATCCGCGTGTTTCACCTATACCTACAAATCTTTTCTTGCACACCAGATAAGGATATCCGCGTGTTTCACTACTACCTATAAAATCTTTTCTTACACACCAGATAATTATATGTACGTGTTTCACCACTACCTACAAAAATCTTTTCTAACACACCAGACAAGGATATCTACGTGTTTCATTTGTACCTACAAATCTTTTCTTGTACACCAGATAAGGATATCCAAGCGTTTCACCTGTACCTACAAATCTTTTCTTGCACGCCTAAGGATATCTACGCGTTTCATTTGTACCTACAAATCTTTTTTTTTTGCACACCAGATAAGGATATCCACGTATTTCATCTATACCTTCAAATCTTTTCTTGCACACCAGATAAGGATATCCACGTGTTTCATTTGTACCTACAAATCTTTTCTTGCACACAAGATAAGAATTTCCAAGTGTTTCATTTGTACCTACAAATCTTTTCTTGCACACCAGATAAGGATATCCACGGGTTTCATTTGTACCTACAAATCTTTTCTTGCACACAAGATAAGAATTTCCAAGTGTTTCATTTGTACCTACAAATCTTTTCTTGCAAACAAGATAAGAATTTCCAAGTGTCTCACCTGTACCTACATATCTTTTCTTGCACACAAGATAAGGATATCCAAGTGTCTCACCTGTACCTACAAATGTTTTCTTGCACACCAGATATGGATATCCAAGTGTTTCATCTGTACCTACAAATCTTTTCTTGCACACCAGATATGGATATCCAGGTGTTTCATCTGTACCTACAAATCTTTTCTTGCACACCAGATAAGGATATCCAAGTGTTATACTTGTACCTACAAATCTTTTCTTGCACACCAGATAAGGATATCCAAGTGTTTCACCTGTATCTACAGATCTTTTCTTGCATACCGGATAAGGGCATCCGGGCGTTTCACCTGTTCCGACTATTATCTCACCCATGTTGTCTCACCCAGAGCCGGATAAAATCACGAGCATTCAATGCGTTGGTTGTATAGTAGGTCACGTATCTACATCGTCAAGCTAGCCTCAAGTAAGGAAAGCCTCATGATGCCGAACAGTGACCCTTGTGACGGATTTTTCTATCCACACCTCATACTCATGAAAGATACTTATAATCTGCTCCTACATGACCCTTGCTCTACAAGATATCCGGATCAGGCTACCATACTCAGCTTCATTGTTCGTTTCCATTTTGCACAGCTGATGGTATATGATGATGGTAACCTTGAGCTATCATGCAGTTCATGCCTTAAAGGCCCCGTTGCTCTATCATTGGTATAAATCGCGGGGTGGGTGGGGGGGGGGGGGGGGGGGGTAATACCAATTTGGCTACCTGTACTTTCGACCGAGTCAGTCAATTACCATATATCATTCACAAGAAGTTGTCGACCGAGACAACTGACAGCAGTATCAGCTCGGTCGACAACCATTTACCAATAGCACCATTTACCGTTACTGGTAATGCTTACGGGGGTGGTCGGGTGGTGCGATGGTGCGGTGTGTAACTTCCAGTGCCGGGGCGTCCTTCTGATTTGGAACATTGTAGGGCAAGGACCTACTGTGCTTGCAGTAGGTGCGGTTTGGGGTTGTTCGGACATTTTTTCTCTCGTCTACCATTTCTCCTCTTTCTCCCTCGCTAGGAGACTCTTTAGAAATACTGTCTCAAAGGACCGTTGAACCCTAAAACAATCAATCAATGGTAATGCTAACGATCGTACTTTGTATAGTACAACTCGGTTGAAAGCACGGGTAGCCAAATTGGTATTGCCCCCTTGTTAATTCACGTAATATTTTATCGTGAGATACCGCAGCAGGTTTTTCACTACAGTTTCGCCATCGTATTTGGCCGGTCGAAACAATTAAAGCATCTTTGAATGTCTTATAAAAAATGAGTTGAAAAAATATCTAGGCATTTGCAGGGATGATGCTTACAAGTGTGCCGTCCTTAGGATCGGGACGTTAACTGGAAGCCCCCTGTGCAGGGAGAGTCATCCCCTGTGCAAGTTAAAGATCCCTACTATAGCTACATGGCTATATGTAGGCTTTCATCCTGCAACACCGGAGTGTACAAAAGTACACCGTCTGTGTCCCCTTCGGGGGTGAAGGCGTAAATGGAAGAAAGAAAGGTCACTAATGACTTACTTTAGGTATCATATGGTAAAAATACAAGGTACAGGTGTTTATAATAGATGGTAAAAATACAAAGTAAACATTGTATCGCTTTCGCGTGTATTTCATTGTTCAACGGAGAACCAGAAACAAAATCGTATTTTTATGGAGAGACTTGTCATTCTAAAACAACCCTGTTCCCCTACACACCACCCCCACCCTCCCCTTCGTTTTGCCAGTTGGATAACACAAAAACTTGATCAACCGACACATATTGTCATCAATTGTGAAGGCTTTACCGCTTTTATACTGATTTGTGCGTTGAAGATTTTTACCACCGGTAGGACTATGGACAAGGGCGTAGCTACCTATACGGCAAATACGCAAGTGCGTATTGAAATTTTGTCAAAATTGACAAAATTTCAAAACGCACCTGCATATTTGCATGCTGAATATTTATAAATTAGACAAGATTTCAATACCAATTACCAAAGTGGCTGAAATACTAGCTTTCCCTTCAAGAAGTAGAGCATAAAACATGGTTGTGCGTATCATGAAATTGCCCCTAGTTACGCCCCTGTTAGCTGCGTATGCAATACGTTGCTAGGCCGCCATCACCACAAAGGCCCATTTCCTAGGTAGAACTTTTCTTGAAGGGGCGTGGCAAATCAGCAATGGAGTCGCGCATGTAGTAAAAACATGGAAGATAATTTCCTGACCCTATTTGCCGTAAAACATTAAACATGGAATTAAATGACATAAATAGAGGATCTTACACGAGTTGTCATTTCATATGAAATTTATGAAACGAGCCTTCGGCGAGTTTCATAAATTTCATATGAAATGACCACGAGTGATTTTTTTTAGTAAATCTGAAGTTTCTCTTGAAAGAAGTTCAGTTTTGTAATGCCATTGAAAACTCGACGGAGCCTTGCATACACTGTATGCCATGCTACGATACCAATGGCAACATAAATCTGCTAGCATTGCAACTAAGAGTTCATATTGATGCCAAAGTGACATCATCGAAATGTCAATCTGCCAAGGGACTACAGTTGATAATTCCATAGTTGCTCATGATGGGAAACATATCTATGGCGTCATCTCACTTATAAATCGAGAGGAGCATGGCATACAATGCTCCACTTGAATTATAAGTGAGATGCTTCCTGAAATTCGTACAATTGAAAAGTGTAAAAGTGTATTTTCTCAAACCTATAATTCTTTAATTCATTCTCAAATAATTTAATTCTCTGTTATTAAAAGAGCTATGTCAGTCTCCGTGATACAGCGCTCTACAAGGAAAGTGCATTGTGGTTCCGCTTTCACTGGACAACGGTTAGTCAAGTCGGCAGACATTCTCGAATGAACCTATGGTTTCTTTTATCCATCGCCTTTTGTTGGAGCAATATTCGGCAAATGCTGTCTTTGGTTGTCTTGTCATTTTGCGTTCAGACTGGCAACTGCAATCCAGTTGCTGAAGAATTTGGAATAAAAAATAATAGGCTAATATGTTAAGAATTATGTGGTATGTGCGTCGATGATCTGCTGCATGTGGAAATAGAAGAGAAAAGAAAAAAGAAAAGTAGAAAAGTTCTGTTATATTAAAGCACTCTTTAGAAATTTAAATTCAATATTTTTTAAGTAATTTTATCATTATCAATGATAAGTACAAAACGTTTTGTCTTTTTTCCGTCCTTTCAGAGACATATATACGATCAGAATTACAGTTAAAACGATTATTTTGATGAGCAACTGCGGTTAAATAAACATAGATTTCCGTGATCCGATCCTTCCCAGACTCATAAATCTGCTGACTTTAAAGGCAAAACGAAGTTCAACACTTAAAACAGTACAATTTAACATGTTTAATATGCAACTTAGCATTCTCCTGGCTCCGATAGCATTAAAGCTAAATCCCGCATTTGATTGGTTTATTTGAAATAGAAATTAACCGTATTTTTTCAAGCCGGGCCACAAGGAAAACGCCTTGAGGTATGATAAGACAGGGAGCATTCAGATTAAAACGGACATTCCAAAAGTCTGACGAGAGCCACCCCGTTTTGCTTGAACCGTCTATGAACCCCGAGGAATGTTTACATCGAAGACGAAAAATCTGTTCAGACTGCACCATTGCACAGATTGACCTAAGTTTTAGATTTTGGCATAGCCCGTAAGGAACTGATTTTTCGGGCGGACTCATTTGTCGGGCATGTTAGTTACAATTAAGTGCAAATGAGAACATAAAAGACTGTATTGTCACAGTAATAATGGAAAATGACAGTGAAATGTAAACAATCTACAGTCAGTTTGTCTATCTTTAATGGGCGAATCTTCAGTGTAACTAACATAACTTGACACAGGTTTTCGTTGGAACAGTGTAAATTTCAGCGTTAAGTGGCTGCAATAGGTTTGTCGTCGTGTGAAAATGTACCTTATGACATATGAGTAAAGGAAATACTCAGATCAGACTGCAGTCTGATCAGAGTCTTCCCTTTTCGCTTGTACACATATGAATCATTTCGAATATAAAAAGTCAGGTGAAGTCTCTGATCAGTTTGCACAGCTGTGCAGCTGATTTGAGTATTTACAGTAAGCGCATTGCTTACGTTTTCGTTTGTTTGTTTTTTCACGCGACGCTAATCACTGTTGCGATACTATAGAACCTATGATATGTAATTTGGTATGAGCACATTCGCGCAATTTGAGCAGCGCCCTTGCAGCTCATATGAACAATCGCAGATCCTGGCTCGAATATATGCATCTAGACTCGAACACAGCAATGCAAAAACAAATAAGATGAGTTTTGACGGTTTGCGCGTAGGGGTAACGTACCCACTCTCGTGACGCGCCTCAAACCTTTTAGGTAGGCAAGCATGCATTTTTTTTAAATTTTTACTACCATACTAACATGGCGGCCATTTTGAAATTCGGACCAAACCATTTTAGCTACTTTTCATCATACTAAATATGAAATTTAATTAGAATTAACACGCTAGTTTCAGAGGTTATGAACAAAAACTGTAGATTGAAACTGTTTACTGACGATTGCAAAATTTTCCAACAAGTTTTACATATTAATTCCAGATTGTCTTCAACAATCATACCAAAAACAAGCACCCCTGCTCAATGAGTTCATGCATTTGAAATATTAGTTTCCCCCCGAATTTACCCAGAAAACAGAGAGAGAGAGAGAGAGAGAGGGAGAGAGAGAGGGCGGAGTATGATACAAATTTACATCTGACAAAGGCAGATTTCAAATCATCGTCACGTAACTACGCGATGAACATTAAATTTGAGCCGCGACACGACAAAACTAACAAAGTGGCATGTGCGCCCAGCAAATACTCAAACCAGCCTGGACATACAAAACTAACAAAGTGGCATGTGCGCCCAGCGAATACTCAAACCAGCCTGGATGTCCAGGCTGGTTTGAGTATTCGCTGGGCGCACATGCCATTTGTTAGTTTTGTCGTGTCGCGGCTCATTTTTTTATTGTGTCAGCTGACTGTTGCGCGAAAAACAAGTCTTCAGAAAGGCGTGTATTCAACAGTTTCTAAGATCAATAGGGCGGCTCATGGCATGCGGATGCTGATTTGAAAGTTGCTAACGATTTTCAAGTGCCTTTTCGTAATTAAAAGGTTTTGACATGCTCTAAACCAACTACTTAAAGAATTTATGTATAGGCCGCATCGAACGCAAATATGTTCTGTGTCACATGCGAGCACAGAGCAACCAGGCCTCGAGGTTATAAAACTTTTTTCATGCTCAACTCAGCTGAGCATGAAATTTTCTCTGCTGATAAATATGAAAATGCCAACTAATGTTGGCATTTTCATATTCATAAGCAGAGAAAATTTCATACTCAGTCCTTACCAGTAATTTGCTATTTATTAGCAGGCAAAATTTCATGCTCAGCTGAGTTGAGCACGAAAAAAGTTTTATAACCTCGGGGCCAGGCCAGCGCAATGAGATTATAAAGTTCATAGTCATTGCAGTCCACTTTGTTCACGTGTCAATGAATGTACTGGCAAAAAGATCGAAGAGCCATATCAGAATGCGTAGATGCCCCACCTTGTTAACTATGTTTTCAAAGACGATACGAAACGAAAAAGAGCTGTTCCGAAACGAAAAAGAGTCATAGTTACCAAACGACCTGGTCATCAGGTCGTTTGGTAACTATGACTCTTTTTCGTAAGGAAACAGCTCTTTTTCGTTTGGTAACAGCCCTTGTATATACATAGTTAACCAGGGGTAGATGTAGGTATTCGATTTGCATATGATCACCCTGGTTAACTATGTATATACAAGGGCTGTTACCAAACGGAAAAGGGTCCTAGTTCCCAAACGACCTGGTTATCGTGACTAAATTTGTTTAGCCACGATGACCGAGTAGTTTTGGAACTATGACTCGTATTCGCTTTGCAATAGCCTCTTGTTTCGTTTTGTAACAACCTTAGAAAATAGTTAACCTGGTGTGATGATGTGAAACAGTTTTTCTGCTGGCATGGCCTTAAACGCCTAGTTGGAATAAATATGTCTCAGATTACAAGAGCAGTCTAAGTGTGTATATACGCTTTCGGTGACATTTTTCCTGGCTTCAGAACTTGATTGGTGCCGGACTTTCCGTTCTGAAAGTAGAAACTTAAAACTGAAGCAATCTTCTCTAATTAATTGGTTCTTTGACTGTGAAAAACATCCTGTCCCACTTAAGATATGAGCCGTCGTGAAACGCAAAAACGGTACTTATCATCTGCAACTAGCAAGATTTCGATTACCATAAAATTTCTAAGTGTAGGAACATGTAGGTCCGAGGAAAACAGTGCAAACCTAGATCAGACTTCTCGACGTCAGAACTGACTCAACAGTGACTCAACAGTGCTGATGCTAGTACACAAGGTCTTGTTTGAGGTTTATGGGTACAATTTCAGGGGAAGCAACTCTGTCAGTCTTACTTCCGCTTCCCTTCTCAATGGCTGTCAACTTTTAAGGAAAGAATTTGCTCCTCCATGAGATAATTCTTTCTTAAGAATATACCCTATTTTGGAAGCCTTTTGTCGTGCAGAGAAGCAAACAGGAATTAACGAAAGTTGTCCTTCTTGATAAAAATGGCAGAAAGACCCCTACACCTTAACTCTATTTGTAACAGGTAATAGGAAAGGGTCGGCCTGCTCTACATCATTTTGGACATGTTGAGGAATATTATTCAAAGAGTTTAGAATTGCAATACAAAGGTACTGGTAGACATTAAATAATTCCTCTCCTTGATTTTACATGTTCGACCACCGAGTTAATAGTTGTGGTTGGTTGGCTGGTTAGCTTGTTGGATTGGGTTTAACGGCTCACTGAGGCATTATTTCAGTCTATATCGAGCCGTCTCCCTGAGACAGGGAGAATGAGAAAAAAGATTTAGGCGACAGAAAATATTCTAACAACCCCCGTCCGCACCTACTGCAAGCACAATCGGCCCTTGCCCTACTAGCATCCAAATTAGAACGACACGTCCCGGCACTGTAAGTTACCCAGCCCCATCGCCCTCCCCTCCCCTCCCTACCCTCTCCCGCACACCCCTTAGTTAAGAAGAAAAAATAACATTTTCAGCCATTAGCAGCAGTTGACATTTTTGTTTGTCAAATCTTTTGTGTACCCAAAAGTTAATGACGTAATTGGTATTTCACTACATAAAGGCCACAAAGGATGTACATTTTGTTCTTGGAATTTCTGTGAGAGCTGTGTTGTGTAAAGATCATATCAATTTGCTGTGCAGATAATGTCCTTTTTAAACCCACACTTACTTTCTGGTTTAAGTGATTCAGTAGGACTCCCAGCAACTGACAATTAAGAAATGCCTCTGTCGTTGCCGCAGAATGGTCTGGGCCTTTTTCTGTTCCTACTAGCCAATATGTATTTTTTCTGACTTCATTTTTTTCCATGTGGGGTTTTAAATATAATTATGACATATCAGTTCATCTCCAAAAGCCTTTTGCCCTAAACTTTAACGCCATCCTCTGAGAGCAACAAATTGGCAGCGTGAAACGAAACAGATTTGGGGAGAATAAACTTCTCCATTAGCGGAATGTGGCGGAAATTGTGCTCCCGAATTAAAAACAAATTATGTCTCATTAAATCACGTTTTCTGATATCGAAAATGGCCCCTAGTTAGCAAGCCAAAAAAGATCAAACGGCGGAAAATTATTTATGAACATCGTTATTGTTGCTAATTTGTTAAAAGGCTCTAAATTGGATTAAGTTATCACATCAGCGGCGCTAACAGGCAACCCATACCCAACAACAGTTCAACGGCTGTATTTCCTAAATCAGTCCATTGTGGTGTTATATTGGATTATAACCGTCTATCCTCTACCCTACTAACCTCCACCCAGGAGATGATATATATAAGCTTCAAGCTTACTTTCAAATCCTGATGTATTTGTTGTATGTCTATTATGTTGTAAACTATAGTGTTTAAACCAACCTCCACCCACCGGTGAACCATTCTCCGTGATCGTAGTTTTACTTTTTTTGTTTTCACTTTTTTTTGGTGCTGGGTAACTTTCATTGCCGGGGCGTCCTACTGGAAAATAGTAGGACAGGGGCCTGCTGTGCTTGCAGTAGGTGCGGGTGGAGGTTGTTTGGATTTTTTTATCTCTCTCTCTCTGGGAAACGTCCCGACTGAAATACTGTCTCAATGGGCTTTTTTAAACCCAAAACAAACAACCAAACAAATGTTTCCACTGTTGTTTACATTGTGTTAAGGCAAAGAGTTATTGTAAAAGATAAGCAGCGGAAACATTAATGAGCCGCGACACCACAAAACCAACAGAGTGGTTGTGCGCCCAGCGCAGACTCAGATCAGCCTGGGCATCCGCCCAGTCTGATCAGAGTCTTCGCTGTCCGCATGGAGGTAGCTTAGACCCTTAGCTACATTTTGAGCCTTTGGGGGTGAGAGTCTAGTCAAACTATGTGGATGCCCAGGTTGATCTGAGTCTGCGCTGGGCGCACAACCACATTGTTGGTTTTGTCGCGTCGGGGCTCAGTTTTAGTCTTTAGTTATTTTGCTGTGCCTAATGATTTTTGTCTTTCCGACAGAAGCAAGGAAAATGGTTGAAACATCGGAGTTTTGTTGGAATTACAAAGGAATGACAAAGTGTAGTGTAAAGTCGCCTTTTGTCTCTGATTTTATACAAAAGACATAAATAAGAATCACTTTTGACATACAGCTCATTACATAAAGGCACATTAATAGAAAAATGCAGTAATTTATCAAAACAAAACGATGCACCGGTACTCCAATAGTTCAATTAATTTCGCCGATTATGACTTTGATCTTTTTCCTATTACCTACTTATTACCTATTACGAAATATCTGTAGACGCATTAAATATAGGTTTTAGTATTTTGCCGGGACATTTCATACGGTCAAAGTAACCAGCCGAACTTCGCACCCAGCTTGGCGACTTGAAAGGCCATAACTTTCTATCAATTCATCAGGTCGAAACGCCTTCGGTTATTTTCTTCTTCTGTACGAAATAGCTTGTTCGGCTAGATTCGTTCCTTTTCGTGGAATGTAATCGGTATTGGGGATGAACTTTACTATCTATGCAGGTGCACTAAGTCTTATTGTGTACTTTTTTTTTTTTTTTTTTTTTTTTTTTTTGGGGGGGGGGGGGGGGGGGGGCAACCATGCCATTTTCATTTTTGTCACCCTTCCCAGTGGGTCGTGTCTTAACCCATTAATGCCTAGCGTTCAAAAAATGGGACATAGGCAAACAGTGCAGACCCAGGACGCCACAAAACGCGGCGTCTGATCAGGGTCTCCACTTTTTGCATAAGACAAATGGATATTTCTCCTCAAAATAAAAAATTGTGGAAATAAACTACACTTGACACCCCTAAAATGACAAATGAACTCATCCAAAATATACAAATAAAAGTGTTCACTAGGCATTAATGGGTTAAAGGAAAGAAAAATCTCCCCTCAAAGCTTTTCACCTTTCTTTTTAAGCAAAATGACTTTGGGAGCGTAATAATTCATAAAATAAATAAAAGACCTATTGATGAATATTCTGGTTTGTTTATCATATAGATATAACTGCCAATTTTTTTTTCGAGCTTGCAATTACTTTCCATTTTTAATTAACCTGAGTCCATCTTAACATGCCGCCTTTAGCATGCCCTTTGATCTTTCACCTTTGCCGACAAGAGACACTGTGGCACCTCGGACTTTACCGGCTTGGGGCTAGCGACCATGTTGAAACAAACAGGCCTCCAAATTTAGCACTAAAATCGCAATAAAAACCAACTTTTATTTAACATTTCAACAGTGTTGTCCTGCACTGTCGCATGTTGTTTTAAGATTTTTACAAAGAGATTAGTTTTGATACTTTAGACAGATACATATGAGATAAGATCTGTGTTTTAACAGGTTTTAGAAGGGTATCGTGCTTTCGGCGTTTCCGTACAAGTCTTTCGGTGAGATAACAGGCAGGAAAACCAGTCTGGGCTGAGAAAGTGACGACACGTTTTGATCCATATTGACGCCAAACCTTTCATTTCATAAACCTGTGTATGGTGTATCCAAACACCGTTTTATCTTAATTAAAGGCCCCATTGCTCTATCAGTATCAAAAAAATTATCATGAGCTATCGCTGCAAGTTTATCATTGTGAATGACCGTGATTTGCCAGCTTAACTCTTTAAGCCCCAGTGACGCAATTAGCAAAATTTGCAAACAGCGTAGATCCTGATGAGGCGGCCTCAGCTAGATCTACACTGTTTGCCCTCTAGTCTTTGAAGTCTCAATATAAAAAGTTTTGGACAAGACATTTTTTAATTTTAGCAGACGTAAATTTTGTCGTCTGCTTTTTGGTAGTGAAAGAGTTAACAAATAAAGCTTCCTTGAGTTTCACATAAAAAGGGTTTTAAAACTTATTTGGGTCATTTTAGTTTGAAACTAAAATGACCTACTTTCGATTTCACTAAGTTGAACAAAATGCAACAAATATAACGTACAGGCGGGAAGCCTAAATCACTGTCCCGCCCATCTTAACATAGCATCACTAGACTGGAAACCAGAACAGGAAATTGTATTTTGTGGAGCGATTTGTTATTCTTCAAAAACTGGTTTTCTCTACTTTTTGCCAGTTAATGACTCAATATATGCACATAAGCCTGCATTTTATTACCAAATGTGAAAGTTGTACCGCTATTTACAAGGACTGATAGGACTATGGAGACTTTAAATATTTCGACCGATGCACCTGAACAGTCCAGACCTAGTTCTGACTGCTCTTTGAGATATACCAAGGTATCCATCTGTTGCGTCTGCTTTTTTAAAAGTATACCGGTATTGTAGGTGTCCGTTTTAAGTCCGCTCTTCTATCCGTCCGTCTTTAAACTGCGTCTCATTCTACTGTTTGCAAGACAGATGCGACGAAGCGCTCTTGTTATTTAATAATTTAAGACAGAACTCTTTATTTTTCTGTGACAATATCTACCGTAGTTTTCTTTAAAAGTGTTTTGTCTGAATTTTGCGATGGTTATGGAAATTTATAAAGATGTCTGTTATTTGCAGCCCTGCATAAATACAAATAAATAAATAAAAATTGCAGTCAATTTCAGTTTGAGACTGCACTCATGCAGTCTGTCCAAGCCTCACCAATTAAATTGCAGTTAGTTTTGTTAAAGATAACATTCGTAAATAAGATAGGGAAATTTGCATCCTTCTGTGCCAATTACAATACCGTGCTGACGATAAATACTGGACCAGAAATATCTCAACAAACAGTGTAGACCCAGATCAGACTGCTCTTGGTCAGGACCTGCACTGTTTCCCACAGAGTCAGAAATTGTTTTCCATTGCCAAATGGTAATATCATTTTTGTAAAATCTTAGAAAATTACTGTAATTTCTTCAAGTGCCCGAATACTTACAATTATTACGGTATTTGCAGAGTCAAACAGAGAAACTATGATACCCCGATATGACGCAAACAAGTTTTATGCTTCTAGTTAGTGAAATAGACATTCTAATTGTCTGAAATGTCGCTATATTTAAATTTGTTGTCTTGTCAATTTCACTCCAGGTGAATTTAATCGGAATTTTCGCATAGAATCCGCGGAAACCTAGCGTTTCTATGGAGTCAACGACATGGCTTGGTTGCTAGCCATGATTTTATTACTAATGAAGAAGAAATATTGAAAGTCTAAATGAAGAATTTGAAAACAAATGTAAAACAAGCAATTAAAGTAAATAAATGAAAAAAAGATTTCTTTTTGCTAATGAAATCGTGTGGTATAATTAATGATACATTACTTCTTTAATTTCACAGAAATATAAAGAAAAGTCGAAGACCAACAAATAAAAGTGGTAACGTAATTTCAAGCTCTCACAGCTGGTTTTGGTTCCAGGATGCCGTCTGTTCGAATTACAATATGGCTATTTTCGGTTGTAATTACAAAATGACCAGATTTTACAATATGCCCATATTAGCTGTAGTAGCATCTCGGGCATCACACAACTGACCCAGCAGCATATAACGTCGAAATGACGTCGTATTGACGCCAATGCGACGTCATTACGTCGCATCGACGTCAATGCGCCGTCATTTCAACGGCATGTGCCTGTTGGGGAATCTACGCATTTTGCCCCTAGCCTTTATGAAAGTTAGAGTAAAACGCGAATAAAGTTTGTATTGTTTTGTATTGTACTGTATTGTATTGCGAGAGACTGTTAAACGGACAAATCTGAATACATAACAAGCGGTGTTACTTTTCACCGATAATCCATAGGTTTTCCATCAGAAGTGATAACAAAAAAAAGCATTAGTTAAGCTATCCGTATCATACCAGTCATCATTATCACCAGCTACTACTTCCGTAAAAGCTGCCTTGTATTGCCATTCGCTGTAACATATCAAAAATTTAGTACTGGAGTAAGTACAGACTGAAATAAGCCTGACGTTTATGTAATTCGAACTAGTGTACTTCAAATATGTTTGGAGGCTTACAAACTATTTTTCACCTTCTTATTTTTAATTCAACTTGTGAAAAGATAAATTTGTAACAAAATTACGTTGACAACGGAGACTAATAATTCTCGCGACTTCCCTTAATAAACCAATACTCCGTCAGTAACGTCAGCTCAGCGACACGTCACGTCTCAAATACAACGTAGAAAAAATGCAATCGCTGAAATTAATTATCAAAAAAATTCGACTCTATGCCCTTGTCGTGGCGTTTAAGTTCAGAACAATTCACACGCACGAATTTTGTCATAAAAAACGCCGGTTTCTGTGTAAAGCACCGAGATGGCTCTTTCAACGTTGTCAAAATTGAAGGGAATTCTAATAATTTAAACCGATTTATTGCTCTATTTGACAAAAACAGTAGATGTTATGCCTTGTAGAACACGACATTGTCAGTGCGGCCGTTTTGTCTGTCGCCCATAAAGAAGTAGTCATGGTAAGGAGACGGTGCTCGAAATAAGGGACTTATTGTCACGTGGAAGCAGTGAAGGTGTGATTACCCTGTGAATTCGTTGAATAAGAGACATTTGTTTTGTTTACTCCGTATATTCTTTGAGTCTCATCGATTGCATGCTCGAAAGCTAAAGACTCCGACTAGAAAATGAAAATGCACAGATTTAGCAGAGTCTGTGATGCTGTTAATTTGCACATGGTACCTTTGCTTGTGTGGAACTACCATAATGACTGTAAAAACTGGGACAGAAATGCCTGCTCAAACACAGTAGATCCAAATCAAACTGCTCATAAGGAGCAGTTTGATCAGGATCTGCTATTTTTTTCCATAACGCCAACTCATTTTGATATATCATTGGACAGCAAATATAACTTGTTTAAGTTATCGGGCAGCTAAAATAACTGGTTAAGGTGATCCTATTTTAGAGCAGTTACTGGTCGGTAAGTTGTTTTGCAGTGTAGTGTTGGTGCAATTGCGATTTTTTTCTGGATTCAAACAATTGGTATAAATCAGTTTTATGAAAGTGATATTGTTCGAACAAAAACATGTCCGCTCTGAAACTTATCAATGCTTTTTTTCTTCGGCGTACATGAAAGCTACAATGTCTGATATTGTACTTCTGTGTTCATTTTTTTTTTCCTTCTCTCAATATCTCAGTCACACTTTCAGGAGGACAGGAGAGCAGGTTATTCGGCAATTAGGAATTAAATATATCGGCTTCAGACTGAAATGGATATCCATGGCATGAAAACGATTTTAATCAATTTGATGGTTACTCAAACGTCTTGCTGTGATATTCAGTTGAATATTCTTTAGGGTTCTTGTATGAGAGAGTTATACCCCTTTTGGTGCAACTTGTTGTAGTAACTCATTTTTTCATTGTCGTCTAATTCTTAAGAAACTTAGTCAGATATCTGCTAGAATTCGCGAATTATTTCGACTTCTGGAGACGACCTATTTGACTTGTATTGATTCTGGGGCGGGGGGGGGGGGGGGGGGGGGGGGGGGGGGGGACGTTGTGTGTGTGTATATTCTCCAAATGTTTCCTTCATTTTTTGAAACTGTTCAATTCTGTGATTGACATGAATCTATTAATACGAATTCTTATTTGGACTTCTTTTGACAGAGCTGTTTCCCTTGCGATTTATATTTTGATGCCAAAAGCGTCATAAAGCGTTATGTGAAGTCAGCTCCGGGTTCGATGATCGCCATTCAGAACCACACCGGGTAGGCGGCAATCGAAAACACTCATAACAATCGATTAACGCGGATCAAAAACAGATAGAAACAGTGTTTTCGATTGCAAAGTGTCGCCAATTTGCAATCGAAAACGCTGTTTCTATCGGATTTTGATCCGCGTTCGTCGATTGCACAAGCGTTTTCGATTGCGCCTACCCGGTGTGAGATCTACACTGGCAGGCACAGACTGCTAATATCGAGATCTGGGTATTAATTCCTGAACATTGCCAATTTTTTTTTTTTTTTTTTTTTTTTTTTTTTACATTGGTATTAAGCTCTGCATTCCAAAGCATGCATCTTGACTGTCGTGTTCTGGGATCGATACATGTCTTTCGCCCAGCATTCAAACATATACAGATCTGCCATAAAATAATATCTTTGGAATATCGAGTTCTACAGCCGACACTAAACCTCTGCAATCAGAAAACATCCATGTTGAGCATCGAGCTCTGAGATCGCTACAAAGCTCTGCATTCAAAAACATACATCTTGACTTTGACCATCTAGTTCCGGTATTGACGTTCAGCTTTGTAGTCAAAAAATGTACAGTATGGATATCGAGCTCTGAGCTGAATATCCAGCTCCACTTTGAGATGGATATTCAGCCCTGTATTCGAATTCATACAGATCTGCAATCAGACAAAGACCCGTTTAGAATATCCAGCTCTGAGATCGACATTCAGCTCTGAGTTTAATAAATCTTGAACACCGAGTATAACATTAAAATTCACCTCTGAAATCAAACTCATGCATCTCGAATGTCGAGCTCTGGGATATTCAGCTCTGCATTCAATCACATATATAGATCTGCAACCAAACGAAACATGTTTGGGCATCGAGATCTGTTATTGACATTTAGCTCTGCATTAAACGCCGAGGATATCGACGAGCTATAACATAGTTTCTAGCTCTGCATTCAAAAACGTATATCTATCCTATCAAGATCTATGATCGATATGTTTTGGGGGGTTTTTTTTGGTTTTGGTTTTGGTTTTTTTTTTTGTTTTTTTTTTTTTTCCTTTTTCGAATGCAGAGCTGAATATCGATTTCAGAAGTCAATATTAAAGATGCGTGATTTTAAATGTTAAGTTGAATTCCGATCTCAGTGCCCAATATTAGATATGTATGCGTTTGAATGCATAGTTGAATACTGATGCCAAACCTGGAAAATCAGTGTATACGTTTTCGAATGTCTGTGCCATGCCTTGATATTCAAAACAGTTACGTTTGATTACAGATCTCTACCGTTTCGAAAAGACATCCTTCCCAAGGCAAAGTGTTTGATTTTAGAGTTAAATAATAGTTTCAGGAGTTCGACATTCAAACGCTACATATTTTTTGAATGCAGAGCTGAACATCGACCAAGCTCTGGAAAATCAAGATGTACAATTTGAAGACATAGCTATTACTATACCGTCGATCCCATAGTTTGATATTCCAAACGTATTCAATTCTAAGTTAGGTCTTTATGATTTTGAATGCAGAGCGGCATATAGCTCCCAGTTCAATATTCACGATATATGTTTTGAATGCATAGCTGAATTTCGACCTCACAGCTCGACTTTCAAACTGTCGTTTTTGACTGCAGAGCACAATATTCAAGATGTATACTTTGAAGGCAGATCTAATATTTGATCCCAGAACTCGATATTCAAGGTGTATTTTGTTGAATGCATAGCTGAATGTCTATCCCAAATCTCATCTCAGAGCTCGATATTTGCAGCCTTTCAATGTCGGTCGCCTGACTTTAAATCTACACAACAAAACAGTCGTCGGAAACAGGCATGCCAATACACTTTTTTATTGTAATCGCTCTCCCAGTAGCCAGCAAAGACGCCTGTTTTTAATCACATACCAGTGGTGTTAAAGAGTAAAGGGACCTTGCTATTTCTGCCTTTCACACCCTAAAAGAAAAGGAAACGGAATGGCACAAACAAATCTAAAATTTTCACAACTTGACAGAAGTTTTATCTATTTGCCAAGCAATAATAATTTTTTATTAACGCCGCTTGTTAAGCTGATAATTGCAGATTTTAATGGCCCTAACAGTTTTGTTGCGATTAGTAAGAATAGCAGGTACATGTCAATAACTACGACGGACAATTGGCTTGCCATACCCTTCCACATAGAGCTGACTTGAGCTCTCGTTCGTGCCAGTCCATTCTACTAATCCTGCCGTTTCAGAAAACCGTTCAGTGAGCCTAAATAAAGGTTCAGCGCCATTGTTTCTTCAGCACTGTCATTCGGTGATTTCACTGCGCGGTAGCGGGGTATACTTTCATCATTGCAAGTGACCCGCACTGGATTGCTACAAACAAACATCAGTACATCCTAAGTTTTCAAGCGTTGGAAATATGTTGGACTTGTGTAACGTTGATTGATGGTAAAAATACAGTGTACAAGACCTTTTCGACTCGAGTGAAAGGAGTCTGGAACGTTGTATTTTTACCATAAATTAAGGATGACATTTTATTTGATATGATGACCCAACTAATTTTCCTCTCTTTTATGGGGAAAATGATGTGTGTTCTAATTGTTTACGGTTCTCGCACAGATATCCCTGAATGGATGCGACTTTAAAGCATTAGTGACATACCGCCTTTCATATTCAGCCTTTCATATTGAGTTCACCTGCTATAGCCGGGCCGCGTAACGCAATCGGTAGGGCACCTACTCATAAGTCAGAGGTCCTGGGTTCGATGCCCGGTCTGGCTACATACTTCCGTTTCTCCTTCCGCTGGTTCAAGAAGGACAGTTGTCAGTTACTGGCGAAAGTATGTGCACTTACTGGTTAAACCGCTTAGGAAGTCTGAGCCTGCCCAGGAATAGTGTGGTTAGGTAAACTTTACCGTGGACGTAAAGCAATAAACCAATCAATATCATATAGATAATCATCTTAAGGCACCGATGGCTTTCCATTTTTCTTTGCTTTCCGGTAAACGACAGATTGACTGCGGACCCGATGTTCCAGCACATATTTTGCCAAACAAGCGTGTGTTTCAAGCAATGGTAAGCATTGTATTAATTACAATAAAAACCATACGCGTTGTATTTTACAAATAATGAATAAAGTCTGAATTATACAGCAAAAACTGCGAGATCTTTGACAGATTATGAAAAATGTATTTTGCACTTCTTGAAAGGGGCGACATATTTTAATGACCAGAGATTGTGCCACCGTCTCCAGAAAGAATTGTTTGCGCCTTTAACCCATTACCGTACCTGCTGTAGATGTCGGAACATGTATATTCAATAACCGTAATTATCATAAGAATAGGATATTGATTTTACTATAACAAACAAATAGATGTTCCAGGACTGCAAACAGTGTAGATCCTGATCAGACTGCTAGGAGCAGTCTGATCAAGTCTACACTGATAGCCGGCAGATATTTCGGCCATTATTTCAAGACATTGCGGCTTAATAATTGGCTGTCAAAACTTATATAGATTACTAATTTTCTTTTCTCGCCTTTTCAAAAAGACATTGAAAGCTAGACTTTATCAAATACCTGCGAAAAACGCCTTTAATCTTTGATACGATAACGCAAGCAACCAGCAGACGAAATTGAACTGTTGAATATCAATTGTTGGGGCAATTTTGACAATATTTTGACAATAAGAAATTTACACGGTTTGGCGTTTATGTCTTTGACAGGCTAATGACAATACTGTCTGCGGAGGGTGATATGTAGGTATAATTTCTGTTATAAAATTTGGAGTTATAAATCACATTTAAATACTGCTAAATTTTAATCCTGACAAAGGTTACTAGCCAAGTTTTCGTGTTATCGAACGTAATTAGGGCTATTCCAGTAACGCTAAAATATGAGGTAAGGACGGCCATTAAGAACATTTTTTTGTTCCTATTGTAATTTTGTTTTCAGTCTCAAAGACGATGCGTACAAATGTGAATTACATTTGCACATTTTTCAGAAATGGTCAGGTTTCCTTTTCCGTTCATTTACACGATGTCGGTTGCGTACTAAACAGGACTGAGCCGCAACACGACAAAAGCAACAAAGTAGTATATGCGCCAAGCAAAGACACAGATCAGCCTGGGCATCCGCCCAGTCTAGTCAGAGTCTGTTCTCGCGCTTGAAGCGTAGCTAAGGGACTAAGCTACCTCCATGCCGACAGCAAAGAGTCTGATCAGATTGGGCGGATTCCTAGTGTCTGATCTGAGTATTTGTCGTGTCGTGGCTCACTGGTAATCATAAATGCAGGCGTATTAGCGATTGCTCGGTAATTTTGGCACTTTAAGACAGTGTCAGTCTTAGCCGTCTCCCGGTGTAAAGGAAAATGTATTGGAAGAAAGAGTAGACGGGAGTTTAAAAAACATAAGATAAACTGAAACAATTAAAAAAATATATATCCCGCACCTGCTGCAAGCACAGCTGTCCCTTGCTCTACTGTGAGTCAGTGATCCAGGTTAGTGGGGCCCCCGGCGCTGAAAGAACCACTGCTCAACCCACCCACCCCAGCGTAAAGCACTGCTACATGTTTGTATATTTTTTCCTTATTGATGCCTCTTACATTTATATAAAAAATTATTATTTGCTTTTAAAACAAGGAGAATAGATGTTAAATTGTCAGAAACAAAGTGAAACTGATTTCTAAAGATAATCCTCAAAAGCTTAAGTATTGGGGCACCTGAAGTCATTAATTTTCAATTTGTCCCAAATGGAAAATTAATGCTCTAGGTGTACCAATAATTAAGCATATTACGGTATCTTAAGACTTTGAGATGTGACTCTGTGGCATGTACATGTTCTTTTCAAGATGTAATAGTAAATCGCTCTGTTTTTCCGAGAGCCAACTTTCGTAACTTCCTGTTTACTTCCCTTGGCGGTGAAATCTTTTTGAAAGAGATTCTACTCTGAAAAGAAAAAAATTGCTTCTAGAGAAGCAAATTCTTTCTTTTAAGAGTTGATCCCCATTGGTTTAAACATATTTTATTTCAAGAAACATCTATGAACAGTACCAATATTGTTCGATATATAAACATACTAGTATTAGAACGAAAGCGTAAAATCTTGTAGAGCAACCATCAAAACAGACTCTCGATGTAATGGGTGGCGTGTTACAACCACAAGCAGTCGGGTAACTTTGGACATGGGGGTAGATTCGGACATACCATTGCTAACAGTGAAAATCCAGATGAGACGGCTCATAATGTTGAGCCGTCTCATCAAGATTTTCACTGTTTGGTCAGTTATTTTTTTGTCTTAGTTCCAAACAGTTGATATAAAAAGGAAACAATGTCACTATCCGAATTTACCCGCCGTCCGAAGTTACCCGACTCTCCCCTAACCATCACAAACACAAGTGACACAGCTCACGGTCAGTGCAAAGCGAAAAGCAACAGAAGACAACGAGCCCCACGAATGATACATGGGTTCAGAACTGGAAATGTCTTCAAAATAAGTTTAACTATCCTTAAATACTATGTACTCTCCATATTACTTGCAATAGTAAAAGCGTTCATTGTATTTATGGTTCAAGGTCAAGCAATGGAATATAAACAAAACATGGGGGCCCCACTCCTGTACATTCTATTATTTTATTCAAGTTTACGATATCGAAAGTAAGGTTTTTAGTAAGCCACGTATGGGCTTAGATGTTTTACGATACAGACGAACACTGCTGACTGATCTGTGCAAACTGGTTAGTGTCTAGCCTAGCTACTAGACGAAGAAGAATTTTCACCTTATCACTTCATTTTCATAATTAATATCTAAGTTCGGTATTTGTAGCTAGTCTATACTCCCTGGCTCAACTTCTTCGTGATAATGTACCTATAAGAAAGGGAGCAGAATCGTTATTTATAGATGGGCCATAGAATGGATGAAAACTTATCATTTTCGCTTAGGGATAAAAACTCATCATCAGACTAGTAGCTAGTCTAGTTAATGTCGTACGTGTTAACTCATGCTATAATGTCCATTTTTGACAGCGTTCACTGGCTTTGGCGGCCTACTTTTCCACATATTGGGTTAGTTTAGTTGTGATGACAGGAGGCTATTTTCAAAGTGTCTTTGTCATTTTTTAGTTCCCTTACATTTTCTACAAAAATGCAATGACTACCCCATCACTGCCTGCATAGCATAGAGAGAAATCATTGTCGGAAGCAGCGCTATGCGATGCTTCCGACATTGATTTCTGTATATGCTATGCGGTGCAGAAGACGGAACCTTTTAAAGCCATTATCGCCAAATAGTGGGCTAAGTTGGAATATGTGTGATTTGGGGCTCATTTTCACTTCATTTCAAAGCTCCATTTGATTGTTTTGACAATTTTTGGTGAAAATGACAGTGAAAATTATCATAAAATTTGTATACAATGACGTATGTCCGTCAGAGTCTATCGAAAAGTAGCACTCTAGTGTTAAATAGAAATTAACTCCGCCAAAAGTGATAATGTGTGAAGCATTTTGATACCTTAATGGTCAAGTTTGAGACATGAACGATGGGTTATGGTTTTAAAAGCCTATTGGCCTATTGATTTGTTTGTGAAGAAAAAAAAATCTTTTTTTCTCTCTCTTCGGGATGTGGTCGAATGGATAATTCATTGGCCTGTTTAAAACTTACAGACGCGCATATCTATCTGTCGTAGTGTCGGAGCGCGTGAGATGGCGTTTCTTGGTATACGGCGGAACAACCTTCAGGTGACCATCCAGGGGATGCCAGTCTTTTGTCTTTTTTTTTCATTTTTATGGCCCCTTTTCATTTTTATGGCCCCGGAGGGACTTCGGGTGGCATATCAAAATCGTACCGTCCGTCCGAGCGTGTGTTGCTCACTAGATCTGGGTTCCTATGCTCAAGGTCAAGGTCACAATTAGGTCAAAGGTCAAATCATGTATTAACTCGTGTCTCAGCTATAACTTATAAACTACTGAAGCAAATTCGATGGAACTTCACAGAAAGGTAAAACATAATGAGAAGATGTGTTACGTAGTCAAGGTCACTGTCAGGGGTTGGGTGTCAAAATGTGTCTCTGTGATTACTTTAAAACTACATTAGTGAAATTCATCAAACTATACAGAAAGGTAGAAAATAATGAGAAGGTTTGTCATATGTAATATTTATATTCCCAGACCCAAGATCAAGGTCACAATCTGGGATCAGATGTTAAATCATGTCTCAGCAATTGCTCAAAAATGTACCAAGGCAAATTTCCTTTAACTTCATAGAAAGGTAAAGTTTACTGAGAAGGTAAGCCACACACAGGACATAGGCTTCCACACCCAAGTTCAAGGTCACAGTCAGAGGACGAAGGTCAAGTTGTTTCTCCCCAATTACCAAAAAATCTTTTTAAGCAAATCGGATTAAATTTCTTCAAATGGTAAAACATAATGAAAGTGAATGTCACGAACAAAATTAAGGTTCCCATGCCAAAGGTCAGGGTCGGACGTGAATTTCATCCAACTTCATAAAAAGGTAAAGAATGATAAAAAGGTGTCTCACTTGCAAGATGTGGGACTCCTTGCCCAAGTTCAAGGTCACAATCAGATGTCATAGGTCAGTTTAAGGGGCCTTCGGGGGCACCTGTTATATACTGTAACATTTCTTGTGTGTATTTTTCTTGTGTGTGTGTGTGTTTTTGGGGGTTTTTTTTGCCCCACTTCCTAATGAGAATTAACTCTTAACTGAAAGAATTTGCTTGAAGGAGCAAATTATTTCCTATTGGAAGGGTTTCGACCGCCAGGGAAGCTAACAGGAAGTCATAAAAGTTGTTTCCCTTAATAAAATGATCCGCGACACGACAAAACCAACAAAGTGGCACTGCGCCCAGCACAGACTCAGATCAGCCTAGGCATCCGCCCAGTTTAATCAGATTCTTTATTAAGTGTTCAACGGGGAGCTAAGGGTCTAGGCTGCCTCCATGCGGACAGCGAAGACTCTGATCAGTCTGGGTGGATGCCCAGGCTGATCTGAGTCTGCGCTGGGCGCACAACCACTTTGTTGGTTTAGTCGTGTCGCGGCTCAGATGTACTTAGTGATGAAATGACAGGTCTTTCCATAAGATACTATTTTGTTTTTGGTTACCCGTTGACCAATGAAATGTATACAAAAGGGAGAAAAACAACGGGACCTTATACCATACGTTGTATCTTTACCATGTATTTAACACTTTACCATTTATAATATCGAAAGTTTGTCATTTTGTTTGCGAACTAAAGTGACTAAGGTACCTTTTCAACGCTTTTTTTATGAGAAAATCGGTGATATTTGAATTGATCAAGCTTGCAGCGACATCTCACGATAAAATATTACGTGAAACTATAGAGCAATAATGCCTTTCGAACCCCTTTTGGTAGGCCCCTATAAATGTATTTGCTGGGAAACCTGAGGTTACATGAGGACGTAAGAGAAGACGAGAGACCTCTGTGCCGGACTGGAACCCAAGACCACTGGAAAGTAATCCGTCAGCAGACAAGACCGGACATGCTCGCTGAAGCCATATTTTATTCAAAGTATTTACACACGCAAGGCTGATGAACCTTGGTGGGAAAAAACAAAAACAATCAATTAAACGGAAAGTCGTTTTTCTTAGCATCATAAACAGGCTGCCAACGTTTGTTGTTGGAATATAACACTGTAATCTGGACAATTAAACGGTTTATTATTTGACGTTTTCTTAGCGTTTTATGTCAAATATATTGCCCTTCTTTTGTGAAATTAGTAATTGAGCCGCAACACGACAAAACCAACAATGTGGTTGTGCGCCCAGCGCAGACTCAGATCAGCCTGGGCATCCGCCCAGTCTGATCAGAGTCTTCGCTGTCCGCATGGAGGTAGCTTAGACGTTTGGCTACCCTTTAAGTGCAAAGCAAAGACTCTGGTCAGACTGGGTGGATGCCCAGGTTGATCTGAGTCTGCGCTGTGCGCACAACCACATTGTTGGTTTTCTCGTGTCGCGGCTCAATTAATTTTATGCCCAATCTGTGCGCACTACAGCAGACTCACTATAAAACCCCAGTGTAAACACAGCACCCCAGGAAAGATGAAATCAAAGAAATAAGAAGGTATAAAAGCTGCGAAAGATCATAAAATGTTATCAAATGTACACACCTTTTGCGAACAAACAGTGAAAGAAAAGATTTTTGTGTAAACTTCCAGGTAATAAAAGTGTTTTGAGTTTGTGGGTGGGGAGCTTGATTTTGCCAATTCTGTGTTACCAGTAAATATGGCCAATCCCAATAATTTGTACATCCTGTCATGTAAAAGTAAATAAAGCCGCATGTGCGCAACGGGTTGGTTGTAAGGCCAGCCTGGCCCTGGCCCTATCTTTGCTGTTTGTTCAGAGTTTTTGCTGATCACATCAACAATTTATTTTCCTGGATAATCTAGTGAATGGCACTTGGTTTTGGTCATGTTGTGCGTTCTGTTCTGTTCTGTTCTGCGACCTGCGCAGGCTGAACTGCATCTTTAATGTTTAGGCCCGGATCCAGACCACAACATACTGGTGGGGCTCTGAATAACTGATAACTGGCGGGCTAGGAGGTGCCGAGATATATATTTGATTTGGGAAGGGGTGGGAGTGGTTGGGCGGAGGGGAATTGAGGTGGGGGGAGGGGGGGGTGCTTGAAAATATATGACATAATGAGGGATCAATTTGATGAGAATTTTTGATAATGTCTTTCTGCCTTGAAATATATGTTGTGAGATCTCATTAGAATCGCGTCACCGAGGCGTTTCTAATGAGATGTCACAACATACATTTTAATCTTACCCGGTCCAGGTGGCGGGGTTGAAGCACCAGAGCCCACCCCTGGATCCGGGGCTGATGTTCGCAAATGCTGAACGGTTCTTATGGCACTTTCTCTCTACCATAATGATTAGATTCGAAGACTCACTTTCTCAGAAAATGGAATTCGCCGGACTTCCAAAAGTGGCACTCTGCGGCGGCTAATTAGGCCTACTTGCGCAGGCGCAGTGAACAATCCTTGTGTTGCGCAATCTCGCCGCCATCACAATTGTCTACGCCTTATTTTCCATAAACATTGTCGCACTGTTTATCAGATAAGGATGATAAAATGAAATGGAGTCTCACAGATTAATTGTAATTAAGAAACTCAGCGTGCAATAACATTTACTCATAACAACTAGATACCACTTGACGGGTAACAAGACTAACGCCATTAAAATCAACAGGTTCCCGGCTGAACCCAATTTTTGTGGCGACTAAAGGCGAAAGTACACTACAAGCCGACAACCAGAAGAGTCATTAATTAATAAAGCGGGGCGATTTGTTTTTGTTCGAAGATGTAATCATAATTAGAGATAAGTAATAATATTTGCTTACTTGCGAAATTCAGGCAAACTTGTCCAAATTAGCAATAAAGTAACGTTTATAGTGTCGTTGTAAAAGCAATCCCGAAAGCGTCGGGATAGAGCCGTGTTTTATCACGCCCAACAAATCGGAGTGTCGGGACAACGAATATGATTCAAGCCGCTTGCTGAATGTCAGCATGATTTCAAGTAAGGGATAATAAGGTTTCCAGAGACCAAAATAGCAGATTATAACAATCCATCATGAGTGTCCATGTAGGATAGGGAAATCTCACCCTCGGGGTCGGAATTTCAACCAGGGACGAGGCTTGCACCAGGGACGAGGCTTGCCGAGTCCCTGGTTGAAATTCCGACCCCGAGGGTGAGATTTACCTATCCTACATGGACTGGCTCATGGTGGATTATTTTTCTCCCACTGTTAGCAGATTTTAAACCTCAAGTCGGATTCGGCTTCAGAAAAGGAAAATTTTAACTTTTTTAACCAATGATCTGAAGTAAATTTTGAGCGGCCCAGTGTTTTTTATCGGGTCCTAAAATGGGTGTAAACATAGTTTGCACCTCAAAATTAGACGGAAAACACGATATGTGGACTATTTTATCTTCCAGAGGGCGAAAACAAAATGCAACTTAGCCTCTCACGTCACGCGCGTCAGGTTTGCTAGCGACATTTTAACCGGTTTTAGTGACGTCATTAAAATTCAGTGACGTCACAAACCCATGATCTGCTATCAAACGTCATCTGACATGCTTGCGTGTCCATTTTGTTCATTTAAAATTAAAATATTAGTCAAAAAATGAAAAAGTCTGGTTGCTAATATAAGAAAGATGTTGCCAGGTATAAGATTATAACAATCCATCATGAGTGTCTATGTAGGATAGGGAAATCTCACCCGAGGGGTCGGAATTTCAACCAGGGACGAGGCTTGCCGAGTCCCTGGTTGAAATTCCGACCCCGAGGGTGAGATTCACCTATCCTACATGGACTGGCTCATGATGGATTATTTTTCTCCCACTTTTAGCGGATTTTAAACCTCAAGTCGGATTAGGCTTCAGAACAGGGAAATTCTAACTTTTTAACCAATGATCTGAAGTAAATTTTGAGCAGCCCAGTGTGTTTATCGGGTCCGAATATGGGTGTAAACAGAGTTTGCACCTCAAAATTAGACGGGAAACACGATAAGTGGACCATTTTATCTTCTAGAGGGCGAAAACAAAATGCAACTTAGCCTCTTACGTCACGCGCGACGGTTTTAACCGGTTTTAGTGACGTCATTAAAATTGAGTGACGTCACAAACCCATTATCTGCTATCAAACGTCATCCGACATGCTTGCGTGTCCATTTTGTTCATTTAAAATTAAAATATTAGTCAAAAAATGAAAAAGTCTGGTTGCTAATATAAGAAAGGAGGTTGCCAGGTATAAGATAGAATTTTCTTATATGTGACAGTGCCTGAGATTTTGAGCCTTGTGGAGGTGCGACGTTGACGTCACGAAACGTGAAATGAAAGTGACGTCATAAAATTTGCACGTAAAGTTGATTGTATTTCCGCGCACTGACTAATAACATTCAAAGCGTCGCCTGAAAAGAGTGATTCAACATTTCTATCGGCGTGTTTAATTTTCTTCATCTACACTCTTTTAAGAATGTTTGCATTATAGATCTCTGAAAAGAGATGTCATGAACCAGAGTTATAAAGGTTTATCCAGCTAGTATCTAAATTGTATCCAATTAGTTAAAGGAAAACAAAAAATCGGGTGGGTGTGAATTTCGTTTGCTTTTGCAGTAAACCTTAGCGCTATTTCTCTGTGCCTCTCAAAATCTATTCTGGAAGCACAGATAAATATGAAAATGTTAAAAACAAATATCCGATTTTCGCACCATAAGGCTCAAAATGCCAGACACTGTCACATCTGAGCTGAGAGCCTATCTTATATAGGCAAAGGTGGGAGAAAGAAATTTCTTATATGAGCTGAGAGCCTATCTTAATATAGGCAAAGGTGGCAGAAAATGAGTCGCATCAATTAGATCTACACTGTTTGCCTTCTAGTCTTCGAATTCTCAATATGAAATATCTTGGACAAGACAGTTTTAGAAATTTTTCAGACACAAATTTTGTCGTCTGCTTTTAGCGCTTTTAAGGGTTTTAGTGTTTTTGCGGTGGAGCCACTAGGAAAGTTCCAAGGATAAAAGGCGTTTGGGTCTTCAACTGTGGCTGTATATGTATAACTGTAGGGCTTTATGCCTCTGAGACAGACACACAAAACTTCTAATCTTCATGAACTGATTTCTCATGAACTATGTGTCATAAAACGCGGAAAATCGGACATCTTCGCCGATATATACGATGTTTGAAATTCAAGATACGGAATTGGCCGAAGTGTTACGATTGCCAGTGTGGTATGTCTGTTGAGCTTGCACTGGTTAACTAACGGCCAAATAGTCCCACCAATCTTTAAAAGTCAAATTCCAAAACTGTGACAAAAGAACCCATAGTCTTATATCTGTTTATGGATTCACCTTCGGCTTCGGCTGTATGAAATTTAACTTTCAATGGAAAACTCATCCCACCCATCAACTGACTGACCTCTTCAAAATGGTGAAAAAAAGGTCTGTAGCCTCACAATCTCGCCTGATATACATGTATAACTTGCATATGAATGTGAGCAACCAGCCCCGGATCCAGGGGTGGGCTTTGGGGCTTAAGCCCCGCCACCTCGGGCTTTGTGTCCAAATTAATGCAGGAAAATGTAGGTGAAAAGGAGCGCCTGTTGAAGATTTTGAATGATAATCATAAGATGAGGAGGAAATATATTTTGTGACATTTCATTGGAATCGCCTCAGCGAGGCGATTCCAATGAAATGTCATAACATGTATTTAAAGGTAATCACGATATTATCTTGATTTTTCATGGACTGCTCTATATTATTTGGAACCCTGATTATGGCCTCTTTCTTAGGGCCCTAAGCCCCACCAATCGTCCAGAGAGAGCCCCGCCAGCTGATTGTGGTCTGGATCCGGGCCTGACAACATCCCCATAATACCAGCAATATCAGGTTACCGTTTATGAAGAACTCTTATAACACTATTATTTATATTTTTAAATATTCATTAAACTAACATGCACATTTCATTGCATTTAAATTACATCTGCTTCCATTAGTTATACAAGTATGAGCAACTATGATACAGCGATTTATGGGAAGAGATCGAATTTTATGCATTTGGAGAGAATAAAGAGAATTTGACGAGGAAAAATTTCAATTAAGGAACACTAAATCAAAAAGATATATGATGGTAGATAGATTTATTAACCTGTTAGCGTTCCATGTGTAAGCCAATCTTGCTAATATTACCCAGTTTTCTGTGGAAATTAAAACTAAAATCGAGAAACCGTACGCGAATAGTACAAAATGACATTAAAAATGAAATATATTGAAATAATAAAACACTTAAAATTTTAATAATGCTTCAGGTTTAAATTTAATAGGAAACCTTGGAATCTTGGAAAATCAGTTCATAAACAATATCCGTGACTGTCATGTCACTAAATGCGATATTATTAAGTTCGAATTTGTTGCTGTTAGCTTTAGAATAAGGATACATCGGGTTTTCTTATGAATTGACAAATACAAAGAAACTGGACATGATAATAGATGCTACTAGCGTCTGCATTGTCCCATCAGAGTTTTCTTGTATTTGGAATTCTCAAAATCTATAGAACTATTCGCGGGCAGCGAAGGGTCTTAGGAGACTGCATGCATGTGCATTCTGGTAATAGTCTTTTCTTGTTATGCATGCAATAACGCCGCATTCGGTGCTCATTTGCTCATACATGTATTTTGAAAAGAAAATAATGAAAACGCAAACTGCTCGCGTGAAAAAGTACCTAAGTCGTGTGTAAAAATGAAAGACTCAGGCCAGCCTGCGCATTCGCGCAGTCTGACCGGAGTATTCCCTTTTTGCATGTACAATCTATGAATCCTAGAGTAAATACATCTAAAACTGAAAGGTAAAGGCTTTGATTAGTTTGCGCGAGCGCGCAGGTTTGATTTTGCCTATACATGTACGCACGTGGTGTTAAAGGTCCTTTTCGCCCAACGTCAGAGAATTCTGAATCAGTCTGTGCAGAGTGTTTGCAGGTTGCCTGGTCTCATGGTTATGGGAAGGGCAGGTCAGTGCACAGAAAGGTACAGTTTATCCATAACCTAGTGGGCGTAGGAGCAGTGGGCGTTAGTGGCCCACCGAGTCTCCGGCACAGTGTATATATGAAAGACGGACCCCATCCCTCTAACTTCGCTTCTTTTCGCCGCAAAAAGGTGGCATAATTAACGTATATGCGCCAAAATACAAGCTTCTTTACCAGCAGCTTGGTCTATGTCTGCATTGGTTTTTCTTAGAAACAACAGTCAATAATTAAAATTCAGATGATCGTAGCAAAATCGTTTGCAGCCAATAATACATGTACATGTAGCTACAATTGATAAAAACGAAGATAATTAAGCATTAGCTTAAATGATATGAGTTATCTATTTTATTGGATGAAACCAGACTTTCTTGAGCCTTTAAATGTCAAATCACCCAGAAGGCCACACGCATGAGCAGGAAAGGCGATCAAATGGACGCTTGCAGCGCCATGGCGGTAGCTTAGGTGCGCATGGTTACTCTCAAAGCAAATTGCTTCTGATTTTGCTGCCGAAGTTCTAGGCGTAGAATTTGGATGGCGACTAGATTTTCGCGATTAGGGAGGAAGAAAATACCTTTGGTAGACGTTTTGCTTAATTATGATATATAAAACCTGATAGAGTTCTGAAATATCTAATCGTCTCTGGAAAAATATGACCATGCCAATGCAGGTAGTATGATGTGTGGAAAAATGAACCTTATAACTTTGCCGATGGATATTGCTTACACTCGTGCGGTGTCGCCATGCCACTCAATCCTGATCTAATTTCCAGTAACCTCAGACAGTATTATAAAGGTATAGGTATGTGTTTCCCGTAGCTTGGTGACCGTAGGGGCAGTGTTTTTAGGACCCAATGTATCTAGGCCTAGCATATGAAAGACCGGGGGCCTATCCCTCTCCTGTAGATGCCTTTATCCTGCCAGATTCAGAAAAGGTAACCATCCATTTGCTGCTGGGTTAACAGAGAAGTTTTTCAATCTCTGGCTGGCCGAACGGGGTATTCGAACCCGCGACTATCTGAACCATAGCTAAGCTTTCCTTGAGCATTTATTCATTCAGTTTTTACATACATACATACATACACACACACACACACACACACACACACACACACACACACACACACACACACACACACACACATACATACATACATACATACATACATACAGGTAAAGTATGACGAAGATCTGCCTGCCCGAGTCCAAATGCTGTACGTATCGTAGCTGCCGAAAAATGCGGCGATAATAATAATAATAATGGAGTGACATACGTACGTACGTACATACGTACACACGTACATACAGGTAAAGTATGGCCAAGATCTGCCTGCCCGAGTCCAAATGCTACATACGTATTATAGCTGCCGAAAAATGCGGCGATAATAATAATGGAGTGAATGTTGTTGGTTCCATTTTCATAACGATGTTCCACAGGAGGCTCCACGGGAAGTATCCATGAAACCTTATTGGTATTGTTATCCTGTAAGTTTTAATTTATCTGTCTATTTTTTTTCTTTCTATGACCTAACAAAAGATCCCAGTTATTACTGTTGCATACGAAACATGTGATGAGCTAAACCGTATCATCTTCACCTTGTATGTCAAACGACAATAAGTCGGTCAGTCACACCTTGCTAATTCCAAAATAATAAGAATAAGAATTTCATTGTATTACTTTAATCTTAGACATCTGCTAGAAGTGTGACCTATGATTTTTTATGAAAGCAAGACTAACTGATGAATATCTGGATCATCTCACAGGTTTCCTGTCGAAACTGACAGGACAACATCCATATTGCTCGTCATAAAAGTTTAATGACATAATAAACACAACGATTAGATATTATCGACTGAAATTGCATCGGTTCTTATCAACGCCTCACATTAAGATCTTGAACTGTTTCTATCACAAAGATGGTGCCAATTCTTTCATTGTTTTGTTGTATTTTATCACCCATGAAATTGTGATTTGATATTATCCAATCATTGCCAGTTTTCTTGACATTATATTGACCAGATTCGGATAATCATGATTTTAGTAGTTTGAATTTCAAGCGTACAACATTATTGGCAGGGTCTTACAGCAGTGTGACACAATTACGCATAAGGATCGAACAAGGGTCGGTTGTTTCAAGCTTCAGTGGCAGTTTAATGTTTGGATTAACCGGGTTCGCTCTGGGTTTATTTCTAATGTGACAAAATATAGAACAGCTCAATGAAAGAAATGGAAACCAAATGCGAAAGGTAAGAAATACAACAGAAACAGTATATGTGATCCCTTGACCAACAACTCATAAGACAAATGGGTACACTTGCAGGGTACCAATCTGCCATTTTTTTAAATTTTGCCGCCTTCCGAATGAGGTCATCTCTTAACCCAAATGCATTCTGGGTATTTTTTGTCGTCTGCTAAAATTGTCGTCTGCATCAAAAATCAAGAATATTCTTACAATATTGGTCTAACTAACTCTTGTAGAAATGATGTTTAGGCGGTAAACAGTTTGGATCTCAGATCAGGCCACACGTCTGTGTGACCTGATCTGGCTCCAAACTGTTTCCCAGATTCCCCTAAAGGGGTATCCCGAATGGAATGGGTTAAAGGCAAGAATTAGCCATACAATCAAGGATGCTAATATTTTGCTAAGAATAAAAATAGAGACGCTTTTTAATATTTTTACTTTTATTTATTTATTTACCTTTTATTTTTTTTTTATTTTTTTATTTATTTATTTTTTTTTTTGCAAAACTAGCAGTGTTTCGCGTACTATATAGGGTTCAAAAATTAACGACTGTAACGTTTGTGCTGTCTGTAGTCGAGGATCCCGAGGTCCAAGGTATTCTATTCGGAAGGAAGTTTAAATAAAAGCTGTCATGCTTCAAATACAGCTACTTTCCACCACGACAGCTCTATTCGTACGAATAGAACTACTATGTAGCTCTATTCTTAGGCTTTCTCCGACTATACCTAATGGAGTAGCTGCATGTATTCGAAAGAAGCCCTATTTGATACAACGTTGGTCCCGCGCCTAATTTACATTTGGCCTGCAATGAGTCTACGGAGCTTGTGTCTTGCCCGTACCCTATCCCCTTACCGAGCGACCTCCGTGCGGAAGCAGGCGGCGGCCTTGCGCTTTTCGTATGGATTCACGGGCACCCTGGCCTCTACGATAATTCCTAGTTCACATTTGTCCCGGACGCCGTGCGATAAATGGGTCTACGATTTAGGCATCGTAGGTGGTGGCTACGGGCTACGACGTATGTTTTCACATTGTATACGATCATCGTGTGATTTTTTGTATGGGCACCCGGGGACAAGTCAGGACAAGGCCATACGGGGGCTGCATGGAGATTGTACGGAATTATATGGCGCTGATACCACCATGCGTATCTCCGATTGCAGGTTCTTCATGGGCCTCTTTCCATTCCCGCCTTTGGTTTTAGGTGTCATCACAACTTGACCAACCTACAAGCAGAAATGTCAAGTTGTTCACTTTTGGTACCCGAACGGTCAAAACGGCACGGCGACCGCAAAGTGACCGTATCATATCCGCGCAGCCTCAGTGCGGAAGCCTCATGGGTACCGTACGATTTCCTTGCGGAGGCTGCGGAGACTGCACAACAACTGCACTGAAACTTCACGATGTCCGTACAGTTTCCGCGCAGCCTCCGTACGGCCTTAGTCCTACTAGTCCCCGAATACCTATACAAGAAATCGCACAATGTTGGTATACAATGTGAACACATACGCCGTAGCCAGTAGCCACCACCTACGATGTCTAAAAAATCGTACGACTAATAATAGACTCATTTATCGCACGGCGCCCGTGGCAAATGTGAACTAGGCAATTCTTTTCTCTAAGATTTTACTCCTTTCGGAAGGGTTTCTTCGAGCAAACATGAATTCACAAAAGTTGTCTCCCTTTGAAAAAATGGCAGAAAACATGGTGGTTTACCCATACAATAGGGGCGGGGGGGTCTTCCATTGTCACAAGCCAGTGAAACCAAGTCTACTGTGCCATGGTTCTTTCTACGGATACTCTGGTCCTTCTTCCGAATTCCAAATATCGGAACGATGGCTCTTAACGTAACACTGGTACGACAATTCGTGACTGGCTACGGTACGTTGGCTCCGAACGTTACACTGGTACGACAGTTTTTGACTGGCTACCGTAACCAGATACGAACTACGAACTGTCGTGCCAGAGTAACGTTAGGAGCTAAAGTTCTGGGAAAATCATATCAAATCCTACTTCTTTCGGGGTGGGGACGGGACGGTGGATGATCATATGACGGTATTGGTGGTTGTCTCGAGTCCGATCTTCATAACAAAACTTTACGCCTATTGACTTGTGGCATGAAGTTGTTAGCTGCAATAATGTAGTTCCGACTTGGTCGGCCCAGCGGGCACATGACGTCGAAATGACGTCGTACCGACGTTGATGCGACATCATGACGTCGCATCGACGTCGGTGCGACGTCATTCCGACGTCATGTGCCTGCTGGGGGAGAGCAATGTTGATTGCAGTGTAACGTACTAGTACTAACGTGGTCAGCCTTACAAAAGACGTTGACGTTGTATTAGGGGATAACTGTAATCAAAATTGTCAACAGATACGGGGCATCATCATTTCATGGTCGCAACTTTCGTTTTACGGAGACGCTGGCGCGTTCCCGTAAATCGAAATTTTCGACCATAAAACCGACGATTTACCTCCCCAAATGACAATACAATTATCCCCATTCTAAAGTACTTCTTCACAATTCCATCTTTCAAAGTGTACTACAGTAATTTGCACCCAAAGCAGCTCTTTCAGCAACGTATTTAATAAGACGTTAGGCAATGAGAAGCGACGTTTCATATTGATGTCGGTTTTCCGACAGTATTTCGCACTGTCACATTTTTTTTTTTTTTTACTTTATCCAGTCAGATGTCACGCTATATACGTAAGTGCATGTTTCAACGTTATGTGCCAGTTGGGTTGGTTATTTTGGTGTAACTTTCTTGCTTCGGATTAAGAAAACTGTTTTAAACCAGAGAAAATGAGAAATAATCCGCGATTGTTGTTAACACTGCGACATGACACTCCGGCGCCATGCAAATCCGTTTACCATTTTCGCGATAAGCGATTACATTATGAAAACAGCGTAAAGGGTCGAATTATCGAATACTTATTAATTATTTTCCATTGAATGGGCCACTGCGATAACTTTTGATTTTTCCGAATGCCTGATGAAAAGTTCAATCCGCTCGATCAAGCGCCAGTCAATTATGATTGATCTTTTGATTAGAAGGTACGAAAAGCATTGTGAGGGCGGGGATACCTTGTTTGACCTAAGGGAGGCTAAACGCTACCTTTGATATAAACCATCGGTTATCCTGACATATGCTGAGATTTCATGTGTGAAATATGTTGTTTTACTCTCGGGTTTATTTATTTTATAAATTTGCTAAATGCGCCATATTATACCACAATATAAACAATCTCTCAAAACAGACTTACTGGGAGATCCCTTGAAGACGTATACTTGTAAAATATGGCGCACGCGTCGCCATCCTCACCGTTTTCAATAGAAAACAAATATTATTATCTCCTGGATCGAGTAGGGTGTCCGTGGGTCATGTTTGGCGACAAGTTGATACAAGGACACAATACGACCCCTACGGATTTATCGCTCCCTGCTGTCGGGCCGAATGATAGAACTGCTAATAAGTAAACTTTAATGACTTAAATCTGATGCGTTTGTCGCCAAAACGTAGATAAAAGGTTTCATTTTGGCAACCAACTGTGTCTTACAATCGAAAGAAAAGGAAAAAAAACGACAACAATTCCAGTTTTCAAGCTGCACCCATCTCTGATTACCAGTAGCCGCCGGTCATTGGCTTTTGGAAAAGAAAACAAGGTTGCCCGATAACGATTTTTATCTAGCCAGCAAGGTGCATGGAAATAGTCTCACTAGGCACACAATGTTTAATCAACATCGAATCAACACTGATTCAACGTCATGACGTCGAATCAACGTTGATTCAATTTTGAATCAACATCGTGGGCCTGAAGGGTAATTTTTACTACAGCAAATATAATCATCACTTTCATTAGAAATGTGCTCCTTTATGGAATTGGGTTGTTCGGAAAGCAAACAGGAAGTCACAGAACACAAGTTGTTTCCCTTCCCAAAATATTTGAAAAACATGGAGGTGTAGCCATTTTCTACAGTCAATATCATAGAATTTCATATACACTGACGAGTAGGAGAAAGTCATTGAAGTTCGTTAAAACTCGCTTTATCGCATTTTCTTACTCACCAAAAATACTCATTCTGAAGTATTGTTATCATTAAACATTTTCCTGATAAAAGCAGTTAGCTGCATTTCAGCTACCCTACATCAATTTGACGTCGCGCGACGCTTTGTGACGTCATGGATTCTTGTTACGTTACTAGCCGTTGTGTTATATCCCGCTTAAAGTTTTAGTTTTCTTATTTCTCCATAAATGTATATATTATCACCCCTCATTAGAACCGCCTCAAAAAAGCGGTTCTAATGAGGGGTCACAATTTAATTTCTAACCCACCCTTATTCTCCCGGATATTCAGAATATAATAGCTACTCGATATTTTTTTCTTTCAATAAATACATCTATTTTTGTGCAGTTTGCATCTCCTACACTATGCCCATGTGTTTATTTACCCGAAACAATCTCGATTGTATGTCAGAGAGAGAGAGGGCCATTTCAACAGAATTCAAATAATACACGTGTCATACATGAACGCGAGGTATATGGAAAAAATGACAATATATACGTATCAGCTTCCGGTTGATGTGTATTTCTTCACCTATATCACTTCTGTCAGTGGCACGTGCTAGTTTGATCATGTGACTTGCTACCAGCGGCAGATATTTTGCATATGCGCTTGTTTTATTAATTTCGCTTTCGTCGCCGTCTACGATGGGATTTTTTTTTCTCAGTTTTTCATTTTATATTCTAATTTTCATTTATATTGTAAATTATTTTCTATATCTTTAATTTCATATTTGATGCAACGAGCATCATATTTGTAAATATTGCAAATACCCAGATTTTGAAGTAAGAGTTTTCGAGTTTCCACATAAATGTGCTGTCTAACAAATTTGTAATATTCTTTGGTCTCGAACAGTAGTCCGCGACTTATCCATGTCCAACATGGCGCCTCTAAGCCGTACCTGATTCAATCACTAACATTTCGTTGAAGTGACAGTTATATCGTCGTTTAGTCTAAGCTGTTGCGCTGGTCACGCCCCCTTAGCCAACACATACATATGCAGATAAATTTGTTCTTCATTAGTGCATTATATTTATTTTAATGTCAAAAAGGCAATGGTCGCAGTTTGAAAGTGATTCGGATATCAGTTCGTGTATATGTGTTCTTCCATCCAGGAATCTAAAATTTGCGTATTGTTTTATCAAAATTTTGGACAATCTTATTGGATAATTTTGTTACATAATTTTTGCTTAATATGGATTGGTAAGTATTTGAAAGAAAACAAAACTATTTACATCTGTTTTTAATGGCTTTAAAATTGAATAACTTTGTATTTGTCAAAATAATATGCTTTTAAAGATACCAGAAACAGCATTAAAGCAGATAATACAATGCTTATGTTTGCTTTGAAATCACGATTTATGTGGTAAATAAGAAATAAGGAAAGTCCAAAATTGTAACAACCAAATTATATTTTCACCGTGTTGCTTAAATTGTATGTAGTTTTCTTCTTTTAATTCATACAATTTATTTAACTTTCTTAGACTAAAACCCAATAATTTCATTGAAAATAGCGTTTTAAAGCAGTACGAACTATTTTTCGGCGTGCGTTATGGATTTCTTTTAGGAAAACAAACTATCATTTTTTGATTGGTCGAACGATTAGGAGTTGATGACAGTTTGTCAAGCAAAACAAGCTCTTGACACGCAGCTCTTTACGGCGGAGATAGCAAAGTGATTGATAGCGCGAGCTCATTTACCAAAGCTCCGCCTACTTTACGCTGCCATTGGCTGTATATTTGTGTATGACCAATCAGTTCACAGCTAGCGGGATAGTATTACAAAAAAGAAATGATAGTTCACATTTAGTGGTGTTAGACAAGTAAGAACGAATAAGCGTATTATCTATCTAGTCCTATAACATCCTTGAGTGATTTTGTGTGTTTGAGAAGCATTCTTTAAACACTTAGTGTTTGACTTTTTAACAATTCGTTTACTGAAAGGAGTACATTACAATTTCACATTAATAAAGAACGCGCTTTTACGATTCCTTCTTGAATGTGAATATGGACTTTAAGACAAGTGATTAAAATTTTCTTATTTTGTGTACTTGTGATAGTTTTGCTCACGATTCAAATGAAATGATTTACCCAGGGGGTAACCCCGAGTCTGCCAATCCAATGGCTTATAATCCGTTTCTACTTCACAGGCCCGCGGACTACAGCAGTATGAACTCTTTGCTCGCGGCCCAGGCAAACTACCTGCCCGGGATTGCGGGCTTCCAACACCCAGGACTCGCTAGTTCACTTTTACCAAAACTCCAACAGTCAATGGGGCGTTCCCACCTCACCCCAGCGGATTTATTAGGTTATCAACATCTGAGGCCGATTCGCAGTTTGGAACCCCCGGAGGCCGAAGTGCAGGACGACCCAAAAGTTGAGCTTGAGGGTCGGGAATTATGGGAAAAGTTCAGCAACCTCGGAACAGAAATGGTTATTACCAAATCTGGAAGGTATGTTACACGTACATGTATATGTCAGTGTTCCGGGTATTAAAGTATATATGGGTATGTCTTTATAAAACATACATTGTGGTATCTCATTAGAATCGCCTCGACGAGGCGATTCTAATATGATTCCACAATTTATGACCGTACTCATTTGTAGAGGAATAAGTAATAATAATGTTTATAGCCACAGTTTTTTACACGGACTTTATTTATCTACAACAAATCCATGATGCAGAAGGAACAGCCTTTTTTTTTTAAATCAAGAATATTTATAATTATTGCCCTGGTGTTTAATATGTCAAAAGAAGGAGGAAGTAGAATATTGGTGTTTCTTTTTCCTGTTTCTCTCTCTCGCACAATATTTTTTCCACTGATTATTTTTCCTAATTGTGTGTTTCTTCATTTTGGAGAAAGCCATCGCATTATTTGCTGCCGATTGGTATCGTTTGACTGCATATAGTCTTTAGACAGGTCTTAGTTTCCTTGCGGTTTGGGAACATTTTTGGTGCCTCGATATTTCGAACATGGCACTTGCAGGGCAAACCCACGTGCTACTACTGCTGGTAACAGTGTTACTGTTACTGTTATTGCTGTTGCTTTCTACTTAGCCAAGAATATGCATGACTGTTACTTTCCTTCTCACTAATAATAAGTCGCCACAGTTTTTGCTTCATATGCATTATACAGATGACTCGTGTTGATATCAACCTTCCAGCTACAACTGCAGTGGCTGTGTTTAGTTTTATTTTAGCAATGACAGTACATATAAAATGAAAAAAGTTCGAGAAAATGGGATACATGCAAATATTCTATTTTCAGTAACAGAAACAATTAACACCGATTGTTTCTAAAAGTTTCACCAAAGACTCCTTTTGGTTTTTCTTTGATTACTGTTTATATATTGTTAGAGCAAGAGTGATGCTTTTTTGATAAGTTTTATGCTTAAACTAAAAAATAATATTCAGAATTGTATTATTTCAACTATGACTACAACTACTAATAATAATTATTATAAATAGTATCCAAACTGGATTCACCTGTTTCAGTCACTTGTAGGATGCGGTGTTGTTCTAAATGGTGCTTACGCAAAATAATATATTATTAATTTTAAATATTTAATTCAAAATGGCCTCACAAGAATGCAAAATTCATACACGCATTAAACAGTATTAAATACGTAAAAGTTACTTTCATTAAAATAATCTTTCTACTGGAGATTGTCTTAGAAATCATGCTTACTTAAAATCATTCCAGTTTGAACATAACGTTGAAGCAGGGTTGAATCAACTTTGATTCAACGTCATAACGTTGAATCAAAGTTGATTCAATACTGCTGCGACGTTATGTTGATTCAACATCGTTTCAGTGAGCGTCACTGGGATACAGTGGGCACACAGAATAAACTTATCATCAACTTTCTTTATTAAAATAAATGAATGAATAAATAAAAGTCAAAATATGCAGACAAGGCCAAAACTAATGAAGCTGGACTGGTTACTAGGTGCGATCAGGTTTTGTTACACTTTAATGTGAAAAATTAAGGGTATTATTTTCATTTGTAATAAGATACTGAATCAAATACTGGTGTATCAAAAGCAATGATGAAAATTTATACAAATATAAAGAGTTTAAATACTTTGAAATTCGCAGCTGCAGTATGTATGATCTGTTTACATTTGTGTATAATAAATAAACACACCTTTCTTTTTTTTTTTTTTTTTTTTTTTTGCAATTTTCTGTTCATAAAACTAAAATTGCAAACCTTTCTACAGATAGACGAGTTCTTGTAAATATTTTTGCACAGGTTCCAAAGAAAATGTCACAGAGACACGGAGCTCCAGAAAATTGGGGGTTTGAAGATAATTCTAGGATATTTTTCATTTTCCTTATTCAATAGTTGAATGAAAACATGCGAAGGTCTCTCATTAGGACCGTCTCAGCGAAATGTTTCATGGAGCAATACATAAATTAACTCTAAATTATCTTTGCTATCCCTTCTTATCTGCAGTGACGGAGACATCTTTAATTTGACAATAATTTGATGCTCCTCAGCATGTATTTTACACGAGAAAACAGAAATTAAAAAAATATATATCTCATTTGTGACTGAAAATTAAATTTCATTTCAACTTAACATGTATATTTTAAGTAATTCACAAACATTCTGCGATTTTTTTTTTCAATTAGCAAAAAAAAAAGAAAATAAATGAATAATAATAAATAATAATATTAAATTAAACATGTGTGACGGACTTTCATTAGAAGCGCCTCATTGTTTTAATGCAGAAAAATGTGCAAACCCAATTTTTCTACAAAAGTGTTTATATAAAATAAAAAAAGGTAGCAGTTCGTTGAGGAAGCCACTGCTTACATTAGAATTTTGGAACATCTAGGAAAAAGAATGATACATTGTTAGCATGACAAAATATTTCATCGTATCTCGACCACCCCTGATGTTCAAGAGATCCTTTCAGCGATATAAAAAATATCAGAGCAGATCAGACGCCTCAGCCTCTTGATACTGTCTGCAATTCTTATACTTCAACCGCCAATTTACACCTTTTTCTGTCGATTTCAAGTAAAAACGCCGCGTTTAATATAATCCTAACATATCAAATCTTGCATCCCTAAATTAAAAACATATTCATGTTATCATGATAAGCTTATTTCTCCAGCCAATTTGACTGTTTCTACAAGATCGCTCAAATATTTAGCGCCATGCTATCGCCTCAAATCTTGCTCCAGATCGTAAAAACATTAACACGAATTTAAAAGCATTAAACACACGCTAATTTAGTCTATGTCGCTATGATATTGCTGGAATCAAAGAAAGGTTTGATGTCTTTTCGTGTAAAAATTAGCGAGAATGGTGTCAAAATATGAGGAGAAATTTTTATGATGATTATTTTGTAAGCTTTGTAAAGCGGAAAATTCTTGTATGTTGTTATAAAAGAAATCCCCATATATCTATCCAGAAATTCTGTTCCACCGTAAAACATTTTTCCACACGTTTTCTTCCAACAGAGTTACGCATTTTCATGATTCCAACAAACAACACAATTCCAAAATACTTTTATTACTTTTTAAGTATTTTTCTTTCTGTTCTTTTTATAATTTTATCCTTTTTATAGTTATGCTCTCGTGCTCTTTATCATTATTTTTTCTTTTATTAATTTTTGTTGCACTGAATTGTGCACAATAGGCGACTCACAGTGATTACCAAATGTTATAAATTCAAAAAAAGAAAAAATCCCTAAGTTTGGGCATGTGTTTTCACTAAAAAAAAAGTACTTCAGAAACCGCAACTTGTTGTAGCAATTAAAGCAAGTGCCTGGATTAATGCCTTACCCATAGTTCTCCACTACAGGGGCTAATCATCGCACGCTGACCCCTAATTCATAACAAAAGAACCGAAAAATTATCTCACTATCTTCCATTCCATATCACCTTATTTGCATAAACAGTAAAGGTATCTCTCTCCGCATCAATGTAATGTACAAGTAACGGCGCAGAGCTCTAGATAAGACGGCGTATTTGATGATAATTAAGGATAATTTTTCTTATTTCTCATCGAAACCATATGTTGTGACCACTCATCTGAACCGTCTCGTCGAGACGGTTCAGATGAGGGGTCACAACATATGTTTTTATGTAGAATTAACAAAAATTATCCCTAATTATCACCAAATACGCCCTCTTATCTAGAGCTCTGCGGCGTAATTTCTGTGCTAGAGATACCATCTATTTATTCATTTTTCACACCTTTATAATGGAACCCATTATCTTATTCAGTCTTCTAAATGATCCCATTTGCGCAAAGTTGCAGAATCTGATGGCAGAGTGTGAAATTATTCAAAGGGAACATCTTTTTGAGATAATGAATGCAAAATTATTAATATAATCGCTAAGATATTTCCAGATTACATATTTGATGTTTTTCCTTCCATCATGATGGTTTGTCGCACGAAAAAGCTCAAAAGATAAATAAAACTAAGTTAATAAAAGAAATGCCTTATTTCTTTATTCTTGGTTTTATACTTAAGTTTCCTTTTTTTTTTTCCTTTGTTGTTGTTGACTTTATAACTTAATTGAGCCATGTCAAGTGACAACGAACGTTAAATATGTGCGAACAGCGGATGTTCAACAGACTGCGCGATCGCACAGGCCCTGTGGTACCTTTCCTCTGTGTTTGAATAAAAAAAAAAAAAAAAAAAAAAAAAAAACAATATAAATATTACTTTAACGAGGAAACCAGTTATAAAATTATCATAAAACATAATATTCATTTTGTAATATGAACTGTGTTAAAAGATGATAGAAGCAGCCTTATGTTTCAACAACGTGTTCAAGAGGTCTTTGAAGAAAAACAAAAAATACAGAGACAACATTTCAAGATGAATATTACAACTCTGCAGAAAAAAAAAATGATTAAGAAAGATTCGGGAAGAGACTGATTTCATTCGTTCTGATGTCGTCGTTTTCATCGAACATACAAACAGACAGACAGCGGGTGACACTTGAAATCAAACATAAAGACCGAAAAATGGATTGTAAAAATGACTATCTTTAATAGATTTTGCACAAATGCCAGTATAGCGAAGTTTGATACATATTAAAAGAATGTAAAGTTTGGTTTCAACAATTTGACAAAAGAGATTGGGGCGATTTTGAAAGTGCAACTTTTATCTGGGCATTATTCCTTAAGAAAAGATGTAGCAAGTTTTTGAAAAACACCAAAGGCTTTTAATTTTTTACCAGAATAAGAGTTATAAGCCTCTGGTACATCTTAATCCTTCATCAAATCAAAAATTTTAGACTAGAATCTACCATAAAATTCTACATATTGGGACAGATAGGTCTGAGCAAACAGTGTTGACCCATATCCGACTGCTCCTACAGGAGCAGTCTGATCAAGGTCTACACTGTTTGCCATTCCATCTTCATCTTTTTGACGCATATTTGGCATTGTAAAACCAAACCTTTCCATTTTTAAAACAATTACGAGTATTATTTTAGGTGTCCGAATTTTTTTACGGTAATAGAAAATTCTGTTAACATTCGGTTCAGATAATTCTCCACCAGAAAGTACGGCACCAAAAGTACGACTCCTCTTTTAAGAAGCTCGCTGAGATGTAAGTAATCTCGTTTCTTAAGTAGTGTAACGCTTCTAAATGTTCTTTAATCACTCTTTTTCAATATATAAATCCCCGATTAATTACGGCAATTATGCGCCAGACGAAAACAGCCAAATTTTACACTAACTTAGCTCAGAGGCGTCGAAGGTATTAATTTTATTCTTTTTTGCGCAAAGATTGAAAGAAAAAGTGACATTGTTTTTATAAGAAATTATATTGTGGAATGAAAACAGGATTAGACGGGTTTTCAAGTTTGTCTGCGACTAGACTGGTTCAAGATTATCAATGTTATCTAGAAGATTGCGAATATAATTAAAATTTATCCCGCCCAGGCGCTTGATGATGGATTAGTGTCAGGGCGCATAAGTATAAAATGTAGACGAATAAATTCAATGTAGACAAATATTAACGCCATAAAATTTCGTAATTATTTTTGAAATACATGACAGATAAACTAAACTTTTTAAAGATGTTTGCAAAATTTATTAAGGATGCTTCGTAGACTGCTTTCAAGAGTCTAATTGCACTTATGAAGAACTCTCAGAATGTCAGACGGGCTAATGATAGTATGCAAAGTGTTACCGATCTATTACAGTATTTATATATTTTTTTCCAAAATTGCAATACTGCTTATTCTAATCCCAAGTCCGCGTACAAAGAGGCTTTGTGACATGGCGATGAGATTCTTTCTTGGTTTTGAGTAGCGGTCAGTACCAGAAGGCGGAAATGAGGGGTGTCCGAATACTGGTGTGGAAGACTAAATATCGCCCATGATACATTATTTCTTTCTAGCATGCCTCTCTCCCAAACAAGACATTAAGTCAATGCTGCAAACGACAATTTCTTTTATTTATTTATTTATTTTTGTTAAAAACATAACGCGCAACAAAGTAGTTCGCAAATTACGTCAGGCGCCTGCCTAATCTGCGAACTTCTTTCAGCACCGGTCAACCGATACATTTACGGAAAGCTGGAAATGCTTTCTTGAAATAAATTTGCCACATTCCTAGGTCAACCTCCATCTCTTGGATGTTATCCCTTATCTTGTTAACCTGTCACTAATATGGGTATCATATCAGATTAGGTTCAAATCCCCACCGTCATGTTCGGCCCAATACTATTCGTAAACAGGATTTTTCGTATCCCGTTATCCTAATTTTATCTTTGACACGAATTATACTCAGCTCTCGCGAGAATGATACCCAGGGGTGATACCTTATTCTGCAGTAGTTACTCGCCGCTGTCCGCAGTTGCTTTTGATTTTATTTCGAATTCCACAAAATATTCGGACAAAGATACGTTGTCAAAAATTGAAGACTCCGATCTGACTGCTCCTCAGGCTCTTCATTGCCCCTCTTCAACGCCGGAAAGAAAAATGATAATTCAGTTTCTATTTGCATACAATATGGGAAGTACGGTACATGCCCCCCCCCTCTCTCTCTCTCTCCCTCTCTCTCGCTCTCGCTCTCCAGGTTAACCGAAAGTGTCAAGTCCAACTTCTTACATGGTCTCATTATAAACTATTTGTAAGACAGTCTTTACAAAAGGAGGCACCATTTAACAAGATTTAAATACTTATCTCTTATTTATACCACAGGGATCTTCAATAATTCTACTGATGTAATCGAATTAAATTTGTGTACTTTTCCTAATTCTGACAGGTAGCCAACATTAATTCGTCACCAACAGTGATTTAATCCGATGTCAATACTCATTTCTTTCACATCTTAAGAATTGGGCTAGTATCTGGTTTTGGTGGTGTACCTTCTGAAAACATCACTATAAACAGTCAACTCCCGATATCTCGAACACTGATATCTCAAAATATCTTCTTATATCAAAGAATGTATTTGCTATTTTTATTTACATTTCAACTCCGATTACCTAAAACTACTGATATTTCAAAGTAAATTTTCTGGTACCAGAAAATTTACTTTGAGATATCAGTAGTTTTGGCTGAAATTTTACTTCGAGATATCGAGAGTTGACCGTATTTAATTGACCAGCATCCAACAATATGTAGACTCTAAAAGTTACAACTATAACAAAAAAGCTTAAAAAAGTGCAAAATTTGATGGTCAGTTTATTGTTCCCTAATTGTCGTAAGTATACTAAATTGACTTTTCGGATTTTTTTTTTACTATTCATTTTTTAATTTATGCATATCTTTCAAACACTTCAATATATACTAACACGTTAAGCATGTTAAAGCTCAAAAGTTGGACAGAACAGAATAAAGTTTTCAATACACACCTTTCATATGTCTGCAAGCGTTTTCAACGGCCTCTCCAAGACATTTTTAGGGATGTAAGGAGCATCTGCAATTTCGTACCCAGTTTCGTCACATATTGAAATTAATATAAATTCAGAGCATCAGCGCGTGATAATGGACCGTAGGTAATATGCGTAATGCAAATATTCAAATCATCTTGCACATATGCGCAGACTGATCAGTCTTCACTTTCTGTCTGTAGATTGCATAGGACTTGCACATTATCTATGCGCACAGAGATGCCTCAGATCAGATTGCGCGGATGCGCATTCTGATCTGAGGCGTCTCAGTGTACAGATACACAGATGCACAGTTTCGCGTAAAACCGCTCATTTACTTTCATATCAACGTATGTGTCACGATTTCTTAAGATCAAAGAAAGAAAATATTATGCCTGATATACAAGAGGATTATTACAGTATATAAATATATCAAGACGTTTGTAATAAGTGTTGAATTTCATACTTGCAGACGGGCAATTATCTTTTATGGACTCTAAATGGCACCTACTCCGGCAGACGACACTAGTAGCCGACAGTTTGGAATTTATCGAGAGCTTCTCTATAAAATATAAATCTGTCTATAAATCTGTGGTAGTCTATCAGACTTCCATAAAATAAAAATAAACCTCTAAACTATGTATGTGTCTCAAAGACGATCTTACTCGCAGCTGGTTTGGAAAAAGCAAACTAATTTTGATACGAGGTGAATTCTGGACATTTTCTGTTAAATTCAATAGGCATAGCTGCTCTACCATTCCCCCACATCCCCACGCCCCCTCCCCCCATATTTTCGATTGGGATCCACTATTATATTAAAAGGAAGAATTTGCCTCTCTAGGACATATTTTATACAACTTTGTCTGTCTATCTGTCTCTCTCTCTCTCCCTCTCTCTCAAAATCTCTCTTTCTCTCTCAGCTTCCAGCTCAATACATCATAGGGTTAGTCATACTGATGAAAAAGACATAGATCACATTATTTGAAGACGATTGAACACTATCATTAAAAGTAAATAAAAGTAAAATGTCACCATGCTTAACCACAAAATTCTTACTTCCTGGTTTAAACTAAATTGAGACAAATCACCAAACTGAGAATATGCGATTTTTCTGCCATCACTGTTTTCTCTTTCTGCCAGAGAAGAAATATAAATACGGCGCATGTAGTACTATTGAGTTGGGGGATAACTTTCTCCCCATCCCCACCCAAAATAGCACTACAATCGCCATATAGTATTTTTATGCAGATACTTAAAGGCGGTAGATAATCTTATTTAATAGCATCTAATAGCAGATGACGCCTGTTGAGAGGGCATGCAAAATAGTAAATGGTAGAGTTGCTTCCCCTGAAAGCGAATATACCCCTGTTACCTCAAAGAGCTTAAACGTGAAGCAATTAAGCTCAAACACAAGAAATAGACATAGAGATTCATACACATATATGTACTGTATAGATCCAACATTTTACCTGATTTGGATCTATAAAATAAAAATGACCGCAAGTGACAATTATTGGAAAGCAAAAACATGTCGCCAATGCCGTAAGAAGAATATTCCAAGCAATAATAGATTTATTACATATTTGAACTCCAACATGAACTTGCGAAAAATCTCTCTTTCAGACGCATGTTTCCACCATTCAAAGTCCGTGTGTCTGGCTTGGACAAGCGCGCAAAGTACATTTTGCTCATGGACACTGTCGCTGTAGACGATTGCAGATACAAGTTCCATAACTCTCGCTGGATGGTGGCGGGAAAAGCCGATCCGGAAATGCCAAAGCGGATGTACATTCACCCGGATTCGCCCAGCACGGGAGAACAGTGGATGCAGAAAGTGGTATCCTTCCACAAGTTGAAGTTGACGAACAATATCTCAGACAAGCATGGCTTTGTAAGTGTCAGTATCACAATTTTTAGTGTAAAATTTTAGTGTAAAGTAAGTTTAACTGGGCAAAAATCAGTTTGTGATCGAAATGGCGTATTTCATTGAAAATTTACTTGTAAACGGACTAAACAAATGATCAGAAATGTTGCTCTTAGTTTCCAAAAATATTTGCGACCGTTTTTTTTTTTTTTTTTTTTTTTTTTAGGAAAAGGTTTTTTTTTCTTTTTAGGAAAAGGTAACTAGTTACCTCCCCTTTACAACCTACGTCATCTGCACGTGACAAATCATTTAAATTACACCGTTGCATTTTATTCGGTGTATGGAATGTAACAGTAATTGCAAAGGGTATATCTGTATGTTCTAAGGGAGATAATTCGTTTTAAGGCTGTTTCGCGTTATCATGTTAATGTTCTTTTCTTTTTCTTTCCTTTTCGTTTTTTATCATTATTTTTTTTTTTTTTTTTTTTTTTTTTTTTTTTTTGCCTTGTTTTAAAATCCTTTCTCGTATACTCTGCATTTTTCTTTTTGAATATTCCATGCATGTCCAAACAAATTTTGTGCCAAGTTAAAGCTGCTTACGTAATTTTGTTACTATTTATAAATGTGGTAAGATGTCCCATAAGTACCAGTTGGTAATGGATCCTAATTGGTGTAATTTTACTTTATGGGCATATAAGTTTCTTCATAAATATGCTAATTTCTTGTTGGTGTCATATACGTCGCTCTTAGAGTGTTAGTAAGTAATAAATCGGTAAACGCGTCAGCGGGCGCCATCTTGAAACGATATCAAGCTCCTGACTGAAGTGGACCAACTCGTAAATAATTCACTCGAACAGAAGCTCTAGAGCAATATACTTGCTGTTTTCCTAGACTAATTGTTCTTGAGAACAGTTTGTCTCTCTCTTACAACGTGGAATTATTAATATGATAATGAAGTTTTATCGTTTATGGGGGAAAATGTGCGTTAACGAGACATCTGACTGTAGAGAATGTAAATTATGGCATAATGTAATTCCATGTATGCATATATTGTTGTATTGTCTTTTTGTCCTTTTCACTTCCTTAAACTTTGACAAACATGCTTGCGCGAACAGTGCCGGCCCAGATTAGACTGCTGTAAAAGGTCTACACAGTTTTCTGCCGACACTTATTTTAGATGCATGGGTACACCGCCATGTTTTTCCACCATTTTGCAAAGGGGAGCAACTTTTTGTGACTTCCTGTTTGCTCCCCTGGAGGACGAAGCCCTTCCAAAAATGGGGTTTACTTTCAAAGAATTTCCTTCTACGGGAGCAAATTCTTTTCTGTAAGTTTGACCCCTCAATGAATAGGGAGGTAAAAATGAAAATGAGATAGTTGAAGCCCTTCTCCTAAAAGTTTACTCATTCACCTTAATATTCTCTAACTGAGGAGAGATTGTGCAAATTCACGGATTGTAAAGTCCTTTCAGAAATTAGTAAGAGAATAGTTAATATATCTTTAGGTTAATGATGTATATTCAGGGGTAGTGGTAATATTACTATCTTAGTCTCCCTTCGACCAACAGTCGAAAGGAGACTGAGGTAGTAGTATTACTACTAATTCAGGGGCAGCAACTCTGCATTTTTCATTTTTGCCTCCCTTCTTTATGGGACCCACCTCTTAAAGGAAAGAAATAGCTAATCTATAGGCTATTTTATTCCTATAAAAGAAGACCCTTTTATGGTATGGTTACGTCCTCAACGAAGTCGCAAAAGTTGTATCCCTTTGACAAAAACTGGCTGTTTACCCACACACCCTAAGACTCCAAACTACACGAAGTTTGTAGGGCATATACATCAAAAGCACCGCAATGTCTTCGAGTCTCGATTTAATTACTTCATTTAGTTAGCACTACAACTTAACTCATACACACTCTTCATTGTAATTTTTACCCCTGTAATTTCGTAAGTGCAAAATGAAAAGGTAAAGCATGTAAAACATGACAGGGACATGTGGTGACGAATGCTCCCATCATTTCTCAAACAAAAGAAACAATGTGAACGCTGAGTTGTAATTTCAAAATCTTTTTATACAACCATCTGTCAGAAAACTATTACAAAAACTCGAGAATTAGTGTTTTGTAACTTGATAAAGCTGGAAAAGAACTGATGAATTACACCAACGTAATAAGTTGAAGAGAAAAACACTCTAGGTGTAAAACTTTCTCCACGCCGGCCTTTCATCTCGGGAAAGCTCGGGCCTTAGGACTTCTAATGACCTCTGAACTCTCCTGTTATAATGTGAAAATTAATTACTAGTATCAGAACATACGGTATACTATTGAAAAAGAATATTTTATTTCTACAAAACTTTTATTATTTTACGTTGACATGATAAGTCTGGGTTGAAATTAATTTCGCGACTTTTCTACGTCATCACATACTATTGAAAATCGGTAAAAGCCGTCATATATCGGCGGCCATTGAGCGTGTTCGACTGGGCGTTTCGTGGTTCACGATTTTTAGAGAGAAAGAACTTTTTTTCGGTAGAAAAAGTTCTTCACGCTTAGAATTGTGAAGCTCAAAGTGTGCCGTGCTACACAATTCTTAGCGTGAAAGTTCTTTTTATCTATTTATTGTTGTTGTTTTTGTGTGTGTGTTTGTTTTTTTTTAAGAAAAAGCGCTTCACTCTAAGAATCGCGAAGCATTAAACTCCCAGTCGAATACGCCCATCAGCAAATTTTGCCAGCTTCAAGCCGTTTTTTAACGAAGCGAGCCGGTGTCAAACGAATATAGCTACGACAGGATACGATATTTGCCGGTGTCGATTTTCCTATGATTTTAATGGTACAGTAATATTTCATTGCAAAATCCTTTTCAATTTTGCATCTTAAACTCTTTCGAAATTATACATTTTTAAATTGCAGAATTTGGTACTAAATACAAATTAACAATCCCCTTTGCGTAGTAGTGTTATTTTCCGTTATAAGGGTCTAGAAATATGCCACCTTACCAGAAAAGGCAAACTTTAGCACAATATTTTGTAACGAGCAAGGTCTATACTTGTGAGGGTGGTATAAAACAGTTATACCATGGTTTGTCCGCCTGTATGGGATATAATCTACTCGCTAAAGCTCGTGGATAATCTCCACGTACAGGCGGACAAACCGTGGTATAACAATTGTTCCAGTTATCCTTAACCGCAGCCCTGCATTACAGTATAAGAAATGTGATTGAAAAATATATTTGAATATAAGGATCTCCGTAAAAGACAGTGACCTTGGAATTGATAACTCATTCGCTTGGCTGGAGGGGCGATGGTCTTTTACTGTTTCATAACATATGAATTAGCAAAAACAAAACATTAAAAAGAGACAAAAGGACCGAATAAGTTCTGTTAAATTTGCTGAAAATTTTATTTTATTCTATTACGCTATGTTTGTAGAACAGGGTAGGGTTGAGTGAGAAAAAGAAGGGTCGGGTTTCTCGTTATGAATTGGGACATTTTTTACGTACAGTCGAGCATATCAGCATGAATGAAGAATTTGCAAAGGGTAAAGCCCGGGTGAATATTGAACTCTAAAACTTTGATGTTATCTTGGCAGAGGTGAACATAATAATATAAAATGTGTGAAAACCCCGACAAATGTCAAAACATAGCTTTATTTGATACTGATTTTTTCATTGATTTGTGTAGGATCAACTTTCTTTTTCCAAGCACCTTCCTTGAATCGAACCGCGGTAAAAGGAAATCCAAAAAAAAAAAAAAAAAATCCCAGCATTTTCATGTTCATCCACAGCGAGCGCTGCGCGGACCCTTCGGTCGGAAATTCGGAAAGGGAGGCTGTATGAAATTTATTGGGGTCACCGAGCTTTTACTCTACAATCTAACCAAAGAGCGAAATTCTGAGAGTGCGACGTCTGAGACTGCTGATACTTTCTTACCCATCCTCTTGTCCGTAATTTCGGTTAATTGTAGTCACTTGTAGTAAGAATTTCGCTGCACTTTTGGAACATATTTTCCCGTTGCGATTCTTTTGTTTTTCGTTGACAGAGTATAAAAGTACATTACTGGGATCAATTTCTTAGATTCACAAATCGAGAAAAAGTACATTAAACACTGAAATATATTATGTGTGAATACATTGTTTTAGAAAATTTTCTTATCTTAATTACGCAAATTTCACTTGCAGATGCACTAGCAATGTAGTCATAGCACAACCGGCTGTTACTGACGTCATAGTGTCGTGGTTCATACTGACGCTGTCCCTTTTTTTGACCTATGGACCTGTCCGTCCTTATCATTTGAATATGTCCATTTCTATTTTAGGGGTTTCTGGTGGAAGTTTAAATTTTTATTGCATTTTGCATATAAATTCCTGTAAGCAAACAGTAAAGACCCTGATCAGACGCCGCGTTCTGCGGCGTTTGAACTGAGTCTGCACTGTTTGCATATGTCCCCAAACGGCTTTCCAGTATCGAAAGGGCTGGAAAGCAAAGACTAGAGCGCGTGCTCACAGGCACTATTTCACATGGCATGCCGAATATGCAAAAGAAACTTAGCAGTATGAAAATGATCACAAAACAATAATAAATGGAATTCAATACATACGTGACAATTCCAATGTAACTGCAAAAACAAAACAAAACAAAACAAAAATAAATATTGCACAGTATAAAAATATGAAATAGCAAAAATGCAAATTTTCCCCATTAGTAAAATTTTGAAATAATCTTTTGATAACAGTTTGATAAATAAAATGAAATAAAATAAACAGTATAAAATATGAAATAGGAAAAATGCAAAATTTTCCCCATTAGTAAAAATTTGAAATAATCGTTCATAACATTTTGATAAATGAAATACAATACAATACAATACAATACAATACAATACAATACAATAATATAAATGATTAAAATTACTTCGAATTGTCTAAATTAATTTGAAGTCGAAATTTACTTCCTGTTCGTACACAGAGAGAGAGAGAGAAAGAGAAAAACTTAAAATAGACAGGTGAGAGAGAGAGAGAGAGAGAAGTTCAATATAGACAGACTGGCTCAACGATTCGGCTACGTTTGAAATGCAAAACGCCAAACCTGAGACAGACGCTCAGTCTACGAGAAAATCGTTGCAAGCATTAGAGGTTAACTTCATTCTGTGAACAAAAACAATGTTCACCGACATTGAGACAAAACAATCCAAGAAAGGTCAAAAAAAAAAAAAAAAAAAAAGGCAAGGAAAAAATGCGACCGCGTGTGGTGGGTTTTATGAAAGCGGGTGTGTTGAGTGTAGCATTGGTGGTATGTTTTGGTCAAATACTTGGTTTAGCGTTTAGTGAAGAGTTTATAAAGCAATGAAAAGATGGCCTTGTTATTAATATATCATATTTCAACCAAAATTATTTTCACCTCAGTTTAGTGTCAATATTGAATGCACAACGTCATTATGTCCTTTTTTCGTTTCTACAGAGCGTTTTGTTATTGTACCAGATTGAACCCATAATGTAACCCAATATACTGCTCTTTTGGGTAGCATGAAACAAATTTGGACTTTATCGGGTACACGTAAAACGAGAAACCAAGCCGAAATTAACGAAACGCTTGCGTTTCGTTTCATTTCAGCTTCGTTTCTTGTTTTACACGTACCCTTTTACTCAACGCGTTTACATGTTGCAAGCGTTGTGAGTGGTCACGAATGATCCCTGGCCCCAAAAGAGTTACTCGCGTATGAAACCCACGCTCTGTAGTTCTTAGAGCGCGAGTGCTGTCTATGTCTATGTGGTACTTTTTATTTCCTTTTTCTTTTTGATTCAATCATACAATCAAACACAATACAAATTAAAAGTTGTGTGTGTGGGGGGGGGGGGGGGGGGGAGAGAGAGGGGTTTAATTAGGGGCTATAGACAGAGACAGAAGAAAGCCTCTTAGGGTAGAATTCGTTACAAATACGGTGAAGTTCAACTTTTCTAGGCAGTAGTTGCGGTGAACTCCATCTCTCACCGTCGCTGCTGAAGTCATCCATTTACCATAGTATATTTTTTTGTTTTTATTTTTCTCCAACTATATCAGGAGCTATTACAAATCTGACAACTTCTTTGGAAAGACAGAACAAGTTATTTTATTGCAATTATGACAACTTATTTATAGGGGCAATTCTCTCGCTAACTACTAGATTGTAAAAGTCATTTAGTTAACGTGTAAAGTATGACATGTTACAAGTTTGTGCGAAATTGGCGAGTACCGGCGGTCAGCGGTGACTGCCACTAGATATGATTGAGTGGTTCGAGTGGTCAATTTAACAGGTTGTGTCCGAACAGTCGCCAGCTGGACGGGGCCAACCGTCCACTCATCACTTATTAGGCAAAAATACGCGCCTCGGCTGCGAAAATCATGACTTACTATTACAAAAATATTTCATTTTGGGACGTTTTTGGCAATTTGGCGCAAATGTGAACTTACACCTGATATAACAAGTCGAAATTCTCAGTAATTTTGTCACCACCTGTAGGTAGTAATTATTAAATATGACAATTTTAATATCATAGATATTGAATCATAATTTGTAGCACAGATGTATGAAATTCTACCTGGTTGATATTTCCGACTGGTTGAATCATTCCGAAAGTTGTTTTGCTCGTACTCATCAGTAATGATATCATTATAAATGAGCCGCGACAGGACAAAACCAACAATGTGATTGTGCGCCCAGCGCAGACTCAAATCAGTCTGGGCATCCGCCCAGTCTGATTAGAGTCTTCGCAGTCCGCATGGGGTTAGCTTAAGCCCTAAGCTACACTTCAAGCGCAAAGCATTAGTCTGATCAGGCTGGGCGAATGCCCAGACTGATCTGAGTCTGCGCTGTGCGCACAACCACATTGTTGGTTTTCTGGTGTCGCGGCTCAAATTACATTAAAAGAAAAAACGACTTAAGACAGAAAGCAACCAATAATTCCAAGTTAACAATAAATATATAATATGAAGTTGTTATTTTAGCACCGAAACAAAGCCAGACTGATACTTCTAATATAAATGCTAAAGAAATGAACAAATTGCAACCATTTACTGTTGTCTTTCCATTCTCAAACCACCCAATGCTCAAATAATAAATACAAATCTTGAGCAAGTTTTGTATTTGTTGTTTTAGCATTATTAGGTTGCACTCTTTCTTTCTATCATTGTTTTCTTCTTTCTTTTCTTCTTTGCATAAAGATGATAAAAAAGCATAAATGGAATTTCAGTCACATTTAGTATTTCATATATAATTCTGTATCTAGAAATTAAAGAAAACAATATTCAGAATCAATGTTGTGACGTTGACTCAACGTTGATTCAATATTGTTTCAACATTGCATGGGCCCACTGGGATAGCGAAATGTTTCATTACAGAATAGCTTGCTTCTGTCTATAAACAAGAAGAATGTTACATTAGAAATTAATTATTCAAAAAATTCGAGTCGCTTTTCCCTTTTATTTTTCATTAGTACGACTGTTTATAATCACGTCATGATTATCATGAAATCATGACTGACTCCTTGAAGAGGTCCAGGGCTAATGATGTATGAAATATTCAGAGAGTCGTAGGAGTGCCCTTGTGACAGGGCAATTTATGTAATAGCATCACTGACATAAAACAACCGCCGCAACCATCTATAAATAGTACTGCAGACCCATGCGCATCGCCCTGTCACACAATAAATTAAATACCAAACAAAATCGGCATTTACAACACGATGCACGATATATGTCAACCATTTCGTGTGGATTCCAGCATAAAACCTTTGCCAGGGGACTCTTACTCTATCAAAGATTGCATTGTCCATATGGATCAATTTAATTTACGTCGTCCCAGCGGAGACACCTGTTCAACAATTACTCGGCACTTTTTGGCCATCAAATGCCTCGTTTCTGAATTTGTTCGAGCCTAAAATTGGATTGGATTCAATATGGCGCCATTTTGTCAAACGGATATTCACCGAAGTCCACTATCATGATTACAATCAGAAGAGAAAACCCCGTAGGCGAATTGAAAGCTTTAATTCAAGCAGCCATTTTGGTATTTTCTGCGAGGCTGCGATCAAAATGTCAATGTGAATTAGACGCTTGATGAAAATTCGCTCTAATCGCAGATTTCGGAAAATGAAGCAGCGGTCAGGACATTGAATAACTTGGTAAATGGTGGGCTTTCTATGAATTTTAAATACAGGGAAATCTAATCTGTGTATAATGAAAGAGTTTGGGAAACGATGCGAATATAAATACAAATTAGCTGCCTGCAAATAACACCAAAAATGATGAGTGCTGTATTTTAAGATACTTTTAAAAGATTTTTCATGGTTCCAGTACTCACATGCAGCATTGAAAATAATAATAATAAAAAAACATATTTGATGCCATCACTCATTTCTGCTATTATCAAATTATTTTCTGTTGTTCAGACGTCTCCGTTTTATCAAAGAATGAACAGAAAGATTAAGCCCCGATAAGGGCAGTGAACGTTTCACTGGAGAGTAAAACGCTTGAATTATTAGGTCTGAAAGTTTCATAGAGACGTGTCCTGGGAATATTCAGGTTCTGCACTTAGCTGATAGCAGTGCCATTAGCGACGCATTCCAGTCGATATAATTCAATTACATCATGATGACGTCACCGAATTGTCGCCCTTACTTGGCGCTGCAGTTAATTGCCAGCAACATCAAAGGTGGCATGTTTTGACAAATGTAATCAAATGCGCACTTTATGAAATAAAAATGTTTTCGCAGTGATTTTATAATTTAATAAAAACGCAATAAGGATGTCGAGACGATGCCTGATTCTGTTGCTGAGGACGGTCGGACAAGATAAGAGTCGAAAAGGCCACTAGATGTGCAGATGTTGTTTTTCATAATCAACCAATTAGATTTTATGTCGCCGTCATCGGATCGCTAAAAAAAGCGCTTTATTTCGTTGGCAGTAGTACGCATAGGGAAAATAGGGAAAATGGCATATAAAAATATTAATGATAATAATTTTCTATATTATACATGTACTAAATCACCAAGGTGATGAAAAGTAAATGTACCGTATAAACAGCTTTGTTTCAGAAATTAAATGTAGAAATAAACCAACAAGAAATCATTCATCAATGAATAAATCAAATACTCCTGCAATTAGATATACTACCATTTTTCCTCTCTCTTTTTTATCGCTCATTCTGTTTTCCGTTTATTCCTGTTCATTTTTTGTATCATTCATTCATTTTCTGTCATACACTTTGTCATTCATTCATTCATTCATTCATTCATGCATTCGTTCGTTCATTCGTTCGTTCATAATGAGTTAGTTCTTTATCTATGATTCATATTTAATGAATGAATGATTGAATGAATGAATGAATGAATGAATCATTCATTCATTCATTCATTCATTCTAAATAGCCATATATTTCACGAACACCTCTTTCATTACAGACGATTCTCAATTCCATGCACAAGTACCAACCGAGATTCCATCTAGTCAGAGCGAATGACATTCTTAAGCTCCCATACAGCGCTTTTAGAACTTACGTGTTCAAGGAGACAGAATTCATTGCTGTCACAGCATACCAGAATGAAAAGGTAAGCAAACATAATTGTGCCATCAGTTTTATGGTAGCTCTAGTAGATAAGTTGGTACCGTGGCTGCCATGGGCGTAGCTGGCTATACGCAAATACGCGTATGCTTATTGTAATTTTGTCAAATTGACAAAATTTCAACAAACACCTACGTATTCGCATGATGAAAGTTTGTAAATTTGTACATGATTTCAGTACCAACTACGAACTTATACGACAATATGAAATGAGATAGGGTCTAAATCCCTATATTCCCCCTCTATGAGTTTACAGCATGATTGTTCGTAACATGTACAAGCCCCTAGCTACGCCCCTGGCTGCGAATACAAGTTTATTTATAGAGACTATGCCATTCTTTTATTAGTCCGCAAATTCCATTATTTCATTTCATAAATTTTATTTATTTATTATATATATTTGTTATAGCATACTTTTTCATTTTAAATCACTGTATTACATGTATATGTAGCTGTGAAATTGGCACTGGAATATTTTATTTATTTATTTATTTATTTATTGTAATACAGTATAATTTATTTATTTATTTATTGTAATACAGTATAATTTTACCAGCGAGGGAAAAATCGTTGATTGTCTATCTGGTGTCTTAAAAAAGTTCAGAAAGTCTTTATATTTCTAGTTCTGAATCATACTGCTTCCAAAGTAGACTGCTCAGTCTGCACATGTTGCCTATCGCCACCTTTTAGTATATGAAACAAAATATAATGCTCCTTTTTTTAAAGTAACTACGGTAATTTCTTAAGATGCATATTTAGGGTAATCAGGGTAGTCTTTTCTCTTCGCTAATTATTGGCTACCGAATCCCTACAGTCTGTAGGTCTGGTTGGATTCAAATTGATGACAATTTTATATCATAAACGTCTAAGTTTTGTCTCCTGACCAGTAAAGTTAATCAGGAATAAGTGCCTCAGATTGCAGCTTCACAGAGGCATTCTGTTCTCTCTAGCATTAAATCTCCGTTATGATGAGAGATCAAAGCAGCGTCTACATTACAAAGTACACACTCGACGCACAGTAATTTGTTATGTCTTGGATGGCGTGTGGCGCCCATCACGATCCGCGGTAGAAAATCTCACTTAGCAACGCAGTGATTGGCTTAAAACTGTTTGGTACCAGTCTGTCTTGATTCCGGCGCAACCGGACTACTTTTCTAGTTATAAAAGGTATGCGGGTACCAGAATTAATGTGAGACAGATTGTTGCGCCTTGTCGAAAGACATGTTTCATACCCCTAATCATGTTTAATGGGTTCCTGTGTTGATACGGTTTTGAGAGTAAACATATGATTTTCCTGTGGTCATTCGATGAATATGGCCATTATTAAGTATTATTATACCCATCAATACATGTTACAAATGAGTTCTCTAATTAGGGCCATATTTCACTGCATGTATTGATTGGGGAAAATACGGATGCGAGAATTGTACTCTTCCCATTTCTTGATAAAGTTTTCATTATGAGAGTCAGTTTTCTTAGACTGGCACCTGCAGTGACCACCAACCTATAAATATGTTAAATGCATATTTACCGTATAGTAGTTCTGGGTTGCTTGATCAGAAAAGAACGGACTCCTCATACCAGTAAAACTGAATAAATAAACAAACATTCCCTATTATTCTATAATGAAAATTTGCTTCTTCATTTCAGATTACGCAGTTGAAAATAGATCACAACCCGTTTGCCAAAGGGTTTCGTGACACTGGAAGCGGCCGGCGGGAGAAAAAGTGAGATATTTTTACCATTTTCTGTTTCGTTTTATATAATATCCTAATTAGGCTTATTCGATTATCTCGTTGATCTTTGGTGTCCCATTCCTTGACTTTTTCAGTGAGTTTGACAATGCACGCGCCGGTTCAATCACGTTACTGGCTTGTTCTGCACGATTCTTTTCCGTTAATCGAGTTGGCCCACAATTAGACTGGTTCTATGTGCTGATTTTCAATCCTATTCAATTCCGCTCTTACCCAAACTCAATTAAGAGTCAGGGAGCACCCGAATAGCGTGCTGGAACAGTCACGCTAAAGTCTTTGACAATAGAAAAATAAACTTCAGATTCTATCGATTCCTGCAAATTATTGCAATTTGGTTGATGATTGAGCGCAATTTAGGCGAACATTTTGCTCTCAGATAAAGGCCTTGCCCAATATTTGTGTAAATCACCCAATAATTGTTAGATTTAATTGAAGCGGTCTCTAATGACCGTTTGTGCTGACGGAGTCTCAATGTTTGGAAAGGACGAGTTAATGGAACCATTTAAACTGCTAACCAGATATTTTGTCGTTTCCGAAAACAAGCTGTTTTAAGCTAAATGCGAGATCTTTTCACTTATTTCATCCACAAACCGCCATGATCAGCTTTGTAAGAACAAGAGGAGATTAAAACGTATTATTAGAGAAAATCCATAGTAATTTCGATTCAGTTCCAAGTAAATGAGTTTAGAATTCTCGCATTATTTGGAAGTTTCTGCGTAATGATTCCATATTGTTAGAATTACAGGGAAAGTTTTAGACTTTTGTCAGTCCAAGATGTTAGAATTTCATAGCAAATCTTTCCCGCCTCTCTGATACCTTTATACCTCCCTCAAACATCTTGATGTTGGAGTCAGGAGTCTGATACATACTAAAGATTTAAAGAGAAGTAATAAAAATGATAATAAAATATAAATATGAATATCTGGCTAAGACAACATCTTCGACTGAAATCAGTCTAGGGAAGTTTCGATAGTAATTTAAACCGTTTCACGAGACAATGTCCACAGAACAGTCTACTCAAACTTTGCGGTGAATGAACACACGTTCAAGGGAACCAACTCTGTAATTTTCGTTTGCCTCTTTTTTCTATCGCCGTCTAGCCTCGAAGGGAAGAATTTGCTCCTAGAGGAGAGTAGACCCCATATTTAAAGGGCTCTGTCATCCAGGGAGTCACAAAAGTTGTTCCTCTTTATAAACATGAACACGCACCAATTTACTTTAATTCAGCATAAAAGAGTCCCAAAAAATGAGAGATGATTTCCAGATCGGCAGAATAAGAGAACTTTTCCTTCACGTCAAATCCTTAAAAGGTCAGCTACACCTCAAAGATATTATATATGCGGGACTGCCGACCGTCTATATTTATTTAAGCGAGACACTTTCTCCCATATTTCTCACCGATGTCCGTTGTCTGGATGTAAACTATGCCTTTACAAAGGAGTGAAAATGATGAGAATATTTGTTTAGATATCAATGATAGCCTCCTTGTTTGTTTAGTGAAAAACTTGTCTCGTGCTAAAGTCTCGCCACTTATCGCGAGAACGAGGCTTCCGAAAGTGCCCGGATGTATACTTTTGACACTCATTTAGGTAGACCAACAGATACTTTGACTTTTCAAGAAACAGGACACTAAACTTTCAATGAATTTCGACCAACTTCCTCGTAACTAGGGTTTTCCCTCGCCTTTGGTGAATTGTACGAAAGTGAGGCAGAATTTCACCCCACCACCCTTGCCTTTTTCAATTGTTATTTCATGTACTATTATAGTAAGTTTGTCTCAATACTTTCAAATCCTTGCAGCAATCGTTCAGATTAAATAATCTGTATGTCCCAGCCAGTTTGTGCTTAATTTTCTCCAAAGTGTGTGCTTATTTCGTCAATATTTTCATTACCATTAACACTGAAAAAGCCTAAAATGAAAATAGTTGAATTTGCAAACAGCGTAGAGCGAGATGAGGCGGTCATGACCAGCCGCCTCAGCTGGATCTAAACTGTTTGCCCTCTTCCTCTAGTCTTCCATAGATACAGCTTGGACGAAACAATCTTTGAAATTTTGCAGACGTGAATTTTGTCGTCTGCTTTTGGCATTTTAAAGGTGTTTGATTCGAGTAGTGATGTTATCTTATTTAGAACAAAAATATTGAAGAATTTGTTCTTTTTTAATTACAGACGACTAATGATACAGTCGGCGACTCAAAACAGCTGCAACTCTAGCTCCGATCACCATCTCGACAGAGCCGACGATATACACAGTGACGACGAAGATAATGAAATCTGTGTCGTCGAGACCGACGAAAAACCGTGCAGTTCGGACGATTCTTATACGCACTTAACGACGGGTGAGTAAAATCTATTCTCAAGTTTTACATTTTCTGTATTGTGTTGTCCCGTTGACATTTTCAGTCATATCTGTCGGAAACGTACACTTGGATCATCTAATTTTGATTCCTCTTTTACACTGGAGGTGGTACGGTCGGGCGAAGGTGTCATGAAACTTTCAGCATTAGAGCATCCTACTTGTACTGGCTAGGGTCTGCTGTGCTTGCAATAGGTGCGGATGAGGCTGTTCAGACGCCCCCCCCCCCCCCATCTTTCTTATCTCTCTATTCTATCATCCTCTCTTTGGAAGACGGCTCGCTGTAGACTGAAATACTGTCTCAAAGGGCCGTTAAGCCAAATAAAAAAATCCTCACTTAGGCTAAAAAGTCACAAACTGTTTGACCAAATGTTCCAAAGTTCCAAGTTTTTACATTTTCAAACAGTTAACAGTAACACTGCATATAAAATGCAGTGTTACTGTTCACTGATTGAAAATATAAAAACTTGGAGATTCAAAACTTAAGTTCCTGGCATTCAGATTGAAAGAGTCAGAAAATAGTAACTGTTTCCAAGCTCGGAATTTCGAGTTTGAATTATGGTTCTCTTCTACCTATAAAAAAAATAAAGAAAAAATGAAAAAGAACACGAAGAACGTAATATTTCATCACGCCTCTGAAGTAACAGTTTATTCAGATTTTTATTTTGCGACAGACATCACATAAACCATCGATTAAAAATGTCTAACGGGAAAGGGGTTGATCTGTGTAATTTGTATAAAAAGAAAGATATAAAACAAGATATATAAACAAAATAAATGTCATCCGGGCCATAAAATTGCGCTATCAAGGATTGCTTTTATATTCAGTAAAGATTGGTGTCTCTATCCACATTAACACGTCTATAATAAACTGTTTAGTTTAAAATTAATGTAAACATATTTATCACCGTTTTTGACTCATATCCATCTATTTGCAAGTTAAGACAGACCACCCTTCTTCAACGGCGGAGAAAGTTTTTCAGATAGAGCATGATGTTAAAATTTGTGTCAGAATTTCTGTTTCAATTTTAAGTTTTCATAAGCAGTTCATGTACAAATGGATGCTTTATTCATAAAAATAATAATAAGGTAACATAACGATAATTATTTTTGCTATTCCATATAAGTAAAATTTAGCACGCGCAATTCCATTCCCGCTTGGAAATTAAAAAGTTTAAGCTTCTGCAAAAAATGCTATTCGACTAATTGTACGTAAAGTTATTAGAATAAAAAATTCCGCTCTCCACCCTTTTTCCAGAGGGAGGTTACGAGAAATTTCTCGGAGGTTATGAGAAATATCTCGGAGGTTACGAGAGTTTCTTGAGATTTGCAATATGGCGTGTTGGTTTCGCTTGAGCTATTCGCACGATGGTTGTGCCGATTTAAAAAAGAAATAAATAAATAAAAAAAACGTGACACCTTTCTTTCACATTACGAGTTAAAGTAGCCATGCACTACCTAAGAAATCAAAAATAATTCTTTGGCACTTGGAAAACAAGGGCTCCGTAGATATAGACAAATGCATATGTATCGTTAGTATACTTTGATCACTATTAGACCCTCATGAAAGCATTCATCTTAGGAGCTGCCCCAAATTTAGAAAGGAAGTAGTTCTATTCTAACATGCAATAGTAGAGAAAGAAAAAAAAAAGAGAAAAAAAATAACGATGTAAAAACACCTTTACCAGGCTAGATCCGCGTTGAGACATCAAAGAAACGAGAAGAAAGACTTAACACCTCTAAGCATTAAACTATGTAGATACACACAATCTACATAGCAAATTTTCTACTTCGCCGAGCCATTTTGATAGCGTTTGATTACATTATTCGTTCGGAGACGTAGTTCTGCTAAAAGCCACACAATTTGTATTAAAACCTTTTATCGTACGTCCACTAAACGCTCCTATATACAAACATTTTAACAAATTACAGTTTGTCCTATTGCCTTTAATTAATAAGACACTGTACCCAATTACAACTTAAACGCACCCCTCCCCCACCCCCCATTCCCACCCTCAAAACATAAAAAAAGTAAAAATGACAAATTACCCACTTTCGATTTCACAAACTTTATTATGTGGTAAAAATACAATGTAGAGAGCAAGGTCTCGCTTTTGTATATTCCATTTATGAATGGGGAACCAGAAAAGAAAACTTCGTATATGAAGCGTCGCAAAGGGATGCAGCATGAAAACAGGTCTTCCCTGTTGACCCCCCCCCCCCCTTCTCCATCCCCACCCAGAGGAGCAAACTCTTCCCTTATAGATTTGATACCGTTGAGAAGGGAGGCGAAAGAGATACTGGCAGATATGCTTCCCTAAAAGTGTACCATTTTACCTTTACGCACTGATCCTTGTAACGCGGTTCGTTCAAGATGTTTGTTTTTATTAGGACAAATACGACACATTAAGAAAAAAAAACTTTAATACTAGTTTGATGTTGTCTTATACGGCCAAGAGGCAACTTTTCACTTTAAGTGATAGTTTGAGGAGTTATCTTGTAACGATTTCACTTAAGTCTGTGGGTGGTATAGTGGCTTTAGGCTTGAAATCAATCAGCCTGAAAATGAGGCGAAAAGTATTTACCGTATATATTTCGCTATAAGACGGAGGTCCCCTGCCTCCAGAATGACCTTGAATGTCTAAATCAGTATTGTGTTATTGTAATGTAAGACGGGGATGTTCCTCCCCAAACAATCCCAGAAATCTAGATCCGTCTTATAAGACGGATCTAGATTTTAGGGATTGTTTTGGAGGGGAATATCCCGTCTTATAGCTGAATAGATACGGTAGGATTTTAGGGGGAAAATGACGATATATATCCAGCTAAGGTATGAAAACTTTGCTAAATAAATACAGGTTTGATGTAGGTAAATTAATTTGTAAATGACTATTTAAATATTTCTCGATAGGCGTTTGATTTAAAACAGAACATATCAATAATGAATCATCGATTTATCAATTAATTTGCTGGTAAACATAAAAATGGCAAAATTCATAGCTTTCGCGGGCATTATTCATTGGTCTATTATTCGGCAATTCATGAAAAATATTCTGATGTATTTTTTATTTTGTCCTTTCCGCAAGTCAGATGACAAATAATAAATAAACAAACAAATATTTGTTATTGTACATGATTATTGTCAATCAACCCTACACCAAGTGTGGTCCCGGTTTATGGCTCCTCCAGGCAGAATCGTATGGTGATCCTATCTCATCTCCCGTAACATCTCTAACACCGTACTCTGATCTGACTAGGTGGTGGCACATACTTGTCATCGCTTTCAGATCATCAGTATTAACCCTTAAAGCGCCAAAAATTAAAATTGTTGAATTGGCAAACAGTGTAGATCCAGATGAGGTGGCTCATAATGAGGTGGTTCATAATGAGCCACATCATCTGAATCTACACTGTTAGCCCTCAAGTGTTCGAGTTCTCAATATGATATCGCTTGGACGAAACATTTTTTGAAATTCTGCAGACGTTACTTTTGTCGGCTGCTTTTTGGCGCATTAAGAGTTAAAAGATTTCGATCTATATAGTTAGACCATTTTAAGAAATGCAGAAACGACTATCAAATAAAACCAATCAAAACTACAAGAATTTTATGAATATAAGTTAGCTGGTGCTCTTAGCGGGCCTAGTGTGCACGAAAACCAGGATACTGGCGTCTTCGTGCAATCTGATGCATACTTTACCGCAAACAGACCGATGCCGCACCTACTGCAAGCCCAGCAGGGTCCTATTGACATTAAATCATTGAATGTGCACCGTTTTAAGCGATGCTGTAGAGAGAGTAGCTAGGATTAAAGAAGTGGTATCACTTATTTTCCGGCAATTTTGAACTTAAAGAGTAAAGACAGACGAAAACCTGAACCGAAACTCCGCAGGTTAAATTTTTAAACAGCATGGAAAATGTATAGTATTTTGTCTCTCTATAGGTTTCTTGGTCTGTCTAGCCCTCATGCCGTTTTATCGCAGCTCACCTCTTCACCAGAGCTAGAACTGACAGTTATATGGTCAGCTTCTAATTCTTACTGGGTATTAAGCTTTTCCAAAGACTTTTATGTCAGACCTAACTACTTCATCAAGCGTGTTTGTTGCCAGCCATGGACACGTTATGTCATTTTCTCCATGCTTCCGCCGTGTTCGATTAGCTCCGCAGGTAGAGATAGAGTGTTCCGGCTCACAAAAATACTCGTTGGCGCTATCAGTGTCACTGCTAATTGAAGAGTCTTGGAGAAGCTGGCTGATACTAGGATTGGAACACCTCCTTGGCGCTTTCTTGACTATTAAATTGGAAACCTCCAAGAATTTATTCGGCACTAGAAAATAAATGTCTTTTCAATAGTGTATTATTGTTCTCCTATCTTGCTGAGCGTATATTAGATTATCATGTACTTACTGAAGATTAGGTTCTCATGATTTCTTGTAATACCTTCACTGTCCCGATTTTGTTTAAATGAGCTGCGACACGACAAAACCAACAATGTGATCGTGCGGACTGCGCAGACTCAGATCAGCCTGGGCATCCATCCAGTCTGACCAGAATCTTCATTAAGCGCCGTTTAAATGGTAGCTAAGGGCCTGAGCTACCTCCATGCGGACAGCGAATCTGATCAGACTGGGCGAATGCCCAGACTGATCTGAGTCTGCGCTGGGCGCACAACCACATTGTTGGTTTTCTCGCGTCGCGGCTCAAATGGAAATTTCCATGTGCTAAAGGTTTAGACTGTTTCGTAGACGTTAGGTGTTAATTGGTTAATCTATTAAAGTTCATCAGCATTTTTTCAGATAAAATCTTAAAAGGCCTTAAAGCGTCTAAAAAGCTGATTACAAAATTTTAACATATTGAGAATTAAAAGACTAGTGGGCAGACAGTGTAGATCCAGGTGAGGCGGCTCAGTGTGAACAGTTTTTGTTGTTGTTTTTTGACAAATTAGTGATACACAGAAAAAAATACTTAAAATCAACTATTATACAGAAAACTACATTAAAAACTTAACTATCAAACATACGTACACTCAGACAGACTGTGGGGTAAATAAGGAACTACATCATTTCGAGGGGTTCCCTTTTTCAAAGAAGTCTTAAATAAACTTCATCTGAAATAAAGATTAAATTAATTTCCATTCGTTGTAGGCCCTGTAGTCTGAGTATTATATATATCTAATACATTCTTATAGTCTATTTTTGGTCTAAATAATCGGCAGACGCCTGACGCCTGGTATTAACGTAAACGTCAAACTTAAGAGAAAGATTTTGGCAAGTTTATCAAAATGTTTGCTTCAGTTCTTAACAAAAGTATCACGTATGGCTTAAAAGATTGCTCTCAATGTATCGAAAGTCTCGATTTTAAGCACGGGGGTTTAGCTCATTATTCAAGTGTGAGAGATAAACTTGAGAAGGAATAGGCTAAAAGTGAAAGCAAATACACATTGAAACATGATTTAGGAATTTCTGCGTAATTTGGGCGATAATTTATCAATCTTATTCAGCTTATCAAAAGTTTGAGGGAAGGCGAGAGAAATTGACAACAAACCGAGAATGATAGACTATTTTAGGTTAGAACAAGCTGTTGTGAGCACCTAAGGTGTAACGTAATCTTGTAGGCGGCTCTGTGAAATGTACATGAAATAACTTGGTCGCCATTTGAAAAAGGCAAACTTTTTTTCGGCATTTGGTCTTCTGTAAAACCAAATAGATTGCATTCTAGATTGTGAAGTGTTTAATTTCAAACTGTCTTCGCAACAAACACACTCATGCGATACAGAACGCATTGGAAAAGTATTAGAACCGGCTCGTTGCCCTGATATAATAATTCATCGCAAAATGATCAAATCTTATAAATTTTATGCGCTCCGTTTTTTTTATTATGAAACGAAAATAGGTATATTTATATTATGAATTTATCATACTTTGACTGAATCTTGTGCTCGTGTAGGCAACATGATTTGCAGTACAATTAAATGATACTTTTAACATATTTGCTGATATTATATATACCGTATACAAGATAATTTTCGCGGTGTTCCATTTTTCGCGGTATTTCGCGGTCACTTAGAAACCGCGAATATTAAAATCGCGAAATAATTTCCTGGTTCTTACAAAGTACCTTCTGTAGACACAGTGTTCATATATTTTGTTTCTGTTTGCTTCAATTAAATTGCTGGTACTTTTTACTTGAGCCAGTTCTTTCATTAACCTGCGGCGGCCCTGCCGCAGGTTAATGAACGAACTGGCTCAAGTGAAAAAGAAGTAGTTTTGCTTTAAGCGCATGTTGCTAACCGCGAAAATTATAAATCGCGAAAATTAATGTTTATGTGTTTTACCTTTAACCGCGAAAATATGAACCCGCGAAAATTACCGCGTATACGGTAATTCAAATTAAACTATGGGAAACAAAATCAAGTTACAACGTGTGGGATCTTTAAGATATGCTTGTTTAAATTGCTTAATTTCGACTGTCAGTATGACATACAGTTCTCTTCCAAATCATGTTTTACTGATTTGCAATTAAAATGTTAGCTATAAGGTGTCAATCGAGAAAAAAAATTGCTGGAGAATCTAAAGTCAAATTACCCAAATTACTTTGTCTGCTTTATAAAGTTAAATCTATCTGCCCAGCGAAGATTTCGTGCTAGTTGTGATTTTTGTCACTGTTTACATTGTAAAAATGCAATAAATAAATTTTATGTGTCAAAAGTAGAAAAGTGGCTTCACTTTAGCGACCTTATCTTATCAGATAGAATAACTTTATTCGATTTCCGGCATAAAAGTCAAAACTTTATTTTATTTCTTCTTAAAACCTGAAATGATAATTATTTGTAAATTATCACTCCGACTTTAATGCTAAAACGTTTAAAGAATTTTACAACCAAGAGGGTAACTCACAAAATAAAAATACCCGCAGGCGAATAAGTGCGTTTCGTTCAAATAATTTGATGTGAAATTGATGCTCCCCAAACCATAAATATGGCATTGTCGCGCCTTTGAGAAAACTCCGTATGGAACGTTAGACTTTTATTGAAGGGGAGGATCCGTGTTAATTTCATTTGACAAGCGAATCTTTATTTAGTTGTTCCTCCTCTTGCATGATTATACCGAAATCAATGTTGACCCTCCCGGCGCACTCAGAAGGGAAATGGACCGTGTTATTATCGCTTTTGTCGCTCTCCGCCGCCATATTGTTCCGAGGGCAGCCGAATGAAAGTGTCATCGGAGTGATGACATTATAATGTTGATTTTGGTTGAGGACACTTCATTAAAATGTAAAGATAAGATTTTAAGATGATCATTTAAAGAGATTTTGTGGTTAAAGTCTCGCGACTTGTTTACCCCTAAGCTTATTGAGGAAAAGTTGTTTAAGGAATCTAAATTTGGACGAACAAAAGTTGAAATACTTGAGCAAGACATTATCTGCCAAATCTTGTGATATATCAATATATTGATGTTAAAAGTAAAACCCTCTTTCATTTTGACACGTTCTTGAAAATAAATTATTTTATTTGCACCAGGAAAAACATTTTGCCTCAAATGTATAAATCTCGTGTCATCTGGGAATTGAGACAAAATAACGTAAACAATGTCATAGTGAAAACAATAGAAAACAATAGGAGTACCTTTAAGGCGAAGGGTTACATTGCCACGTTTTTTCCCGCCATTTTTACAAAAGGGGAACAACTTTCCTGATTTCCTGTTTATGTTCCTGGAGGACGAGCGAGGGCTTTCTAAATAAAGAAAAGAATTTGCTCCTAACAGAAAAAAATTCACTCTCGATATCTCGAACATTGATGCCTCAAATCATACTTTTATACTAAAGAATATAGCTGGGCACATTTCTTATGTTTATTTCTATTCAACTCCTTTTATCTCAAACTACTGATATCTCAAAGTAAATTTTCTGGGACCAGAAAATTACTTTGAGATGTCAGTAGTTTTAAATTTACTTTGAGGTTTCAGTAGTTTAGGATGAACTTCGACTTTGAGATATTTAGAGTTGACTGTATTTCCTGTCAAGACTTGAACCCATTCAAGAGTAGATTGATTGATTGATTGATTGATTGATTGATTTATTGATTTGCTTTATCTTATTTCAGAATCTTCTCCCACTGACTTGAGCTTAAGCGCAAGAATCGACCACCGCCTGGACACTACTAAGTCAAACACGAGCCATGATTCGGATTCGGACGCAGACGACAAGTTAGAACCCATTCAAGAAAGAAACCCGGAGCCTGTATTCAGTTCCCCAGTCAGCACCACATCTATGTTTCCTAGAAAAATCAGTGAAAGTGACTTTGTGAGCAGTTTTGATCGATCAAAATCTCCAGAAATTCACAGCCATACAGATCCACAAAAATCTAGTCCGCTAGGTCATGATTATGATGAACGGCTCCGCCAGTCACATTCTCATAGCCCGGATGAACGGGATGAGCGTGCAAGCAGGAGTCCGTTCAGTGACGTTCATTCTTTGCGTAAAAGTCCATTTAGTGATGTTCATAGTCTACGAAAAAGTCCATATGATAGAAATGAAAGATTAGACAGTTTAAAAACAACAGAAAGATCGGAATGTGATTCTAGCAGACTCTTGTTAAAGGAGCATACTAGTCCCCCTAATGTTACGGTTGTTCAGCCAAGCGTAACGCATCCTATGTTTCCTTATTTCTACCCACATGGATATCCAAACACTACGTCATCATTATCTTACCACATGTTACTAAATCAGGCGAGCAATGCTCACGGACTTACATACTTACCAAACTCTAGTGAACTAAACCATCTTTCCCCTACGCATGGACTCTCAGCGTTCGGACCAATACCCGGACATCCGCTGTACCCAAATCTATCACCAACATTCAGTAAAGACTCTTCTCAATCACTGTCTCAATTTTCAGGGAGCCATCTTGGCCCCTTGTTTGCTTCAAGGTCGAACAACAGGTTTACGCCATATTCGTTTCCAATGACAAAAACAACAATGGCGACCAGTACATCCCCAATGTCGTCTGGTTATAACTTGGGGTCAAGGTCGGAGACATCACCTACGCCGTCATCAGCAAGTTTAAGCAGTTTAAATAGGTCACCTTCCATGAGAAGCCGAAGTCCTCCAATGCATACGTCACCTCCTATAAATCCAAATAGTGAACTGAAAAGTATAGAGCGCATGCTCAGTGGTTTAGAAAGAAAACGAGAAGTTGGTCCCGATTCTACTGGTGCGATTGTTGAAAAATGAGGAGATAACTTTTACCTCTTCAAGTTCCAAATAAAGTGGCAAAGACTCAAAATGGCAGCATCCGCCATTTTTGATAGTGCTTAGAACCGGAAACTGGCAGAATTGTGATATGTGACTGTGTCTCAAATATTTACCAAAGCATAAGAACCACGCCGGAAGCGCAAGGTTCCGTTTTAGACAGCATTAAGACAAACAGTAATGTACTGGTTGACTATTTTTACTTTGGTTTTGTTGCTTATTGAAGTCAGATGCACATATACATGTATCTTTGCGCGTTGTCAGATAAGTCAGGTTAGGTGGTAGTTAAAACCAACTGGCGCAGTGCGGTATGGGGTTTTAACTACAACCTTGGTGGCTGTAGTTAAAACCCTGTACCGCACCTCGCGGTCATAACAAAATCAAGACAGCTTATTTATATCAGTGATGTTGTGTTGTATCTGTACGTTGTTCAAGTATAGTTAAAATAAATATGAAGCATTTTATATATATTTAGCATATAGATGAAGCAAAATATATTGTTCTCACACTTGGTAATTGTCTGAACCATAACACATGTACAGAAATACAGAATTAAAGTATTTAAAGGGGATGGCAACATTGAAAATATATTTGAATTGGAAGCTTTTTAGAAAGTTCAGTAACATGCCTGGCAAATGTGAAAAGTTGCTGGCAAAAATTTGCTGACAAGACCAGCAAGGAATTAATCCTTTATTCAACTTTTTCCAATCTTATTCATACGGGAAAGCTAACAAATTTTGATCAACAGGTGCCACCAGTTTTAGACATCAGATTTCTATGATTAAATTTTATTGTTATGCAACTATCATATGCTTATAAGACCATGAAGTATTTATACGAGTAATCGGTTTTGAATGACATCTGTTATTATCCCCTAAATGTTTTTGACTTTTGTTCATTGAATTTAAAAAAAACCCGCAACATTTCCTCTAATATGAATATTTGTGCATTTAGGTATAATGCGGATCAGAGTCCCCATTTTAAAAGCAGTAGTTTTCTCAATGACGTGTTATGGTTTGTCTATTACCATATGTGGTTCTGGGCTATGTGCAAATTGTTCTGTCAGGGGGCTGCATAAGCTAGTCTTTGACTGAACGAGGTGTGGGGGCAGCAAACTTGGCTTATGACCATGAGCAAACAGCACAAGCTTAAATTAGCCAGTTCTTCAACCAGTTTGGTCAGACTCTTCAGTGCTCACTATAAATGCTATTTCATTGCCACCTGAAAATTAAAAAAAAAATAAGCTTTTGCAAAAACAGTCGACTCCCGATATCTCGAAGTCAATTTTCAGCCCAAACTACTGATATCTCCAAGTAACTTTTCTGGTACCAGAAAATGTACTTTGAGATATCAGTAGTTTGAGATATCAGGAGCTGAAATGTAAATAAAAATAGGAAATATATTCTTTGATATAAGAAGATAGTTTGAGATATCGATGTTCGAGATATCGGGAGTTGACTGCAGTCAGCAAAAATATCCGACGCATATGTAGTATCTGTAAAACTTTGCGTTTTGAACTAAAGGAACTGAACAAAAGTTTATCTTTTCACAAAACACTTTATTTTTCACAAAAAGAACTTTACATATAAATTGGTCAAATAGCATTGTCATAGCATGGCTATCGACTGATCACACTTTGCAACGCTCGCTAGATCAAATGTGTTAGCTCAGTTTCTGATCAGACTGCGTGGTTCCAAAGGCTAATGTCAGTTTTTGTTGATTTCACATGTCGCTAGCTAGTTTTGCTTGTCACAAACCCACATATATATGGCAGGGATAGGATAGTAGTAGGGGTTGGTACTTTGTTGTCAGTCTAAGAGTCGATTACACTATATTTTTATTTGAGAAATAAATTGATCTCAGTGTGTTTATTTCATATACATAATATAATATTTCATCGTAATTATACATACTGCAGATAATAAAGCTTCCATCAAATATTTATATGGAAGCACAGTTCCATATTGCAGTATGCAAAATTTTCATGCTGATTCTTAGAGTCACTTCCTCTAGGTATATAGGCTGAGACAAAATCACCTTCACCTAACTAAAACGACATACAAATTTAATTGACTTCTGCTAAACTATAGAAAGTAGGTCATTATTCCACAAATTTTTATAGGAACATAATATCCTTTTTATCTGTTCAGAAAAGCGAATAGTTTTATTATGACAGCCATAGAAAATGTGTAGATCTGGGGCCGTATTCATAAAACGACTTAAGTGGTTGCTATGCTGTTGCTAAGGTTAAATTTCTATGAAGGAGATTCCCTACAACTATGAAATTTGCTTTGGAGGCACAGTCTTTTTCAGACTGTTCCTCCAGAGCAAATTTCATAGTTGTAGGGAATCTCCTTCTAAGAAATTCAGCCTTAGCAACAGCATAGCAACCACTTAAGTTGTTTTATAAATACGGCCCTGATTATTTTAGAAGACAACAAGAATGGAACCAACCGTTTTGTTAGTGTCTGACAGATGAGTAGAGTATTACTACAGGGTTAGTTGCCAGGGTAGAAGCGGTTGCTAAGCAATGTCCCGTTGCTGAGGTGCCATCATACCCTAGTAACGAAACGTGTCCCTAGTCTTAAATGTTGTTATCTTGTTGGACAGAGTTTATTGTGATGTTTTGTGTTACAGATACATTAAACGCGTGCAAAAATGTCACTATAATGTGTCAGAATATTCATGTTAATTTATGAATATTCATGAATTTTAATTCGTTCAATTAAGCAGATTTTGCTAAGTTTGTCTTTCTTTTTCTCTTTTTCAACTTTCCCAGCTGGCCATGCAACGTTGAAGCAGCGCCATTTCGACGTCGATGCAACGCCGAGACGCTGCATTGACGTTGATAAAGCTTTGCCTTAACGATGTATTCTTAAACTGGGTTATCTTCATCCTTAATTTATTCATGGTGCACAAGAAAATCGAATTGCAAGCTTGTTTGTTAATGCGTGGATTTGTTTTGAGGGTCAAATGGTGGAGATGGTTGAGTGACTTGATTTTCATTTTCATTTATATTTGTTTATCATTCGTTATCATTACCATGTTGTTTGTGCTATTTGTGTATAATTTGGCTGATGATGTACATACAAAGCACTCATCGAGGTCTGATTAAAGTTAAAACAGAAACTCAAACAGTCTTTTTTGTGCTTATTCTATTCCATTTCATGAGAAACCTCCCCACAACCCATGGTTGCCCATGGTTTTATGGCTTCAGTACGGTAAGCTCAGTATTGGGACAAACAGATATGAGCAAACAGTGCAGACCCAGAGCAAATCGCTCCTAAAGGTGTCCCAGTTTTTAGCACGACTTTGCGAAGCAAAGATGTGTTTATGCAATATCCTTACGGGTACACGTGCGCGTGCGCCTTTCTAAAAATATTCACCCTCTGCGGCTAGCTCAGTTTCTAAGTAACCGCAAGCGCTAGAGTCTTCAAACTTGCTCCATAGATACATATGGGGAAGATCTGCTGAAGCAGCGACGCATTTGTGCCATGACCTATATTTCGCGGTTGATTGAACATAGAAAAAAATATTCACCTGTTGCGTTTAGCACAGTTTCTGAGTAACCGCGAGGGCTAGAGTCTTTAAACTTGCTCCATAGATACGTCTGGGGAAGATCTACTGAAAACAGCTATGAGACGTTCTCAGTTTAGTGGAGCGGGATATAGCGAAAATACTTCAGTTGATGATACAAGCATGAAATTTACAGGATAGCAAGTACCTGGCATGCACTTTAACATAAGATCGTGGGCCACTTGAAATTATGTCATTTTCAAGATGGCCGCCGCAAAAACAAAATGTCCACCATTTTTATGTACTTTTCAACACATTATTTTAGGTAATAGTCCTGAGGCCCGTTGGCATGGATGTTTATATAGTCACTTAGAGCATTGACTTAGGGAGTTGCAAAATGGTTGTTGCCAGTGTTTCTTTCAACACTTTACCGAAAAAAATGGCCAAAGTGGTGGGTGGGGTAACACTGGTCCATTACAGCACCTACATGCAATAAACGCAATGTAGAAAATACTTTGTGTCATAAATATCCCTTTTTAAATGTTCTAATACTTAAAATGCAAACTGAATTCTGGAAATGATGACCAAAAAGCATGATATATTTGTAACGTATATAACTGTAACTAAAATACAAATAATCAATGAGAAACAGACCAAACTGTGGAATGAAATTTTTACATGTGGTCCTAAATTAGCATAATCTATCGCTTTTATTTGACTCATGCTCATCTCAACTTTGACAGAATTCCTTGATATATTTTGAATCAGTTAGGTTGCAGTTAGTAGTGGCAATATCAGTTGAAGACAGAATGTAACTTATTTCTTATGAATTCCTGAAACACTGGTGAGAAGGTATAATTAGCTGTAGTCTGTATTATGTCTTAAATTGAAAAAGTGTACAAATACGCAATGTAAAATGCTGTTCTTATATTCATTAGACAATAATAATTTTGGGTTGTATCTGAAAGGCACCCAAACAGTAACATTACGTAACATAATCGAAATCCGTCCCAGGAAGAATAATCCAGGGTCATATGTAATAAAAATCGGGTCTTCGTGTAGACAACAACTTCAATTTGATGTTGTTATCATAACCAGTAAAGCAGTCTTTCAGCAGCTCAAAAATGGCTGTTGCTATATTATTTTATGTGTTTTACCTAGAAACTGACCAAAGTAACGGGTGGGGTAACATTAGCGTGTTACAGCAGCAATCTGTTACAAACGAAATGTAGGGAACAATTAACGTTATAAATGTAAAGCGCAATTAAAAATTATCAATATGATTTTTTTATATCTAAATAAATAGCTATATTGACATATTTAGATAAAGATAATCATCAGTCAAATAAGACCAGTAACGTACATAACCGTGACTAAAACACAACATACATGAATCGCTGGAATGAATTTTATATGATTGGTCCTTAATCAACATACTCTGTCACTTCTCTTTAAATCATGTTGAAAGAACTGCTTGCATAGGTTGAATTAGTTAAGTAGCAGTTAGCTGTGGCATTGCCAGCTGAAGAGAAAAGTTTACTTTTCCTTAGGATTTTCCCCAAAACAGTGACGAAAATATCTAACTGTAGATGATATAGCCTTTCATTGTAACTGTTTATGTCTTAAGTTTACACATGTGAAGCAGCCATGAAGAAACACCACTGTTTGTGCCTCCAAGTCTGATAATATGGGATTGTCCTGTATTTGAAAGGCACTGTAACAGTAACATTACGGTACATATCTGTAATGTATTAGGAATATTTTTTTTTATTTGAGTAAGTTGTTTTCAAAGGCTCAATTCTTGGATGCCAGAAAGCATTTAACTTACCATTGATACATATAAGACAGCAAATATTTACTTTTTATACACTCACAAGAACTCAACATGAACATCTGAAGCATTTAGAATTTTCTTAACATTTTTTACTTACAGCAACACCACAAAACGCATCACTTAAAATCTAATATGTACAAGTTGACCTAACTGATCCATGTTTAGGTTTAGAATTATCATAGGGAAGATACCTGTTTCCATACCTGTGCTGTCTACCGAGGCAATCAGGTAACCTACATGCAAAAGTGGCTGTCAGCTGAGGCTGATAAAGTATCGGCTCACTTGATAGTTATTATCATCGTGCTTGAATGTAATCAACGTTACCTTTTTGTGTTGCTTCCATCTGTTACACTGCACCATATTATCACTATGTCCATTAAGTAATGGAAAATTATATACTTTAAAAAACACATATAAAGCGTCTTTTCATGAGTCTGTTCATGACGTGTATCTCTCATTGTAACATTACCAAGATATATTTGGTCAGATAATTCTGTACAGTCCCTGTTTGTGTTCTGATACATTATTATCAATACATTAAGTGTTACGAAAGACAAATGTAGTTTTGATGATTCGACTTTTAATATGTATGCTTCTTCTATCATTGTATTGATATAAATGGTATCAGAAAGCTGCAATTTCTTACTGTATATGAACTCATTCAGAAAAGCGGTAAGACTTCATTCATAAGAAGTTAACCCGTCTAATTATTGCTAAACTATAATTATTAATAATAAAAATTATAGTTATATCTTCAAAGTCAAGGAGGTCATCTGAAAAAAAGATATATCAAGGTTTGTCCTTGACATGAATAGTATGCATTACCTTATCATTTGCTAATTTTTAATTCAGAACTAATATATTACTGTTTAAGCTTATGAGATAGGAGGAACTTATAAATTACCCAGTAACTGGTTGTATACGTTATTCGATCTGTTTTCCTTCTCTTTGTTTTGTTACCGTACTGCAAATTGAAACTACAGGTCATTACATTCTTTAGGACAACTGGTATTTGCCCAGAAATATCCCACATCAAATATGCTTTCGTTTTGCGTTGCCACTAAATTTTGAGGCTTAGAATTCTGTAGAACTCGGTCCCTTAAAACGTAAAATATTCGTCAAATTAAAAGTAAGTCCTAATGTTGGTTCCATGCTAAATCGACTCATTTAAGGGACTGTTGAATATAAGCAGACTAGAAAAGGAAAGAAAAATAGCATGGAAATTAAACTAATTTTTAAACAAAAACATGTAATTCTATATTGCTGTGATAACCCATGTCTCGACTTCCCTTGCCTCTTTTTCTTCTAAATTAAATGTGTCTGATGCTGCACTCTCAATGCCCCGGCTGGTACATTACCGTAAGGAACTATATACACAGACCAGATAACTCAAACTACTATGCAACATTTTGACTCGTGTTTTGTTTCAAGATTTTAACTGAACAACGTTGGTTTCCTGGGTAAAGTAATATATGCGATAATCTTACAAAGTAAGTTCACTTTGTAAGAAAGTGTTCACGTCAACTTTGTAAGAAAATGGTGTGGCTTAACTCTTCAAGTCTAAGGTTACATTTTTGTTTTACACTCTTTCAATCTGCAGGGTCAATGTACCAGTTCTGCCCAGTAAACGAGGCAATATCATGTTTTGAATTGCTAAGTATTGGTAATCTTACAGTATTAAACTTACCAGAACAGTCGCTTTTATTCAACCGACTATATATTGCTTTATTTGAAGCCTGTATACAAACTATTTGCTGGCTTATAATTGCTGCATTTTTTCTATAGTGAAATGTATCTGTTTTGCAGTTTTTGATTATACAACAAAATGTCATGTATGTTACTGTCTTCAGAATCGCAAGACTGAGTAGCTGGACATAATCTTTATAGGTGCAGATATATGCTTTTAGAAATAAACAAGCAGCAAAACCTGCTGTGCGTGTATGGAATTTGTCAAGTCTCCAATTATTAGCATTTGCAACATTCTGAGTTTCGTCACGTATAAAACGTACCTCATGAAGTCCCTAAATTAGTCATAAGCTGATAGTTCCAATAAAACAGTGTTTTTTAAGAACTGCCAGGATATTTACTTCATAATTGTTCTCTGAGAGACAATGAAGAAATTCTGTAGGTCGAATTATAATGGACTAACTCATAAATTAAAGTTATTTACGTTACTACTAGTAGTATTGAATGATGAAAATAAAACGTTACTAAAATGTATTTTCTAATACTTTATGATGAGTCTATGGAGAAACTGCATTTGAAAATAAAAAAGTAGTTTACCTTGAAATTATGATTTTAAAATAAAAACACATAGGTAACGTATATAATCGATGCTTATGGCCAAATAGTCGTTAGAAAATTTGACAACATGCGCTTTTCCATTGTGAACAATCCATTGACGAAGTTTTTACATGTAGATATTGCCAAAAATAAGACACATGCCCACGGGAACTACATATGCCTGCGGACTATAAGCATGTTATAAATTAAATCGATAATATTTTGAAATTTGGCGGCCATCTTGAAAATGGATGATTTTTAAGTGGCCCGCGATCATTTTTGAATCTGGGCCATGTAAGGAACATTCAGTGAAAATTTCATGCTTGTATCATCAAGTGAAGTATTTCCTTGAATTTTCACTCTAAGCAGCTCCACTAGTTAAGCTGGGCCATTAGCTATTAATTTTGTCCTTCGTATTGCCTTTCTTTAAATTACATAATAACGGTCCTGTTTACCCTCTGACAAGTTGCCCTCTGTCGAAAGAAGTTGATAAATGTACCAAGACATGCATGCGTTTTGTTAGACATTTTTGACACTGGTTCGAATAATGATACCCCGGTTTAAAATGCGACGTTTTTAAATGTCGCAATATTGCCGTTGCATAGATATGAACGCCGCACGGCTAAAAAAGATAAATAACTGCTGAAAATCGAGTTCCATTATTAAATTCAGGTGATTTCTTACATATTTCCCCGCTCAAACAATATCTAAAGGGTAGTTTTTGCTACGAAATGAGACTGGGAACTAATGTCGCAAATTTTATGTAACCTACGTCACAGCGGTAAATTCGTGATACATGTATTAACTAAAATGGCCCGGCATCATAAAACTTACAAGATCACACGAAGAAATATGTATTCCTCAATCTCTTATATCATTTGTGCCAATTTGCTCCATTTTGTATATTTTACTCGACTTCAAAATACATTACCCCAGCATTTTTCTGTAAGAATGTAACCTTATGTCACGGGCTTTTCTTAAAACTGAACAAAGCAATCGCTCTGAAAATTACGTGCAAAGTCGTGCCTAGTAACAGCTACAAGATGGTGTGCTTAGATTTCATGCACTGAAACATTAAATGATATAAAAACGTTAAAATGTGTGCACTGTAACCTACGTCACACGTAACCTACGTCACAACGTCACTCAGAACACGTTTTGAGAGCGTTGACGTCATTGATTAAGCAGCGCTTCATAGAAAACCCCTTTCTTCCAAAAAAGCAAAGAAAAACATTTTAAATTGAAACCAGGCAAAATAATCAAGTGTCAGTAGATTAGTAAATGTGCAATGCTACCCATGTCAAAGAAATCGTATGCGACATCGTCTTTCAGCGTATCATAATAACGTCATAAAATACGCCGTTTCTAATTGTTAGGGTATGTCTCTAAACATGGTTGGTATTCCATAATCTAAAACTATTATCTGAAAATATTTTAAAGGTTTGAAGCAGATATAATGCGCATTATGATCGTGATTTTTTTTCTTGAATTCTGGACTGGTTGTATATATGGCCGTTTTTGTCCGCGAATGGCCCAGCTTAACTGAGAACCATGGCCCAATATGCATATTGGGCCATGACGTAGATTTTATGGTTAGACATAGAAAAAATTTCCACCTGTTGCGTTTAGCTCAGTTTTTTATAACCACAAGGGTTAGAGTCTTCAAACTTGCTCCACAGATACATCTGGGAAGATCTACTGAAAACAGCGATGCAAAGTGGGCCATGACCTATGTTTCACACTCGAATGAACATAGAAAAAATACACACTTGTTGCGTTAAGCTCAGTTTCTAATTAACCGCATGGTCTAGAGTCTTCAAATTTGCTTTATAGATTTATCTGGGAAGATCTGCTGAGAACAGTGATGCATATTGGGCCATGGCCTAGATTTCACTGTTGATTGAACATAAAAAAATATTCACCGTTGCGTTTAGCTCAGTTCTTAAGTAACCGCAATGGCTAGAGTCTTCAAACTTGTTCCATTGAAACGTCTAGGCAAGATCTACTGAAAGCAGTGATGCATATTGGGCCATGAACTATATTTTACACTCGATTGAAAATAGAAAAAAAAAGCTCACTTGTTGTGTTTAGCTCAGTTTCTAATTAACTGCAATGACTAGAGTCTTCAAACTCGTTCCATAGAAACGTCCAGGCAAGATCTACTGAAAGCAGCTATATATATTAGATCCAGATGTGTATTTCACGGTTGATTGAACATAGCAAAAATACGTTTGACTCAGTTTCCAAGAAGCCACAAGGGCTAGAGTCTTCAAACTTGCACCTTAGAAATATCTGGGGAAGATCTACTGAAAACAGTGATGCATATCGGACCATGACCTATATTTCTTGGTTGATTGAACATTTATAAATACGGCACCTGTTGCGTTTAGCACAGTTTCCAAGTAACCACAACGGCTAGAGTCTTTAAACTTGCTCTATAGATACATCTGAGGTAGATATACTAAAAAAGCCATGCATTTTGTGCCATGACCTATATTGCACGCCTGATTGAACGTAGAAAAATATTCAGCTGTTGCGTTTAGCTCAGTTTGTTAATAACCGTAAGGTCATAGAGTATTCAAACTTACTCCACAGATACGGCTGGCGAAGTTCTACTGAAATCAGCAATGCATATCGGGTCATGACCTATATATCACGGTTGATTGAACATAGAAAAAATATTCATCTGTTGCGTTTAGCTAACCACAAGGGCTAGTCTAGGGAAGATCTACTGAAAGCAGCGATGCATATCGGGCAGTTAGCTGTATCTATGGGCCGGTGACTCTGCCTTATAAATATCTCCAAGACTATTTGATGTATGAACATGATTGCTTGGGATAATGACTCGGTATGACCCAAACGTTAACCTCAAACTAACAGTAGTCACATTGACCTATATTTCATGGTCCAGTCATTTTGCCTTACACGTTGAAGACTATCTGATGTAGGAACATGATTACTTGGAATAATGACTCAGTACGACCCGATGTTTGACCTCAAACAAACAGTAGGTCACAGTGGCCTATATTTCTTGGTCCAGTGATTTTGCCTTATATCTTGTAGACTATTTGATGCACGAACACGACTGCTTGGATAATGACTCAGTATGACCCAAACGTTAGCATCAAACTAGCACTAGGCCACATTGACCTATATTTTATGGTCTAGTGATTTTGCCTTATTTTTTTGAAGACTGCTGATGTACGAAGGTGGTTGCTTGGGATAATGGCTCAGTATGAGCGGATGTTTGACCTCAAACTAACAGAACGTCACACTGACCTATATTTCATGGTCTTGTGAATTTGCCTTATATTTTGAAGACTATTTCATGGACAAACAACATTTCTTCTGATAATGACTCAGTTTAACCAGAAGTTTGACCTCAAGCTAACAATGGGTCACAGTGACCTATATTTAATGGTTCAGTGATTTTACCTTATATTTTGAAGACTGTTTGATGTTTGTACATGATAGCTTTGGATAATGATTCAGTATATCCCAAATTTTGACCTCAAACTAACAGTAGGATACATTGACCTATATTTCGTGGTCCAGTGACTCTGCTATATATCTTGAAGACTATTTGATATACAAACATGATGGCTTGGGATAATACGGGATATCTGGCGGTAGCTTCAACATTACAAAAATGGTAAACAAAGGTAGGTGGTGTGTCCTTTCTTAATTATTTTACAATAAAGAAAGAATTTTGGAGAAATCTAGCAATGCTATTCAATGTCAACATGATCTAACTTTCTCCGCAGCAGGGAAAAATACTAGGAGCTACCGCGCTTGAAAATACCACCAGTGTTCCTTCACAGAGTATAGACGTAGGTCTGTATATTTTTTTCCAAAGGAAGTGGTTAATAAGGCTCAACCTAACGAGGTCTAGTGAGAAAGACTCTCGTTCTATTACGGGCTACGGAGAAAGTTAAATCACGTTTACACTGAATAGCATTGCCGGATTTCTCTAAAACTCGTTCTTTATTGTAAAACAAATTAAGATCGGACACACCACCCACCTTTGTTTACCAATTTTTAAATGTTGAAATACCGCGAGATGTCCCGTGTGTGTGTATTTCAATTCTCATATCGACGTTGTTCCCCCAGCACCTCAGCGGAATGAATCCATAGCCGCAGTAACGGGGCGCCGATCGTCCGTCCATTATTATGTTAGTCTGATTCGTCCGTCAGTCCTGCTTATCAAGGCCCTACGGCTGCTGCATGCGTGGAAAAGGAGTACATTAGAGAGATGTCACGTATGTGGTGTTGGAACAAAATCACTTTAACACAATTTCGTGCTAGTTCCCTGATTATCACCCGTGTTGTCCCAACATGTCCGAAGCCGTTGCGCGGTTCAAATCAAATTTGGTCTGGAGTTAGAGACAGTCTATGACCTTAACTCTTTAAGCCCCAGTGACGCAATTAGCAAAATTTGCAAACAGCGTAGATCCTGATGAGGCGGCTCATAATGAGCCGCCTCATCTAGATCTACACTATTTGCCCTCTAGTCTTTGAATTCTCAATATAAAAAGTCTTGGACAAGGCATTTTTTTAATTTTTGCAGACGTAAATTTTGTCGTCTGCTTTTTGGTACTGAAAGAGTTAAGACAGATAGCCAAAGTGGCACATAAAATGATTGAAGATTGAGGAAATTTTAACATCTTTCTTAGCTAATTGATAATTTGATGCATGTTCCAACTTGCTTACTCAGTGAAAACCGCAAAATAAACTAAACTTTAGTATGACTTTGCAAAAGAATAGTAAAAGTAGCTATATACGAGAAAACAAAGCTTTTTGATTCGTCATGGACTTTATGACAGAATATTGACAGTAAAATGCACGTTTTTGAGAATGTCGTTTAGAAAGAAAATTTGATTAGAAAGGACCTAATATTAAAAAAAATGATAAAATTTATACCGATTTTTTATTATTATTTGAACTTTTAAAGTTTAGGAGTATACCATGTTCTTTTCCAACTGCTGAAAACAAAGAAAATTTTATCTGTGTCTGTGTTGCTAACCCACGTGACTTTTTGATACCGTTCACGGACTTTTTGAATCTAAACATGTACGAGCGAGGTCTGTATTTTTCCTGGTAATTTTCTTATTACAGAACGGGTTGCTATGGGGTAAAGTGCAGAGTACTGGGACCGTATTTATAAAACGACTTAAGTCGTTGCTATGCTGTTGCTAAGGCTAAATTTCTATGACGGAGATTCCCTACAACTATGAAATTTGCTCTGGAGGAACAGTCCTTTTAGACTGTTCCTCCTGAGCAAATTTCTTAGTTGTAGGGAATCTCCTTCAAACAAATTCTGCCTTAGCAACAGCATAGCAACCACTTAAAGTCTCCATAGTCCTATAAGTGGTAAAAACGTCTAAACGCAAATCGTTATTAAAAGCGCTTCAATCTTCACGTTTGGTGATAAAATAAGGGATGATGTGGATAGATTGATCCATATACATAGCAAAAAGTATGGGAACGTGTTTTTGAAAGACGAAAATTCGTTCTACAAAATACAGATTTCCTTTTCTGGTTTCCCGTTTAGAGATGCACAATAAACAAAAGCGGTATAGTGAATGGGACGCCACTGCTGTACGTTGTATTTTTACCATTTTTTCATTGTTTACGAAATCGAAATTAGGTCATTTTGGTTGGCAACTAAAATGACCCAAATCAATTTTCGAATCCTTTTTATATGAAACTCGATGATGTTTTATAGTTTCAAAGTTGGCTAATCGCCTTGATTTACTATAACGAAACTATGGCCAGTAGCTTGCAGCGATACCTCGCGATAAAATTTTTCATGCTGATAGAGCAATGGGGCCTTTAAGTCGTTTTATAAATACGGTCCCTGGGCTTAACTTCTGTTATTTGATGGTGCCTGCTAGGAAAAAAACATCCTATTTAGTTAGGTACAACTGCTTGTGGGTTTATGTATCAATCTGTGTTTTGTCAATTTTAACTGTCTACATGTATGTGCATCTGAAGAAGGTGTACAAGGTATGTCTTTGCTAAAGGTATCAGCTTACGTTTCCTTGCAAAAATATCAATCTATGTGTTATGATATGTAATTCTAATTATGTGTTCCTTGAAGCAGATATATAGATGTTTGTGTTAGAAAAGGTTTAAATCTGTACGTTATGCTAAAGAGCGCTGCTAAAAGAAATAGTTACACGTAGTGTGTGCACTGAATATCAACCCTTTTTGCATTGCAGGCCGTTTCAGGTGTGTATGCACTTCCACAATAATTCAATCCGATTTTACATATGTGTTCAAAGACCTCAAAAATTGACTCTCTTTAAAATATTTTGGCCAAAGGCCATCTTCATTCAGACAAAATACACTTGAAAACTTCAATTGCTTCATGCCATTACAGAACTTTCAGACTATGAAAGAGTTCTGTGCTGTAATGACTTCAAGGAAGTTGTAGTTTTCACGTGTATTTTAAATACACTTGAAAACTACATCTTGCTTGACGCCTTTTCAGAACTAACTCTGTACTGTAATGACTTGAAGGAAGGTGTAGTTTTTAAGTGTATTTTAAAAACGCTTGAAAACTACATCTTGCTTGACGCCTTTTCAGAACTAATTCTGTACTGTTATGACTACAAGGAAGGTGTAGTCTTCAAGTGTATTTTAAATACACTTGAAAACTACATCTTGCTCGTCGCCATTTCAGATCTTTCAAACTTTGAAAATTCTGTACTATAATGACTTCAAGGAAGGTGTAGTCTTCAAGTGTATTTTAAATACACTTGAAAACTACATCTTGCTTGACGCCATTTTAGAACCAATTCTGTACTCTAATGACTTCAAGGAGGGTGTAGCTTTCAAGTGTATTTTAAATACACTTGAAAACTACATCTTGCTTGACGCCATTTTAGAACTAATCTGTACTGTAATGACTTCAAGGAAGGTGTTGTTTCCAAGTGTATTTTAAATACACTTGAAAACTACATCTTGCTTGACGCCATTTCAGAACTTCCAAACTTTAAAAGTTCTGTTCTGTAATGACTACATGGAAGGTGTAGTTTTCAAGTGTATCTTAAATACACTTGAAAACTACATCTTGCTTGACGCCATTTCAGAACTAATTCTGTACTGTACTGACTTCAAGGAAGGTGTAGTTTTCAATTGTATTTTAAATACACTTGAAAACTACATCTTGCTCGAGGCCATCTCAGTACTTCCAACTTTACTAGTTCTATACTGTAATGACTTCAAGGAAGATGTAGTTTTCAAGTGCATTTTAAATACACTTGAAAACTACATCTTGCTTGACGCCATTTCAGAACATCAAAACATTGGAAATTCTGTACTGTAATGACTTCAAGGAAGGCGTAGTTTTCAAGTGTATTTTAAATACACTCGAAAACTACATCTTGCTTGACGCCATTTCAGAACTGTTAAACTTTGAAAGTTCTGTAATGTTATAACTTCAAGGAAGGTGTAGTTTTCAAGTGTATGTTAAATACATTTGAAAACTACATCTTACTTGACGTCATTTCAGAACTTCTTTTCACAGTTCTGTACTGTAATGACTTCAAGGAAAGTATAGTTTTCAGCTGTGTTTTGTTTAACCGAAGAAGACCTCGAGAAGGAAACTCTTAGAGTAAAGTTATTGCAAGATTCAATCTGAGTTTGTTACAAAAAGTATAAAGGGCCAGATATGTTGCCAAACATAATAACTCGTGTGTGTTGCAAAATGTTTCAATGTGTGCAAATTGCAAAGCTTTGAATTTATGAGTGCTGCTAAAGGTGTCCCTCTTTGTATATTGCAAAAGATATAACTTTAGGTGTGTTGCAAAAGGTTTTATTCTGTCACGGTTTGTTTTAAAAAAAAAAGAAGGTAGCAATCTGAGTGCGTGCTTTTATTCGTGCATATGTGCGTGTGTGTGCGTGCTGAAAAATGTTTTGTGTGCGATGCAATATGTACCGATCTTTGTGCGGTGCAGAAAGGTTCTAATCTGTGTGTGATGCAGGCATTTTCAATATGTCTACGCTGGGAAGGCTTTTATGTGTGTGTACTATCAATATGAGTGAGTATGCAATGCAAACGGCTGAATGTATGTTTTTGGAAATAAAATATGTTTAAACCAAAGGTTTCAATTTTTGTTCGTGGCAAACCGAAACAACCTGTGCATGATGAGAATTTTTTTCTCATCATGCACAGGTTATTTCAGTTTGTAATGAACAAAACTTAGTTATCAATCTGTGTATTGCTATCTCTTCGATTTGTTTTATGACTGGGGTTGTTACTTTATGTCACTTTTTTCCGTTTGGTGTCATGGGTTGGATGTGAATTTGATTGTATCTGTTCCTGTTCATTGCCCTGATTGTTTGTCCTGCGTATAAAGAAAACGTTTGTAACTGCAGTCAACTTTCGATATTACGAAGTCGAACTTCAACCCAAACTACCGATATCTCAAAGTAAATTTTCTGGTTCCAGAAAATTTACTTTAAGATATCTGTAGTTTGAGATAACAGGAGTTGAAATGTAAATAAAAATAGGAAATATAATATTTGAATTAAGAAGATATTTTGAGATATCAATGTTCATGTTCGAGATATCGGGAGTTGACTGTATCTATGTGCGGTGCAAATTAGTTTAATTTATATGTACTACATAGAGAATCTTATACTCATGGTTATTTCATATGAAGTTTATGAAACGAGCCTTCGGCGAGTTTGATAAATTTCATATGAAATGACCATGAGTGTGAGATTCTGTGTATCATATGACCCTTTGAAACGGGATTTTTTTCGCTTTCAAAATGAGTATTACTTCAATAAGAAATGCAGTGTTGACACGGACGTTGTCAATGGCGTTACGTTTACGCGCCAAAGTGTTATTACACGTGTGGTCATACGATTTTTATGGCAGGACTTTATTCACTGAATAACAGCGACGTCATATAATAAAAATAAATTTAGTTTTTTTTGTGCATTACAACAGGCATTACAAAATCTGTATGGCTTCAGATGTACTAACGCATGTGCGTTGCAAAAGGTTTCACTTTGTATGTGTTGCTAAAGGTATTGCAAAGGTTTCAATCTGTAGGCTTTTCGAAAGATATAAATTATTTTGTGCTGCAAGTAGTGGTATCAAGTAGTGTTTTTTATAGTCTGTATGTGTTGTAAAATGTTTCAATTTTTGTGTGTTAGCAAAATATAGGCGCCGCCAAAAGTTACAGTTTATATGAGCATGTACTGAGCTGTGTACGCTGCAAAAATTAAGAATACGAACGTATAAATTTGTGCGTCAAAGTATCACAAGATTAAAGGCGGTTGTCAATGGTTCATATATGCCTGGCCAACCCCAAATGAATGGGCATGTAGCTAGAAATCCAATCTTCCAGCGTGGACCAGAGTATTCAAGCCTGCGCGAGAATTTCCCGTTTGCCGATGCCGCAAGATATTCCCTCGAGACGGCGTCTATGTATTTTTTCGACGTAACTTTTAATCAAACGTCAAATAAAGCAAAAGGTGTAAAAGCTGCTGAGCCATAAAGCAGAGAAAGGATCTTGTTGCATATGCAACCAGTGACAACATGTGTCAGTTGGAAAATCCCTGTTTTCTCTCTGATAACCAGTTCAGTTCATTTCAGTTCAGTTCAAATCTCCTAACGACGTTCCCCCAAGTGGCTCAGCGGCACGTAACCATAGTTGCACGCACTTGGCGCCGAGTGTCCGTTCAATTCTGTTAACCACAAGGATCTAAAAGTATCTATATACAAACAGGGAAGACTCTGGTCAGACTGCGCGGACGCGCAGGCTAATTTGAGCCTTTCCTGTTCTTCAATGCCGTACATCGGCGAGCTCCTGTATCTATCAACCTTGCATGGCATGCAGCCCTTCTTTTTCAATTATACCTATCTGCTGTATCTTTAAGATACAACTGGGAGTTTTCAAAGCAAAACAATATAATGATGTCAATTTATTAGTCTATGTATCATGACTTAAAATCGAGGAAACATGTTACAATGACAGATTGAGGCGACGAATATATTACTTTCCGTGGCGTAAGCAGAGAAAAGCGATTTAATTGACAACATGCTTAAAAGTAAAGTAAATGTCATCAGACCTACGACGTAATAATTTCAATTACTGAGCAACACATGAAAGCAAAGGTTTTAGATAGTGAATTGTACTAATGGCGTTTTTCTAAGCCACAAACCACGTGGGAATCTTTTCAAACAGAAGTAGCAAATGAATCTTTTTCATTTCTTTTTTGAATATGTAGTTATTGAAGTTTGCACTCGTTTCTGCATATAAATTATTTCTAATTCTGGGGAGGAAAGATATTGTTGCGCAGTCATCTGTGGTGCCAACGAACTTGCAAGGTTATGGGATAGAATAGAACAGAAATAGAATTCTGATATGCCAGATCAGACCTCAAATAAGAACACAATGATGATTCAAGGTTATGACGTCATATCCCTTCCCAACGCAGTAGATTAAGATGAAGTTGCAGAAATGCTCTAATTACTTCGGAGACTGTAAAAATGCTCTTTTTATTGACTCGCACAGAGACAAAACCTATTTTTTTAAACATAATATCATTTTTTTAAACATAATATCATTGGTATTGGCATAATATCGTGTTTAGCTTGCTTTTCTTTTTTTAACGTATGCATTTTAGCTCACCTGAGCCAGCGGCTCCGTGGGAGCTTATAGGATAGGCAGGCTCCGTCGTCCGTACGTCCGTCCACAATTTCAAATGACTTCTCCTCTGAAACCGCTGGGCCAATTGTAACCAATTTCATATGTAGCCTCCTGGGAGGAACGAAAAGTTGTTCAAACGGTCCTTGTCACAAGACCAACATGGCCGCCATGCCCATATATGGTAAAAACTTTTAAACTCTTCTTCTCCAGAACCAATAGGCCGATGGCCTTGAAACTTGGTGTGTAGCATCGGGTACGCAAGTACTACCAAGATTGTTCACATTATGACCTTGGGCTGACCTTTACGGCAAGGTCAAATTTGCTTTCTGGTGCTTTTATATGGGAAAATGCTAGAACATAAGATTTCATGGAAAGTTTTGAAGATTTAGGCCTAGAAATTGGTATATACATTCATCTTAATAAGTAAATGAAGATTTATGAGTATAAGAGGTCAATGTCATTCTTTGACCATTGACTCTGAACTCTGATATTTTGACAATTTCAAACAATCTCCTCACAAGCCACAGGGCCAATTGAAACCAAATTTCATATAGAGCCTCCAGGGGTTGAGGGAACGAAAATTTATTCAAACGGTCCAGGTCACATGACCAACATGGCTGCTACGCCCATATATGGCAAAAGCCTTTAAAAATCTTATTCTGCAGAACCAATTGACCGATGGCCTTGGAACTTGGTATGTAGCATTGAGTACTCAAGTTCTATTAAGATTGTTCAAATTATGACCTTGGGTTGACCTTGACCGTTGTTACGGCAAGGTCAAATATGAGAATATGATAGAACATAAGATTTCATAGAACGTTTTGAAGATTAAGGCCTATAATTGATATATACAGTCATCATAATGAGAACATAAAGATTTGTGAGTACAAAAGGTCAAGATCATTCTTTGACCTTTGACCCAGAACACTCATGTTTTGACAATTTCAAACAATCTCCTCAAATACCAGTGAGCCAATTGTAACCAAATTTCAAATAGAGCCTCCAGGGGTTAAGGGAATGAAAATTTATTCATAGGTCCAGGTCACATTACCAATATGGCCGCCAAGCCCATATATGGGAAAAAAAACTTAAAAAAAAAACTTCTTAAGTTAATGTGGATGATGTGGATTTGATGTGGATGGGTTTTTTTTTGATGATGTGGATCCACAATGTGGAGTTTGTGTTGAACATCCACATATCCACACTGAAATTGTGGAGTTTATGTGGATGATGTGGATTTGATGTGGATGTTTTGTGGATGATGTGGATCCTCAATGTGGAGTTTCTACACGTCCACATCTACACATTCGACAACTTCGCTAAGTCTCTGCTGTCCCTTGTCCTAGCTTATTTCTCAGTGTTCAACACAAACTCCACATTGTGGATCCGCATCATCCACAAAACGTCCACATCAAATCCACATCGTCCACATAAACTCCACAAGACATCCACATCAAATCCACATCATCCACATTAACTCCACAATTTCAGTTAGGATATGTGGATGTTCAACATAATCTGCTTATCAGCTCTGTACTGTCTCCAAAATAATCTAAGTTCTTTAATGCGCAGCAGCAAGCTACAGCTTGAAAATACATTAAATGCAGCTTCTATGGCGGCCAACGTCTTGTTAACTTAGGCTACAAATAAGTGACGTCATAAACGTTCTAACATAATGTTACAACTGGCCAAAGACGTCGCGTGATCCCGCAAAGTATTCTTGTGGAATCCTACAGATCCTACAAACTTCCTACAACGTCTCCCAAAGTTGCGTGCATGATCCCACGACTACTTTTCTTGTAGGAAAATGGCACTGAATCGTCCTAAGACAAGCCCTGAGAGCCTAAGAACTTGACTTTTACGGCTTTGCAAAGGCCTAACAGAGGCTCACTAGCCTGAGGAAGTTAACGCATGGATTGACATCTCTGGCCCCGGCCATGAATTTTTACACTAGGCGACCATGCGGACTTAGTTTTTTTCAGGCCAAAAGTCTATCTAAAAATACATGGGAAAATCCGGGACCAGAGTGTCTGTCTTTACTACTAGTGAGCTCAGTGCCTACGAAGATTAGTTCAGAAGAAAAAATCCTCTGCAAATTAATATTATATCATAGATATTTTGGCAAACCTTTTGATTTCTGTGATTTGTATACACTTTGTATATACCTCTCTCGGTTTGCTTTCCGCCATTTGTTTACCTCTATTTTGTCTTGCTTTCATATAAAGCATAGGAAAACACTAGACTGGGTCCAGTTCCTATGCTTTATTTTTTGTGTTGACCAAAGGAGCTAAATGACTTGCCATCAGAATAAAAAAAAACACGTTATGACGTGTACCACTTGAATACATATAACCATCTAGCATGGAGGCCAGGCTAAGGAAAACACCTACAAGTCGAATGCTTTAGTTTTCCTTATAGTTTAGATTTAGATATATGGGCGGCCTGAATCAAATAACCGCATGCTGAACATCCCGCCAACACAAAGCTCATGCAGTAATTTCATCTTACCAGTTTAACTATTTTCCAGTGATTTATTTAACTCAGAGAATACTGTGCAACAAGGATTTGACTTAGTGTATAAATTCCTCAAAAAGTGGTCAGACTATTTTTTTCTGACCGCTGCAAAAAATAACCTCTCATTTTAAAAGAACCGGATACGATCTTATGTAACGCGACAGACTGCATGCTTAGTGGTCAACCCAATCACGGTCGGCAACTTTACCACTCTGGATCCCGATGGATCGGGCCTCAGACTTAAGGATGGCTCCGACCCAAAAACATCTACAAAGGTGGTTGGGGCTGTTTGGGGCTTAGTGATGATCTGTCTGTCTTTGGTCGGTCCCTTCGGGGGTTAAACCATTGGACTTCTTTGCCCCAGAGTTTCAGAGTTGTTCTTGTTGCTGAGTGCTCAATTGATTTCATCTCAGTAATTAATCCTGATTTGTATACTGACGGACTTTAAAAACGCAACACTTGTCTAGCATCTCAATGTTCATTGTTCATAAATGGAAACAAGTTACGACTTTCATTTTATGTCGATGACTGATCAGTTGGAAGTGTCTCTTGAGAAACTGTCTACAAGAGATGAATTTCAAATGTCAAAATCTAAGCGTTTTGAGACAAGGGGTACCCATTTTCATGGACAAATTGTTAACAGTGAAAACATTCGTTTTTCAATGAGAAACGAGAGAAGCATAGAAATTATGTCATTGGATTCGGTAGCTATCAGACAACTAATCCCAGTTTGGTTGGCAAGTCTATCAGCAGGAAATATTTTATTGTGAGGTATCGCTGCATGCTTCTCACTACAGTTTCATCACTGTATATGATCGTGATTGGACGGCTTTAAAATATTAAACCATCCTTGGGATTCTCATAAAAACGATTTAAAGAATATCTAGGTCATTTTAGTTGCCAACTAAAATGACCTACTTTCGATTTCACAAACTTCATTTACATGATAAAAATACAAGGTACAGAAGATAAAAAAACAAGGTACAGGTATTTTGTAGATGGTTTAAATACAATGTACGGCAAGGATTCCATTCATTGCCTCGCTGTTGCGTAATTTCATTCAGGCTCAACGGGGAACCAGAAATCAAGACCATATTTTTTATGGAGAGACTTGTATTTTTTTTTCAAAAGCCTCTGTTTCTCCTTTTTGCCAGTTATATGACACGAAAACGCACATCAACCGACATTTTATCATCAATTCGGAAGGCTGTACAAGTTTTATCATGATTTGTGCTTTGGTGATTTTTACCACTTATAGGACTATGGAGACTTTAAAAGGCATTCGTCCATTTAATTTTTTTTATAGGTACTCATTGTCCATTCCGTAAAATATCGCAACGTGTTTAAAATGTTTTAGGTTTGTTTGACACTTTGCCGTGTAACTCTGTTATGCTCAGTCGTGCAACAAAAGCTAATGGCTCGTTCGAAGACAAGCCTCAAATACTGTCTCAAAGGGCCGTTAAACCCAAAACAACCACCCAAAATCGTTCGACGACGTTCATCAGGAGAACTTCATTAAAGCCAGGTCATCTTATTTCATCATCAGCGCCTGGAAGATATGAAGGAACAAACGTGTTGCGTTTCTAAAGTCTTTGGGTACATGTATCTAGATACACAGAAATGAAACCCTATACACAGGTGAGATTTAGTGCTCGCGAGTAGTAAGCATCAGCTGTCCATAATGGTACAACTGCAATGTCTACATATTCTAACCAATTAGTGGGCATAAATATTTTTGGCCGATATGTGCTCAAACTTTTGGCTCCAGACTGGAAGCACACTAGATTTGTAGTGGGTCTAGAAAATGTGATACACATTGAGTCTGATTCTGAGGAATCCGTTGAAGATTGTGATGATGGTTGAGACATCTATTTCTGACAAAAATAAAAGAGCAGTTGAAGTGATGGAAACACACCACATTTCCCCCTCCAAAGAAAGGAGGGGTTTTACCATCAGCTGGCGGCATGATAATGGCTTTGGTCTTTGGACAAAGGAAGTGATCGGACAGCATTATGTCGGCGATGATGACATTTTCTTGCTGAATGCAGAGATGTTTTTAAACGCAAAATTATTTAAAGAAAGCGAGGTACTGTCGCTGCAGCATCTCTGGTAAAAGAGTGTTTACTACAATATGGATTCTGTTGAATAACACCTGGCCGGAAGTAAACGATAGCATTTTCATAGCTAGGCTCGAAACTATTTATCAACCCTCATATTAGAATTTAAGGATACCCGTAAAACAGTTTTCCTGAACACTGAGTAGGAAATGAATTAGCCTAGCTACTAGGCGAAGAAGAATTTTCACCTTATTACTTCATTTTCATAATTAATATCAAAGTTCAGTATTTGTAGCTAGTCTATACTCTATAGCTGATAATGTACCAATAAGAAAGGGAGCAGAATCATTCTTTATAGACTGGCCATAGAATGGATGAAAACTTACTATTTTCGCTTTGGGATAAAAAATCATTATCAGACTAGTAGCTAGTCTAGAAATGAATATAAGTCATGTCAACGCATCTCGTCCTGAAATCGCGCTGTACCTTCTGATAAGTAATAAATAGGAAAGGCTGCTGGACGGAATTAGGTAATAAGTTGTATGCAAATATACTAGGTATAGCATATTAGCGGGTCAAAATGTTTCTAGGATAGTTTAGTATACCCGCTAATAAAATCTAATTTGAATTTAGATTTAAACCGAATACTTCATGTATTCAGCATTTACACCAGAAAATATAGGGAGAGTGTACCCACTTTTTTGTGTTTTCTGGGGCCGTATTCATAAAGCCACTTAAGTCGTTGCTATGCTGTTGCTAAGGCTAAATATCCTTAAAGGAATCTCCTTCAAAGAAATTTAGCCTTAGCAACAGCATAGCAACCGCTTAAGTCGTTTTATGAATACAGCCCCTGGTGTTAACGCTGTGGTAGAAGCTGGATTGCACGTTGATAAAGTCTTACTATATAGGTTCCATGACAGTGTAGTGACAGTATAAGGTACAACTTCTGTCGGCTCGACCTTAATAACTGTTTTATTACCTTAGCACATTCGAAGTGCTAATTAATTGCCTTATTAACAGTTTTCTCTTCTCAGTTGCAACTTTTTATTTTCTCATTCCGCACATCAAAGACTCTAGCGTAGAAACAAGCACATATAAGATGGATTGTTCAAAAAGTATCCAGTGGGTTCAAATATTAAATATATACTGAACGCCAAAGGAAACGCACACAAAGTACATATATATTAAATTTTCAAAAGTTGGCAACTGCTACTAGTTTATGACTTGTTAGTTTGAATTGAGAAAAAGAATATCTGAAATCCTCAATATCTCTTACACGGTAACTGTGAAAACCAACACTTTCAGGATGGGGTAACATTAAAAGTTACAAAAAAAAACAAGCAATCTTTAACAGGTTACATTCTCAACTGCAGCCTGAATCTTTGTGAATCACAATTTACCTGCGATTGTGAATCTCTGTATCAAAATAAAATTTTCTATAACTCATTTTGTTCTTGGGCTGTCTTTAATTCTTGAAAAACAAGCCAAGGAAAGTTAGGTACCAAGAAAGCCTAAAGAGACATTTCACTTTAACATTGGGTTTTCCTCTGAACATTCTAACTCTGATATGTTCAAACAGAAAAGGAAAATCCTTGTAGCGGACGCAGATATTCAAAACTTTCTTTTTTTTCGTCGTAGATCTACTTTCGATTTCTACTTACGGTTTAATACACACAAACAAACAAACATTGCAACATGTTGATAACTATTTTGAAATCAGGTCAATTTCAAGATTGACCGCGGTCCATTTTGGAATTCCAAATTCGACAGCTCAGTTTTGAGATAAGTCGTTGTCGCTACCCAGTGTCAAAATTACGGTTGTGGGTGACTACCAACATAGCTTACTTATTCATGAATGTTATAAATCTTCAACTAGAGACATATAACAAAACACACTTCCATTTAATCTGCGCCGATTATCTTTTTTTTTAAGATTTATCTTGTTTCATATGTTTTCATTAGCGGATTTTATTTCGCAACGAAACTTAAGCAGGCACCTCCTGGCACCGAGTCTGTCCATATCCTCAACAATTTGAAATCCGACAGTATAGTCCTTTCTCAACTCGAAGTGGAATCTATTTTAAAAACATTGAAAACGGGCAAAGCATCCGGTCCGAACGGTCTTAGCAATCGTATTCTTCGAGAACTATCAAGCGAACTTTCTATTCCCCTCTGTTCTCTTTTCAATCAGTCTCTATGAACAGGTACTTTTCCCGAATCATATAAAGAGGCCAATGTCTGTCCTATCTCTAAAAAAGGCGACTTGTCTATCGTCTCTACCCATATCCTTGCTTAACTCTGAAAGTAAAGTTTTCGAAAGACTTATTTTCAAATACTTGTTTAATCACTTACAAGACAATAACCTTCTTTCGTCTCTACAGTCTGGCTTTATACCGGGAGATTCAACTGTTAACCAACTGACATATCTTTATAATATATTCTGTCAGGCGCTTGACTCTGGGAAGGAGGTCCGGGCTGTCTTCTGTGACATCAGCAAAGCTTTTGACCGTGTCTGGCATTCTGGGCTTCTATGTAAACTTAAGGCAGCTGGTGTTACAGGAGACACTCTGAACTGGTTCAAGAGTTATCTTTCTGACAGAAAACAACGGGTTGTTCTTCCAATTGCTGTATCCGAATGGAACTTTATTAGAGCTGGTGTCCCACAAGGATCCATTTTAGGACCTTTACTCTTTTTATTATACATCAATGACATTGTTGCCGATATTGGCTCAAACATTCGACTATTCGCAGACGACACTAGCCTTTTCATTATCGTAGATAGTCCCATAACATCAGCGGAAAGTTTAAACACAGATCTCGACAAAATTTCACAGTGGGCCGCAACCTGGCTGGTAGCATTTAAAGTCTCCATAGTCCTATCAAAGGTAAAACCCGTCAAAATACAAATCATTATGAAACCTTACAGCCTTCAGAATTGATGAAAATATGTCGGTTGATGTGCTTTTTTGTAGCATATAACTGGCAAAAAAGAAGGAACAAGGTATTTCTAAAAAAATGATGTCTCTCTATAAAAATACGGGTTCCGTCTCTGGTTCCCCGTTTAGCAATGCAATAATGCAACAGCGGCAAAATCAATGGGACCCTTGCCTAATTTTTTGTACATTGTATTTTTATCATCTGTTAAATGCCTGTACCTTATATTTTTACCGCCTGTACGTTGTATTTTTATCATGAAATAAAGCCTGTGAAATCGAAAGTAGGTCATTTTGGTTGGCAACTAAAATGACCTAGTTATTTTTTCAAATCTATTTTATGGTAAACTCAATGACGTTTTGATTTTTCAAAGCCGGCCAATCACGATAATAATCAATGGCGAAACTGTAGTGAGAAGTTTGCAGCGATACCTCACGATAAAATATTTCATGCTGATAGAGCAATGGGGCCTTTAATCCCGCTAAAACTGACGCTCTTCTTTTTTCTCGTAAACTAAATAAACCCCAGCATCCTCCTCTTACTATGCAAAATCAACACATATCTGAAGTAGATTCTCACAAACACCTCGGTTTATATTTCACAAATGATTGTTCCTGGAATAAACACATAAATTATATAAAAGAAAAGGCATGGCTAAGAATTAATATAAGGAGAAAATTGAAATTCAAACTTGATAGAAAATCTTTAGAAACAATTTATTTAACTTTTATTAGACAACTTCTTGAATATGGAGATGTAATTTGGGACAATTGTACTCAATATGAGAAACAAGAACTGGACAAAATCCAAAACGAGGCAGCTAGAATAGCTACTGGTACAACCAAATTAATATCGATAAATTCTCTGTACAATGAAACCTGTTGGGAAACTCTCGAACATAGGCGTTATAATCACAAAGTAACCTTATTTTATAAAATACTAAATAACATTACACCCCTATACCTCTCTTCTTTAGTAACTTATCACGATACAACCTGCGAAATTCAAATGACTTACAAACTATTGATGCTAGAACTAACCAATATTTTAATTCTTTTTTACCGTCGAGTGTCAGAGCATGGAATAATTTACCTGTTGACGCGAAGCAATGCGAATCTGTAAACACTTTCAAATGCTTTCTTCAAAGAGATAAAAAATCAGTTCCCAAACATTATTATGTAGGTTGTAGAAAAGGACAAATATTATTAACACGCCTACGAACAAACTGTAGTTCACTAAATTTTGATCTCTTTGTTAAAAACATATCAGATTCTCCGCTTTGTCATTGTGGAACTGTTGAGAATGCCCAACACTTTTCTTTCATTGCACATCTTATCAAATGCAGCGCGACGAATTAATAAACGCAGTGTCTCCATATCAGCATCCTTCTCTTAATCTATTTTTGTACGGCGACCTGTCCTTGTCTTATGAAACTAACAGTTTAATATTTGAAAAAGTTTACAAATACATTATAGCAACAAAACGCTTCTAAACGCACAGCACTCCTGTCATGCAGGCAGACTAAAGCAAATAATGTTCAGCGTAAATGTTATGACTGCTGCTGAGACCCGTTCCCGCTCTCTCAATCCTGTTTAGTATTTGTATATGTTAAGAATTATTTCTTATTGGCCTAGTTCCCTCTTCTAATGATAGCTCGCTACCTTTCTTGGTCGAAAATTTTTACTGACATCCCTTTTTGTCCTATTATTCTTTTGGAATTGCATTGTTTTTTTTGTTTGTTTTTTTTGTTTTTTTTTTTGTTTTTTTTTCTCTTTTTTGTTATATGTTGTGGCAAAGAGGTTATCATACGTATTATTTTTCTCAGCAACTAGGCCTTTTTTGTTTATTTCTTCTTTCAAACACTGAATGCTGTTTTAATTTTGGTTTACCATTGTAACCTATATTCTATAACATTTAGAGATCCGCCAGAATTTGTACACATGTTTCATAATAGGGAGAAGAACTCTATAAGCATACAGCTTCCGTTCTAATCCCAAAGCTTGTACTGATATGTTATTTGTTCATGTATTTATATATGTATGTCAATGGAAATAAATATGTTTAAACCAATTTGAAATCCACCACTCAGCCCTAATATTTTCTGTCTGTTGATTTTATAAACTCGATTTGTATTAAAAGAATACTGAGTATTTCTTTAATAATAAAGTTGTTTTTAAAAAAGGCGTGTATTTTGTATTGTGTTATATAATGAAGATCTGATTTTAGGTATATGCACTCTCTTAAATCCTGTGTGTGATTGAAAATTAAATCTAAAGAAGTCTGTCAATGTAAATAATCTAAAAGACTTCCTCTAGTATCGTGTGGAACAAAATTTATTATATATAGAATTTGTCTCAGTCACCAGGTAATCTAGTATAATTGATGTTATCAATGTTACTTAATTTCAACCAAAAACACTATAACAGAAAAAATATATTATATTTATTATATGTAAAAAAAATCTTGTAAATAACAATACGAGAGACACGAATACTGACGCTTAAAATAATATCCTTGTTTGTTTTATAGCATAAAAATGTCATAAAATGTCATCGCTCTGAAAATCATCCCTCAATTAATTAATTGTCTGATCCAATGTCTTATATATACCTCGACTATAAGTAAATACACAGTTTCCTTAATTTACATAATACGCAACAAATGATAATTCATTAGCTGTAAAAGCTATCGCGTCAAGTACATTATGGTGTCGGACGTATGGTCTGTGCGAAGTTAGGTTACATTTTTTTAGCTAATCATTTATAACTAATCGCTTGTCGTTTCTTAATAGCACAAAATCTATTTCTTAATAATGATACATTTGTTTTTGTTTGTTTTGGTGTTTTTTTCTTTACCACAAACCATAGTTTGCTTTTTAGCCTAAGTTAGCTAGTAAAGCTATTTGGGTTATTCAACTTGAATTCAAAGTTATCGTCGGTCAGAATTACACTTTTTCTCTCTCAATAAATATGTTACTATGTAGTGGCATTTCCATACAATCGCTGCGACATGGCGATCCTCTTGAAATGTTGCTGTTGCTCCCAATTAGATAAGCTACCAGAATATAGGCATTTAATATGAGAAAAAATCCTTGAATTGCCTTAAAAGGCTGCTTCACAGTTTTCTTCATTTTCTCCAGAAATATTGGGTGAGGATATCGGTACGACCGTCGTGCAATAAGAATCATTATCGGCAAGAAGGTCGTGCGGATAAGAATCCTTATCGGCAAGACGGTCGTGCGGATAAGAATCCTTATCCGCACGACGGCGATCAGATACTCCATTCGAGAACTATGGTCTTTCTTACAATGGTATCATACAACACTGTGTCAGCAATTCATATGGAGGATATGAAATAACTTTAAAAATGGTATAGAAGCATCTTATGGCCATCTTTTAGTTGTTAAAACGTCTGAGAACCGGCACCCAGCTTTACCGCTAACGGGGGCAATCTTATTTTGGGCATATTCCAGTTCGATGTGCACAGGTTGTATCGTTTATATATATGTATGTAAAAACGTATTCAGTCAGAGTGACAGTATGAGTTAGCACTGAAAAATTGTTTTAATTACCATTTTTAAATTTTTCTATTTGTTCTGCTTATGTACAAATCCTGTTAATTCAAAAAAATTAATAAATAAACAACAACAACTAATAAGTGCAACCCAACAATTGTTATATCTGACAATATTTATTAGACAGGTAGAACAACTGACTTTGACCGACAAGTTATTAAAAGAAAGTTGGGCATGATTTATCAGACTAACTGTCTTTTACTTGTCGGTCAAGGTCAAAGATTTATTTCAGTTGTTGGACAAGGGCAAAGATTTTTTGACTCATTTTATACCAGTTAAGTCTGCTACAATAAATTTAATTTTGTTCGATAATACATTTACATTATGTAATGCTATTTATTAATAGGTTTCGACATTTTCCTAAAAGGATTTATTAGTCTAGATTTCTTTCAGTAATTTGTCAGTCAAAATCAAAGATTAGTTTCTATTGCTAATTTAAATCAATGGTTTATTTCAACACATTTTATATTGGTAACACATATTATAAATTGATAAATTTAAAATGATTGGAATGAGCCGGAATTAGGCCGTAAACAAAATATTGACAAAAACTTTGCTGGGAAAAAAGTCTGACACAAGCAGGTCACAATCAAATATTTTCCTGATTCAGCTTGTCTGTCAAGGTCAAAGATTTGTTAGAAATAAGTTTATGTCAGTTAACAAAATAAACATTTAATTGGCAAATGTTTTATGCGACAAATGTTTTTTTATTAAAAAAAACAAACAATAATAAATAAAATGCCATGTGGAGTCTTGAACCCGGGACGTAGGTTTGCAGAGTCGCGCACATTACCACTACGCTACAGCCGCTGATAGTTTGAGAGCGATAATCTGAATTCCTTAATGTCAAATGTTCAATATACAGCTGTTGTCATACCTACATCGGACTGTGTTTTAACTGTAATAAACTTGTTTTAAACGTTAACCTGATCATCCGACCAGATAAAAAGTATTCAGCAACTGATGTTGAAATATATAATTCGCATTTTCGCAATTATTCGCCGGCTCTATGTTCGACGGTCAAAAGGCTTCCATGATGAAATATAGGAAAATAATTGAAATTAACATTACATGTGTTGTGACTCATTTTACAAACAGAAATGAAATAATATTTTTATACCATAATAATGATAATTCTCAGAATGATTGCAACTTTGTCTATAGAATATCTGACCGCCGTCGTGCGGATAAGGATTCTTATCGGCACGACCGTCTTGCGGATAAGAATTCTTATCGGCAAGACCGTCGTGCGGATAAGGATTCTTATCCGCAAGACGGTCGTGCCGATAGTCACTCCCAGAAAATATTTGTAATAATTGGTATTTACTAGAGAAACAGATTACTGAAAAACCCATCGAAAAATTGTAACCTAAACTGTAATTACTGACAATTAAAATTTATGCAAATAAGACGTTAAGCCCCGCCCTTTTCTTTCTTTTCTACAGCTTTACTTACATAATGTAATTTGGATTCCTGTTAATATCACTATATTCTGATGCAAAATATTTGAACTTTTTTCATGAGATGATAAAACCTATCATACTTTATCTATCTTAGCAGAAAAAAAAGTTTAAAAAAAATAATATCCAGGATTTCTTTTAAATTTTATAAAAATGAATTACTCAAGTGACGTCGTAAGAGTCCTTGCATATTTCAGCTGATTAAAATTTAATTTCCTTATAACTTTTTAACCCTTTGGAATGTTCCTTTGCAAATTTCAACATTCTTTTAGATTAACAGCCCAGTTATTTCCATTTATTTCAATCCATTTCGAAAAACAGTGCGGTAGCCCTTTGAGATGTCGTCACTATCTGCAGCTCTTGTATTTGCTATATGAGGTATATGCAATACTGCTTTTTCTTTTTCTATTTTATGAGCTTTGTAAGGGTGCCGGAAACTGGTTCACAAAGGTTGCGAATATTTTGGTTGTGTTCGCACTGAGCATACAACGGTGGGAAACCTGTGTATTTTTCACAAGTCCCCAACTAGAGGCAACGGCGATAGGCTCAGCTGCGATCATCATAACGAAGGATTGCGTCGTATTTTCAGAGTTTCTTGTAGAACGTTGATTCCAGTGGAACCTTGGTTAGACCGGAGTCAGTCCAAAAGATACATGTATATATTCATTCACATATGAGCCGTTCTCTGTGAAAACCGGGCTTAATGACATTACGTAATGATTACGTTGTGGACGGATGAAAAACAGCAAAATTAATGATTTTTCGGACCTCTCTTTATTTCCATGAAAATACCTTAGGTGTTGAGATATAACAGAAAGCTTATGAATTCAGCCAAAATCCAGTTATAAATATGACATGTTGCCATGACAACGCTTATTCCACGGTAACCCTAGAGCCTTGAAAACATATGGTATGCCATCACAAAGACCTATCATTTGAGTAAGAATGTTTAAGCATGCAAATTGTCATGTGTGTGCTATGAAATAAACATTGAAAATGAGCAAACACACTTTTTGTCCTAGATATTTTGTGTAACAAGCACTGAAAGCTCGTTCAAACAAACGTAATGACGTTGACGTCAAAACATACTTGCATGACGTTAATAACGTCATATAAAGAAATTGCACTGCCTGTGTGCTTCTAAAGTCTATATCTCAGTAGTGAATAATGGTAACCATCTCAAATTTTCAGGAAATGTTTAGAAAACCTAATACTTTCCAGTGATGCAGTGAGTTAATTTTTTAATTTTATGTCATTAAGCCCGGTTTTCACAGGGACTGGCTCATATAAATTCCAGCCCTCTCAGATACTTTAATTCATCTTCAGATAGAATCTTTTATAGCTATCAGAAGAAAATTCTTTTATATTGAGAAAGAAAAATGTTGTGATGTATGTTATGAATAAACAAGAAAAAATGAATGGGACTATTTCTAGTTTAGATCCTTGGTATGCATTATCCATACCAAAAACTGATTCTGCTTTCATTGCTTTCCTTTTATGATAACGTCTAATGAGATATCCTGTAACTGTTAAATGATAATAATAATAATAAATGATAAAATAATAATAATAATTATTATTATTATTATTATCATTATTATTATACGTTTTCACTGTTGTTGCTTTATTATAATTCGGTGAAAATAATAACAATGATAAATTAACAGGAGACATATAAAATAGAAGCAAATGCATTTATGGAGTTTCCGACATTATATTTCGGTGCCATAAAGAACCACACAGTGTCATCTCGATATCCGTCGTCCAGCGACCCGCCACAGTTAGTGCCTTGAAGTGGGCTGGTTCTAATGACTTTACAAGATAACTGCGAAGTGATGAGATAGTGAACAAGTCTGGGGATTTATTGAACAGGTTTATACCAAAGTTTGACGCCAGCACTGATCCACACATACCCACATCAGACAGTGTTTATTATGAAATTACACCCACTTTATTTATAATTATGATCCTTTGGAGGGTCCTTTAAGACACGTTCGTGGACATAAAGATAACGAAAGGGTTCTCAATACAAGGTAGTCTCTCACAAGATAACTTTAATTGGAAAGGTTACATAATTTTATATCTAAACGGTGAGCTAATAGTCTACCGCATGTTTATTAGTTGCTAAGAGCATGTCACCAAGTATCTCTCGTAGGATAACTGCGTCCGTGTGAGTGTTCGTGTTCGTGTTTGGTGCTATGTATGCTTGCCGCACGTTGGTAAATATATGCATTTGACAGAGACTTGTTTAAATTAAAATTGTTTGGCCAATGTGACCGAAAGAAGTATATCATATGGCATAGATGGCAATAAATGTGTACTGTGGCCCTTTAAGCATAAATCCCTGTATTTTGAATATTCATTGTATGGTCTGTAGGCGATCAGTTCCTCGTGTTTTATGCATTTAAAAATCATCCTTTAAAGTTTAAAGAAAGTGTACGCAATTTCATCACTATAGCAAATGTCAATTAAAAGTACCTTTCTAATAGTTCTTTACAGTTCGCAAAGGTTGCCAAATCGTCATGTGAGATTGACAGCGATACTCGAATGCCTGCCCGAAATATAATGTTTTCTTGCATTTTAAGTCCACAAACGGTTTGTATCGTATATGGTGATTTTCAAATAATTTTTTTCGTTTTCTGCTGGGGAAACCGAGGGTAAGGCGAAATCGCAGTGTTCGAAAGAGATAGTTCAATTTTTGCACTGAAGTTGCTGACGCCTGCACTGAAATATTATCTTTATTGTATCATGTCTCCTTAACACTAACAAATCGTCTTACAACTGAATCTTCTTCAAGTAGTTTGACTTGAAATAATACGCATTCGGCGCCTTAAAGACCATGCAATACGAGAATGGAAAATTGAGCAGTTCTATATAAAACAAGGTCTTATACTAAGTTCCAATAGTGAAGAATCAGATCAGCCTGTGTATGCGTACCGTTTGATCAGAGTCTCTCCTGTTCGTTTGAACATTCTATGGATCACGAGAAATTTATGAAGCAAGAAACGAAGACTTGTGTCAAACTGCTCGAAAGTGCATTCGGGTCTAACTCTTTGCTGTCTGCGCAACTTGTAAAGCTGTTTTTCTAGTGAAACGTATACTTTTGCTAGTTCGCGGGATTATTTACCCTGACTTTAAATGCATTTTAAGCTTCCTTATTATGTTTGTATCTCTTTGAATTGCAAAATCAGGCACTTGTATCAGTCGGACGGTGAAATTTAAATGGCAATGGAGTGAAATTTACATGCCTTAATTAAGTCTGCCACCAAGCAGATTACTCGAGTATCGCCGGGATTCGAGCCGCGACACGAGAAAAACCAACAAAGTGTTTGTGTGCCCAGCGCAGACTCAGATCAGTCTTGGAATCCGCCCAGTCTGATCAGACTCTTCGCTGAGCGCTTTAAGGGAGGCTAAGGGTATAAATTATCTCCATGCGGACAGCGAAGACTCTGATCAGACTGGGCGGATGCCCAGGCTTATCTGAGTCTGCGCTGGGTGCGCAACCACTTTGTTGGTTTTGTCGTGTCTCGGCTCATTTGATTTGTTGTGTGCCATTTGTGCCGCGCAAAGCGAAAAGATGTGTCGCGCTATATTGAAACCGCCCATCATCTACTGGGGAATCTGGTGTTACGAAAAATAAAGTCAATGGTTAGACCAAACCCAAGGATGTGTAGATGCTAAATAAAGATCCCGGTCGGTTTCTGCTAGTGATTTCAGTTGTCAAATTTCGCGAATGATTTAAAATTGTGCAAAACGCAAATTTCTGTTATCTGGCCCATTATCTCCCAACGCCCAAGCTGGAGGACCCGGAAGACGGTGTAAATTTCTCTGGTAATAAACATGACGTCTTCAAGAGTTTTAAAGCCAAACTAGGCCCTGATTGAAATCAAATAGATTTAAAAGTATATAATGATAGCTGTCTTGATATAAATCTAAATAAATAAGAAGATATTACAATTGCAGTGGATTTAACTGGCGAATCCATTATTTGTTTCCAAGTCTTAATGTAAACTCAGCTGAACATTAAGAAGAGTATCTTATCAACTCATTTATCTGCATCGTTACTTTTTAAACTTTGAAATAGTTAGTAAGCATGTTACCTCACGTACCCGGGAAACTTATAACGAACTGGCTTGAGACCAGTGGCGGCAATACAAGCCGACTCGGGCAATACAAGCCGACTCGACCAATTCAAGTGAAACACAGCCAATACAGGCGACACTCGACCAATACAACGCAGCCAATATCAATGCCGCCAAACTCGGCGTAAATCATTGACGTTGATTAAAAGATGTTATAATATCAAGAAATTTCGTATTGGCCCGGTTGAATGTCCCCGGGCTGTTGTATTGGCCCTCGGCCTTCAGCCTAGAGTCAATACAGCAGACCTCGGACCTATAACTGGGCCAATAAGAAATTTCTGCCATGAGCCAATACAGCAGACCTCGGACCTGTAACTTGGCCAATACAAAATTTCTTGATAAATAACATTATGGTATCAAATAAAAATACAGAAGAACTATATAGGTTGCAATGTAGAAAAGTGTTACAAAAAGGCCGCCACTGGCCGCATGCCAGAAAATACGTTTTTGGAAAGTTGTATTCCGATGGCGTCTTACGTTGTAGGGACGTTAAACTTTATACAACATTTCATTCTATTTGCAATGTAAGAAATGTTGAGTGATGCGGTATAAAGAAGTTGTTGTCTGTCTGATAACAACTCCTAATGTTGTAGTATGGTCAATGTATACTCAAACGTTGTCAAGACTTTCTTTCAATGTTGCTTCACGCTGTACTTAAAGGCAAGGGCAAGATTATATAATTATCTTCGCCATGCCATTATGTATAGTGAATAGTTCTGCATCCTGATAAATTTAGGTCCATGCAACCACGAACAGACACTATAAACGATGAAATTGCATTCAAAATAAGAGAGCGATTATTTTTGCAACCCGCCGCTATCCTGCGCATGCGTATTATGTCACTACAGTTTATACAATAAACTCAAATCAGCATGCCAGGTAAAACGCTGTCACAGCGTTGCCTCAACATTATTTTCAACGTTCATTCTGATGCAAAAAAATTAGTGAAGGTTCTAATTTTCCGTCACGTGATTTTCCCGTAAAAAAACTACACAAATCGTAATAATTGTTTTATTTTGTTAATAAAGAATGAAAGAAATCACATTTAAAATGGAAACCATGAAAATGGTAATTGAAAATATTTTAAAAAAAATCGCCGTCCTGGTGGCGGCGATTCTAAGGTTTGCTTATGACCTGGAAATGCAACATGGTTGTGCTTGTTTAAGCTGTTCATTTGACTACCAGTGGACCTAAAAACCAAACCAAGTATTGAATGTTTGTGACACACATCAACGGCATAGCCCTGAGTATGATTTTTGTATGGTTGATATCATACTGGTACGCCACGATCCCAAAATTTCTTATAGCAATCAAATGAAACATGCAGAAATATTGACTTACGTATCATGATTTAGATATTATCTATTTCAACCACAGACATCCTCATTATAGTTATTACATGTACAAGATATACATATTATTATCAGTATACATTTTCAAAAAATGAAATGCTTTCAGGAAGGGGTAATGATTACCTGTCGGTAATGCACTTTTTTTTTTCTTTTGAAAGCTATACTCATCATTTTTTTCGGTCAGCAAAGACCGACTTTTGTCTGAATAAACTGCGTATATGCAGATTTTTGGTGTGTTTTTTTTTTGGTACTGTAAATGAAAAGTCTTCCATGTTTCCTCCATTTTTACGGATGTAAACAACTTTTATCATTTTCTGTTTGCTTCCCAGGGCCACGAAAACTTTACCGAAATGGGAGCTACTCTTAAAGAAAAGAATTTGCTTCCTACAGAATCAAATCAAGCCCTCAACGAAATTGGCGAAAAAAATCTTCTTGATAAGAATAGCCGCCCCTGGGAGTGGAACCATTCACCATTAGCAGGTTTTATCATGACGCGGTTGTTATTAAGAAGATACAAGCACATCTACATAAAACTGTAATAATGTCAGAAAAGTCATGCTAATCGAATCCGACATGATTTCATGTTTATTGCAAATCAGCCTCGATGTCAGAAGAACTGACATAAAACAGACCCACCGTTCCGCGCAGGGCGCGCGCCAACTTTCACGTGCTATGTTCGCGAGCGCAACTATGTGGGTGTCAGTTTTTGATGCTTGTTCTTGTAAAAGCGTTACGATGTTTTCGGTTCTGGTATGAGGTAAGAGAGAAATTAGGCTCAGTAGTTATGATATCTTGCAACTAGGAATAAGATATATCATTTGTCTAGCGATCAGAACTGTCAAACACGATCAATCAACTCATCAATATTATTGACCAATCAGAAGAGTGATAATCATTAATACCAATACTAATAATGTTTACTGATAAAAGCATGTTTCTGGTTTTGGGGCCCATTTGCGGTGATTTGCAGGCAAAATAATGAGATAGAACTGTATCAGAGCTGCTTACTGCTTTAGACGTCGGTGCCAAACATTTTCAAAATATACTTAATAAAGGTAAAGTTTTCCCATAGCCTTGTTGCAAATGGGGCAATGGGGGTTAGAGAGCCACTTATCTTGAGCACAGCATATGAAAGGCGAGACCCATCCCATTCCTTTCGCTGCCTACCTGATTCGAAAAATGTACCCACTTACTGCTGGGTTGACACAAAGTTTTCCAATCGCTAGTTGACCTAACCTGGGATTCGAACCCGCGACCTTCTGCAGCATAACTGAGTCACACTGTACAAACTGGAAGAGACCAGGCCCAGAGGTTATAAAACTTGAGTACATTCTCAAACTCAAAATAAAGCACACTGACTGGCTGCTTCCGAGCAATAAAGCACACTGACTGGCTGCTTCCGAGCATGTGCTCGGAAGCAGCCAATCAGTGTGCTTTATTTTGAGTTTGAGAATGTACTCAGGTTTTATAACCATCACTTTTTAGATTCGTCAGGATTAGTTTAAACAGTATTTTATTCAACAAATAAACATACACAATCAATTCATACATGGATAATATAAAGGATTCGATAACAAGCTAACTAGCTTATAGACATCGAAAGATATGTATGCGAAAAGGGAAGACTTTGATCAGACTGCGCGGATAACCAGGCTGATTTGAGTTTTTTCCTGTTCGCACATGCATGAAATTCCATATTTGCTAACATGACGTGACTCATTTGTAGGTGTGTCTGTATGTACATGCATATAGATCCGTATCCAAAAGAACATCATTTGCATAGCTTTTTATCTTTTCTTCTGTACTTATTTTGATGACATTTAATGTCTAAGGAACTTTTTCTTTTGTTTGGGATTTCGAATAAAATCATGATTTAGCTAAACCTCTTTCCAGTTCAGATGCCTATACTGAAGAACTTTTGAAAGGCACAGTGGGCGTTTGAAGGGTATTTGGGCTGTTTGAGTCAGTCTGAGTCAGTTCGAAGATAGAGTCCACTGAAGCCGGTGCTAGGGGGTGGGGGTTGAGCAGTGTTGCAACATTAAATTACTGCATGTGAAAAGACTCAGTTAAACCGAGTCTGCTATTCGTTTTTCTCTAATGCGCTCGTTGCTTTCAGAGGACCTTCCTTTGGGATTTATTGTATCACACTGAAAACTCAACAGTACAAATTCTGTTCACTTGCTGGAGACCAGTGGCGGCCATTTTTGTAACACTTTTTCTACACTGTAGCCTACATAAGGCATTTAGTAAGTCTACATTTCAATCAGATTTATTTGGAGTAACAGTTGCTATAAAAACCGATTTATCATTAATTAGACTGTAGCATGTCCTTGTTTCAGCTCTTCGAGTAGGTCACAAACACGCATCAAAATACGCATGGACTATAGCAGTGAGACCATCACGATTTTCATGCGCGGAATGGTGCATTTTCCAAAAAAAAATACTTGCATTTAAACTTTAAATAATCCTTTGTTGTTCTAATAGTACTCTCTGTTACATTTGTACATGGTGAGTGCATTCGCTATACAAACCAAAGTGATTCTAGTTTGATAGGAGGCTCAAGTGTCATTGTCCCGCGGAAAATTTTGATGTTAGCATGAGGGTACCTAGGGAAAGTGTTTATTGCTTCACCCTTAATTAAGATGCGATATTTGTCCATCATTTTTTAGGCGTTCCTTTTGGGATTTTTTTACAAATGTCTATAATCTTTTACGCAATAAATACGAAAATGCGCGTGCAAGTCGAATATGACCGCCACTGGTACACGGCCGGTACTGGTCTCCAACCAGTATACTCTGATACTGGATACTAGTATATTGATTTATTCACTGTTTTTGTTTTGCCTCTTTCGTTTAAACTTGAGTTCTTTTATGAAGGCTCCTTCGTCTGTCGTCCCATGAGCACTCTTCCAAAACCGCAACCTAATTTCTTATAGAGCATCTGTGGATTAGTAGAACAAAACCAAAACTAAGAAGGTCACGCCATAAATTCAAGATGGTTGTCTTATATTAAAATAACTGTAATAAACAGTTATAATAATAATGATAGTAATGACAATAATCAGTGTGATTATTATTAGTATTAGTATTATTATTATTATTGTAAACTTTCAAACGACTTATTCATACATTGCATGTTATGGGTACTTTCAAGGAGCCGTATCGAGAAAATCTGAACGGACTTTTCAAAATCGACTCAGCCGAATTTTTGCAGGAAGCATAATGGGAACCTCTTTATATATGAAATAGCGAAAATAACAAAAGCAGTCTATAAGTGTGTCGGGTTAATCTGCGGGAAAATGCAGCAGAAAAATTTAAATTCATGAATTCTTTGAGCTGGGCTGCTAATTTTGTATACAGTTGTTGAAAACAATATACTGAGATTTAGAGTCATGTCCTAGTTTTAGAACAGTTTAGACAATTTTACCAGAAATGATTGAGTCTCGACACGAGAAAATCAACAATGTGGTTGTGCGCCCAGCGCAGACTCAGATCAGCCTGGGCATCCGCCTAGTCCGCTCAGACTTTTCGCTAAGCGCTTAAAGGGTAGCCAAGGATCTAAGCTACCTCCATGCGGACAGCGAAAACTCTGATCAGACTGGGCGGATGCCCAGGCTGATCTGAGTCTGCGCTGGGCGCACAACCACATTGTTGGTTTTGCCGTGTTGCGGCTCAATTATGTTAAGTGTTTTATCCTTCAGTAGTACCAGAATCAGTACTGAAGTACTGACTGCTGCGTTGATGATATCCTCGGAGACAAAAGTAAGAAGGACAATTCTCAGGAACTGAAACAATTCAATCCCAGATCCAACCAAAGACTTTGTGTGGGAAAAAGACAACACAGAATTGGTCACCATCAAAGACATTACCAGCGGCAGCCATGTTAACAGCAATTTCCCATGCTGGGCAATTTTCCATGTAGGTGGTCCGGGCTAGCCTTAACATCACAAACAATATCTCAATAACGGACATAGCAACAAACAACACATAAAACAACCAAATCAGAAGTGCCGCCTTGGGGCGGCCAGTAATAAAATTACTGGGAGGCTTGAACCGGTTTTTAGTCGTTTAATCCTCGCCCTTAGTTCTGCTTATGTTTATTAGACACTTTTTATTGAAGAGAGAGAGAGAGAGAGAGAGAGAGAGAGGCATCAATGTCCTATATAATTTAATGCTATTTCAAGCTCACGCGATATGATTATACTGGGTCGAAGAAAATAAGTTGTCAATGGACTGCAAAGCCTTTGTACTGCGTGAATTCCAATATAATTTTTGAAAGCGTTCTTGGTTGCTTTACTTAATCCTGGCTCCCAGGCTAATTGGTTAGTACAACTTTAATGTGGATCATTTTATTCTGAAGGCCAACCATTTACTTCTGGTCAGAACCAATACCAAAACATAGGGACTGAAGCCGGACTAGCTTTACTTTTGACCCACTGAGGAAACTTCGAGTAGGACGTTACATAACTGCAAAGACATTTTAGCAACTACATGTAGTTAATAAATAATGCCTTAGCTTCAGCTGCACAATTTCGTGCCAAAAGTTGCGGCGTTACACGCAAATTCGACCGGTACATATAACCGTATTTCTTTGGTGTTAATGGGTGTTATGTTTTTGACTATATGAAATTCATTATTTACGGTGCTTTATACAGATGGTGTTCAAACTTGGGCAACTCTTACAATTACCATAATCTCGTCACATTTGCGATCAATAATAGCAGCAAACAATTAGAATATTGCGTTTGTTTGTCACCATTATTTGCCGATCGCTTTTGAGCGCGCTCCATCTAATTGGAACCGCTTTGCGTTTAACGCCTTTACTTAATAGACTGACTAATTTGGATCAATTGTTCGGTAATTTGTTTTTATTATCCCACCAGGGTATATCTTCTGTTAGCTGCACCAATCAGATCCTCAATTAGATAAATTACCATATTTTCACTAAATATCGTGAAACTTTAGTTGATTGTTGTTACTTTCCTAAAACTTGAAGAAATTGACTTTACTAACCACAGATTTGTCAAATATGTCTTTGAGAAACCATAAACAGTGTTGACTTTAATCAGACTGCTCTTAGGAGTAGTCTCATCAGGATCTACACTCTTTGCTTAGGAACCTGCTCCAATATTTTAGATTGCAAATATGGTGTAAATTGCCGGTTGAGTTGCCGTATGTTGGGCGAGTGATCGAACTGTCTGTTTGTTGTTACTGGATATTTGTTAATCAACCCTGATTCAGCGCATGGCCAACTTGTATAATGCAATTTTCGTCTAGTGCTGACATTTTGGAACCTGTTTACGGTCATATTTAGGAAAATGTGTTTCAATGAATGTATCGATGTTAATATCGTAAATAAACGCGTCAATCGATACCCGTATAAAGCGCGAAACACGTGCGAGATCTTTGACGATTGGATCGTCAACCGATTGCTTGTGCTATGCTACCAGCGCAAAACAAAGACATGTACAAGAAATTTTATTTTGCGTTGAATATTTCTACCTACAATTTGGATGATTTGGTTTTTTCCGCGGACAAACATATGTAGACAGTAATATTGGCTCACTGTATCCAGTAGAAGAGGGACAATGAATGTATATTATGGGCCGTCGTCGGCTTTTTAAAAGTGGTACGGCCATGGAACGGCCCGAGTGCCGAAGGTGCGAGTGGGGGAGAGCATGAGAGGGGGTATGCTCCCTCTCGTAAGGGGGTTCGGGGGACATTCCCCGAGAAAATTTTTGAACTCAGGACGACTCTAGAAGCGATTTTAATGCATTTTGAGACCAATTTCCCTTGTGAAACTCAATTGTTTTTATGAGTTTTTATCTCCCATGAGAAAATTTTTGAATACAGGACGTTTCTAAAAGCGATTTTAACGCATTTTGAGACCATTTTGCCTGTGAAACTCAATCAATTTCATGATGAGTTCTTGCTGTATTTCAAATGCTTACCCCAGCTTCGAAAGACTGCCAGAGGTGTTCCCCGAGTGCCGAAGGCACGAGTGCGGGAGAGCACGAGAGGGGTAGTCCTTCCTTTTGTAAGGGGGGTTCGGGGGTCCTCCCCCGAGAAAATTTTTGAATCCAGGACGTCTCAAGAAGCGATTTTAATGCATTTTGAGACCAAAGCAAACAAGGAATAACGGAAAAAGTGGTCCGGCCAATGCCATATTCGGCCGAATGAAAAACAGTGGTACGGCCAATACCATATTCGGCCGAAAAAGAGGTCCGGCCATGGTCGGACCGGCCGGACCGTCGACGACGGCCTTGAGCAGGAGCATATCAGATACGCATTCCTCAATTTCAAATAACAAAAAAAGGGATCTAAATGCTTTAAAAAGTTTAACCGAATTGCAGAAATCAAGCACATGGGTGAGCATAAAAATAGTGTAAAGAATATTATTAACACAAATAGTATGCAAAGTTGTTGAAAGAGTGGGATGCTTGCTGGTGTTACATGTATTTGTTGAGCCCGACTATTTCAGAATCATGACTAAAGAGACAATGGTTAGCAATACGTATTGTACTTACAAACATTTACCCGGAACCAATTTTCATTTGAGTAGGCGGGGCATAAGATATCAAACGTTACGAGGACTTCACGCGATTTTATGTGTAAGCTACGTGGCTCAGAAGGCCAGATTTAGGGTATACTGTACTGCGCATACTCAAACCAATCTGCACATTTGTGCAGTCTGGTAAGAACATGAAATTGTCGTTCGGACAATAAATACCCCCCCCACCCCACTCCCCCTTTATTTTGAACATCAAACTCGCCGACATACACAGGTTGCAGAGGCCTTAAAAGCGGGTTTTCTCAGGAGGTGGCTAGTTTCACAGATGGCAACTCCGTGAAACTAACACGGTTTGATGTTACCAGCGTGTAGGTCCTTGTAGCTTTTCATGTAACATGGGAGCTTGTATCATTAGAAGCGAGTTTTTGCAATTTTTACTTGTCGCGTACCAGCTCAACTACAGAACGTTGACGCCTCCTTTTAACATAACAGAAACGCTGCGTGTCATGTCGGACGCTTCTGTTAACAGTTATTCGTTGGTTTCACGAATCTCTTTTGACATGCGACGTCTTGTAAATGCAGGTGAATTTCCAGGGCATTATGTATTTCATGGACTGGACTTGGACTCTGGACTTTGGACTCTGGACTTTGGACTGTGTAAAACCTGGACTCTGGACTTTGGACTTTGGACTATGTAAAACCTGGACTTTGGACTCTGGACTTTGTACTATGTAAAACCTGGACTTTGGACTCTGGACTTTGGACTATGTAAAACCTGGACTTTGGACTCTGGACTTTGAAGTGTAGAGACTCTGGACTTTTGAACTCCTTAAAATCTCCCAATGCATGGAACTATGGTGACAGTTTTGTTTCAGTATATTGTAATGGCTGATAGCCATATACTTGACACTCAGAATGTCAAAATTGTTTTACTGGACATAAGTGATCATAAAAAGCTGCTCCGGGTGAGATAAAAGCCCTAAATCGCTCACCTGATTTGATGTATGATGATCCATCACTTCTGAGTTAATGAGATTATGTGAGCATGCAGCGATCTTGGATCAAGGCTTATAAGGGTAGCCATAGTTAAAGCTTAATGGGGAGGTAATTAAAAGGTAAAGTAAAGGTTTCCCATAATCTAATAGCCGTAGGGGCAGTGGGGGTTAGAGACCCACTGTATCTTGGGCACAGCTGATGAAAGGCGGAGCCCATCTTTTTCCTTTTGCTGCCTTATCCTTCCCTGATTCGATAAGGGTACCCATTTACTGCTGGGTTGACAGAGAGAGTTTTCCAGTTGTCGGATGGCAACGGTGAGCCACAAACGCACGACCTTCCGGCGACTTCCTGCACTATAAGTGAGTCACTCTAACCACTCAACTATGGCATCTCTCTAGCAACCACATTAATAAATATGAGGCATAGTTTTTTGATAGGTAAGAATGGATTGGATTAGAAAGGAGGAGAAAATCATGACAAAACAACGTCATTGAGTGTGGCACTTGTCGTTACCATGCCTCCTGTCTATCTCGATATCTCGATTACTTTGCACAATATTTTTATGACATTTTCAGACTATAACTAAATACCGTTTTAATCCTATTAAATGCCCTGGGGCGTTGCATTTTACAAAAGGGGGCATAAAATGTAGTAATTCAGCCAATGCCAAAATACCTCTTAAAACAGTATTAAGACGAATGAGTATGCTTTCAGAGGAAGCAACTCTGTTTTTGTCTCCCTTCTACATAGGGGTCAACTCTTACTCCTCTAGGAGCAAATACTTTTCTTTAAGCGTTGACCCCGTGCAAAAACTACCTCATCCAGAACAGCAAACAGAAATGGCAATATAATAGCATTTTTCGGAAAAGGGGCGGGCGGCGTTTCTTGAAGCAGGGGCGTTAATTGGGTAGATTAAGCTACTTGGATATGAAATTCTGTAGCTTTCGGTTTCATAGCTTCATTGACATTTCTTCTGGATCAACCCTTGTAGTTATTGTAATTAGCTAAGAATCCATTTCATTATGCAGGGCATTTTAACTGCAATACTGGTATTCCAAGGCTATCTTATCAACACTTCAAAATAGTCTCAGTTACTGCTACTGTGTACTATAGATTAGATCTTAGAAATGTTGCACTGAATAAATGCAATAAAATGGATTGAAAACCAGATGAGCCATAAATATATAGTCAAATCAGGACACTGTTGACATATCTTATAACATTTTACAGTAAGTTTGTCTGCTGTGATTAAGTCCAGATGTGCTGAAACAAAACAGTTCTCAGGCACCAGTGATGAAAGGGGTCGTGTGTGAGAGGTCATAAATTACTAGTAATAGTCTAATCAGGACAATGTTGATACATCTTATGCATGTAATACCTTATAGTGCTGTACAAATTGTAAAATTGGGACACCTAAAATAATTACTGCTATTGTTCTAAAATGGACCAGTTTGGTTTACAATGCAGTAATGCATCCAAAAATGCAGATGGGGAGGCAAACAGTATCGACCCTTAAAAGACTGATCTGTATTTGCACTGTATGCTCAGACTTTCCTGTTCCAATACTCAGATTTTTACGGTAAGTTGTCTGCTGTGATTGTCCCAGAGGGGCTAAAAATTTCATTTTCGTCTCATCTGGGCTGAAGGCTCCATGGTAGGGTAGGGGTGGGATGGGAGAGGGGGCAGGGGGGAGGCACATTTAATTAAACCCGCTTCCTTTTGCATGAGGGGGCGGGGAGACACATTTAATTAAATTTGATTCCTTTTGCATTTATATGCAACAATGCTTAAACATATGATTGCAGTCTACTGTATAAAAGTTGGTAGATACTGTCAACTAATAGAACATGAAGACTGTATAGTAGCAGAGGTCAAGATCATTCTTGACTTTTGGCCAGGGTCACTCATAATTTAACAATTTAAAAATTTTTTCCTTCAAAGCCACTGTACCTGAAGGGTTGTGATGACATGACCAAAATGGATTAGGTATAGCAAAGTATTGGCCCTAGATCGCTGCATGCTCATATATTCTCATTAACTCGGAGCAGTGCATTGAGGTGAGCGATTTAGGGCTTCATGACCCTCTTGTCTCAGACAGCAGAGTACCTGTACTAGCGGATTTAGTGTATGATCGCCTTTCGGGCTCATCTCCGTTTAAGAGTAGACACAGATACGATTATTATTTTCAACCTAATAAACCAGCAAATGTGCGCAAAGGATGCCCTGCATTGGAATAAGAGGTGTAAGGGTAGTGGTGGTCGGTGATAGCAGTGTCACTGAATGTTGGCGGCGGTGTCAGCCTTTTCAAACCAGCAAAACTGTACATGTGCACGAAAACACAACATAAGCAGGGGTGATGTTTCTGTTATAGTTTCGTACCAGAGACTGTGACCCTGCTAAAACTAGCATGAATGAACACAACTCCCTCTCATCTGTGCGTTTGTACATCATCCTGTATGCTAGCATATGTATGCATTAAGTATGCATGTAAAGCGATGGCGAGAAATCACCTGGAAACGATTGAGTGCATTTATGCGTGTGTCTGGCAGTATAAGGATGAAAGAATAAACAAAGGTGCTTTCGGGTCCTTTCTTCTGCAGCTATTGCCAAACGAGAAAGAAATAAAATGTCCTTGTCTTCATACTCATGTGAGCGTGAATGTTCTCTTATGTAAAGCCATAATTAATGTGTGTGTGCATGCTTTTGTATGATGATTTGAAATTCTACTCTTTTTAATAAATTTTCAAATACCCAAGTTTCTGGTGTGTATGTGTGTGTGAGGGGGGGGTAGGGGGTGGGGGGGGGGGGTAGTGGGTGGGGGGGGGTAGGCAGGGAAGGACAATAGAGCAAAAGTGGCTTTATGAGGTCCGGTCAATGCACAGCAAAAGTGGCTTTATGAGGTCCGGTCAATGCACTATATAGTAATCTTTCCTATCGCCACATTGCTCAGTTTCTTCATTCAGTCATGTAAATCAGTTAGGGTATTATTCACATTATTAAATGTGTATCTTCAACTTTGCTATTCACATTCACAAGAACAAATAGAGGTACATGGGCACACCACGTCAGTACTGCTCTCCTTTTGTGCACTATGTGCTCTGTGTACTGCACATGTTTGCCTATGTCCCTATGATATTCTGATGGTACTGTATGCTTAGATATACTACTGAACTGAATTCCAAGCGAATACATAAATCAAGTTGCTAAAGGCCCAGATCTACCACATTGTCAGGAACTGATTTCTGACAAAAGGTACTATGTCAATGCTAACCTTTAAAGTTATTTTATGATTCACCATGAAACTAGTTAAGCCCAATTAAAAGTTGTGATGATATCTCTGACATACCACATTTACTCAAAAACTTTTAACAATAGTTTATATGCCTGAACATCCTTTGTAGAGTGTAGACCCAAATTAGACTGCTGTTTGGATCAGTCTGATAAGGGTCTGTGCCAAGTTTTATAAAATGCTCAATGAGAAGACATTTAATGCAAGGAATGGTTACAGTGTCCGAGTATTTAGAGTAAACACAGTATATGTGTTTAGAAAACAATTCTCATAAAAGAACTCCCACACCCTATAAATCAGATAAAATCATTAAGAATGAAGGTCTTCCAGCTCTAAGTATTTCAAAAATATAATTCCCCTGTCTTGAAAGCGGGACAACAAGGAGATTTCTCTTCCATTCCATTCCAATCCATTCCATGAAATGAACCATGCGTCATCTTTGCACTATGAGCACACACCCATAAAGCAGGTTGACTGCTCATATTATAAATATAAACGTAATTTACTGCAAAAGAACGGAATAAGGTACAGTTGTTACAGCCATTATATCAACATTGAATAAGCTGTATCAACTTAATGGTCAGACTGCACCAGAGTTAAGATTTTTGTAGAGTCCAAAGTCCAGAGTCCAAAGTCCAGGTTTTACATAGTCCAAAGTCCAGAGTCCAAAGTCCAGGTTTTACATAGTCCAAAGTCCAGAGTCCAAAGTCCAGGTTTTACATAGTCCAAAGTCCAAAGTCCAGAGTCCAGGTTTTACACAGTCCAAAGTCCAGAGTCCAAAGTCCAGAGTCCAAGTCCAGTCCATGAAATACATAATGCCAATTTCCAGTCGGGGAACCAGTGCTTTTAGCCACCATAATAAATCACGTGGCTACATTTCACTACAGGGTCGAGGGTTGGATGAAAAACACTTAAAACAAAGGTACAAAAACACTTAATGTTGAAATAAATGATAAGACGTGATACGTTGAAGTCGTCACAGCTGTCATTTTACGTCTACAGTGGCGTTCCGCGTGACACGTTAAGGTGATTGTGGTTCTATAGAAAGATCGTGTACCCACTGGGCACATAACGTTGAATCAACATTGAATCAACGTTGATTCAATGTTGTGTGCCTGCTGGGTAAAGTTTAAACGTTAAAAATGGTAAATCTAACTGACCAATAGAAACCATGTTTGGTATACATGGTTTCTGTTGGTCGATAAAAAGGTATACTGTCGATAAAAGGTACTGTAAACTTGTATTTTACCCAAATTCTGTGCTAAAAAAGGAAGAGACCCTGATGAGGCTGCCCCTCTATGAGCAAACATTGCAGATCCAGAGCTTTAAAAAGCTTATAAAAAGACTGGGACACCTAAAATAATATCCGTAATTGCCTAAAAATGGAGCAGTTTGGTTTTACAATGCAGTAATGTATCCAAAAGATACAAATGGAAGGCAAACAGTGCAGACCTTGATCAGACTGCTCCTTTCTGATATGTTCATTCAGTGTTTGCTCATATATATGTGTCATACTGCTTAGAATTTGCGCAGTAGATTCGAAAGTAATTCATCGCATGTTCCTATTTCGTAGTAGGAGTTCAGTACTCATGGTACTGGTAGTATAAACCTTGGAGATGAGATGCTACCGAAGGTTACTAAACAATCCCTAGACTTTTGTCAGCTGAAGATATTAGATTTTTTTACTTGCCCCTCTCTGATATTTTGTACCCGACTCATCATCTTCAGTCGAAGATGTTGGAGCAAGGAGTCTAACACATACTAAAGATTTTAGAGAGAAGTAAAATTTGTAAAATATGAGTATATGAGCCACGACACGACAAAACCAACAATGTGATTGTGCGCCCAGCGCAGACTCAGATCAGCCTGGGCATCCACCCAGTCTGATCAGAGTCTTCGCTGTCCGCATGGAGGTAGCTTAGACTCTTAGCTACGCTTTAAGCGCTTAGCGAAGAGTCTGATCGGACTGGTTTGATGCCAAGGCTGATCTGAGTCTGCGCTAGGCGCACAACCACATTGTTGGTTTTGTCGTGTCGCGGCTCATATAGGGTTAAGAGAATTTCTTACATCTTCGACTGAAATCAGTCTAAACAATCTCGTACAAAGACTACATAACTAATGAGGATATGCACAGAAAGTGGAAATTCGAATATGATGAGCTGGCCATAGCCAAGAAAGGAAAACTAAGGTGGTTTGGCCACAGCTCAAGGTCTTCTGGTTTAGCAAAGAAAATTCTACAGGGCACAAGTGAAAAAGAAAAAAAAAAGATGTAGACAGAAGAAGAGGTGAGAAGACAAATATCAAAGAGTGGACAGGGACGGACAAGGGTGGAGAAGAATAGTTGTAAAGTAATCTGTGGTGCTTTAACGACCTTGCAAGGTTATTGGATAGTCTACTGAGTCAACTAGGTTGGACTTGTCCCACCGCTTTAACACCACTTGGACCGTTTTGGTAATTACCGACGAATAAGTGAGGAAAAAACGTCTTCACAAAAAGTTGATAATGGAAAAAGTTAAAGTAAAAGAGCATGATTAGCATACGATGGTAACAAAAATGACAGTTTCGTGGCAACTGTGTCACTTAATATTCTCAAAATCCCCTTGATGGCTGAATTTGGTGAGAAATGCATAAAAGCTCTTAACTGTCCAAAAAATCATACCGGACATAAAACCGGCAATTTGCAGCCGCTAAAATGCAATTTTGTGCTTTAAGTGATTGTTTCGCTGCCTTTTAACACTTCTGGGCATTTAGGGTTGTAAAGTGTTAGCACCTCAAAGTCTGTCGTGTATCCCGCTAACAGTTTTAGAAGGTCATTAGCATAATTTGTGCCATGCGATGGGAAAAGTATGGAACTTGAGAAATCTATACGCAAAACTCTAATCAGACTGCGCAGTCTGATCTAAATCTTTGCGGTTCGCATTCGCCGGGAGCAATTTGGACTGGCTACGGGATCTTATAGCAAGGTGTTAGGTGCGGGCTACCTTCGCGGAAAATTGTCAAGCTTTATTTAGACAGTTGAGTTTGATTATGCATTTACATTATAGACTTAACTTGCACTGTCCATTTGTAGTCCCTGACGCAACCTTTGCAAATAAAGAGCCCGCCATAATTCAGATAGAAGGGTCAGTTTTGCTAGCTGTTTTGAGTAAAACGGTTAGGTTTATTCTTCGGCATTGATTCTTGGGATTCAGAGTTCGCATCTTGCTTGAGGCACTAGACTTATTTTTCATCGTGATTAAAACTTTCTATTCCTTCTCAGAAAGACAACAACTTTGCTCTAAAATCACAATCTCTGTGTGACTATAAAGAAAATGTACTTAACACCATTAATTCTGCAAGTTGACGGCTGTTCAGTATTGACCAGAATTTTAATCGGACTTCTAAAAGTTTGTATGTTATTGTGTGACAAATATGTTACCCAATGTTCTCTGATACATTTAACATGCACGATATATATACATGTATCATTTAATAGCTCCAAGTATCGAAACTTGTGAAATAATCAATTTGTAACACTTGCATTTCTAAGTTAAGAAAAACAATGTATGAATATGCAAAAAGACAAAAAAGAAAAAAAAGAAAGAAAGAAAAGAAATGACAAGCCACATAGCCTACACATACTGGATTTAGCTGAAGAGGAATACGCTGAAAAAATGTACGAAACATGCATGTATATACTATGAGGGAGCGCTGCCACGATATCGAAAGAATTATTTCCCTTGTCAGTAATCGACTGTCAGTCAGGTATTACACCACGATATCAAGATAATCTGTGCGCGATTATCACTGACCAGTCTATATTTTAAGCTCTCGTGTAATGCGTGGTGAGTGACGAGAATTGTAATATACGCAAGATTACTGATAGACACTGATTTCAATTAAGATTCGTTTGTACAATCATGCCAAAATACACTATATAGTGTGTTTTCTCACAAAATCAAACAAACCAAAACAGTTGCTGGCGTCACGAACAGGGTGGCCCTCTTTAGTGAATATCGGTAAGGGCTAAGTCATGATAAAATCTGTATCAAGTCTTTAAGCACTAAGCAAACCGCGCATGCCATGTAATCTTGCGCACATGCGCAAAGGGCAGTGTAGTTTGCATGTGTACAGTATAGATTGGTTGGTTGGTTGATTTGATGCTTAACGTCCACGGTAAACAACTAAGGTCATGTCGGGACGGTCAGTTAACCTAACCACACTATTCCTGGGCAGGCTTAGCCTCCTATAATGACATATCTATACCCTGCAGTGCACTAGGCAAGCGTAGACTGGATATGATTAAGGCATTTTAATCAAGATCGGACTAACCTTACCACTGAAACTTTCTGTCTGACATCGCCTCATGTATTCCCCAATGGTGACCTCTGGAAACTCCCATTTAGTCCCAAGTAATCCGACCAGCCGAACTCTTACCCCTTGCCCCAATCCATCCAATCCAGCCAATTCCCTATTACATCGCAGCCTATACCATAAGTTGGCTGACAGAAACTTTCGACAACCTTTCTGATGTGATGATCGTGGAATTCATCGCCATCATGAACACAGGGTATAATCGATTCCGCTAATTTTCGCTTCCTGCAGAGACTGTATATCATATTTGGCTTCCGCCGAGACTGTCCGCGAACTCTTGCTTCCTGCCGAGACTTCTGTACATGATAAATGGCTTCCTGCAGAGACTGTTCGCGTGATTCTGCTTCGTGCCGAGGCTCTCGGCAGGAAGCAGAGTCACGCGGACAGTCTCTGCAGGAAGCCAATGTTCGTGGACAGTAGTCCCTGCAGGAAGCAAGCGTTCGCGGACAGTCTCGGCGGAAGCCAAATATGATGTACAGTCTCTGCAGGAAGCAAAAATTAGCGGAATCGATTATACCCTGTGATGAATACATTGGAGCAGCACCAAACCCTGTTTAGTCATTTCAGCCTATCTCAGCTGGATCTGCACTGTTTGCCTATCCATTTGTGATTGTCAGCTATCCCTTCCCTCGGACTTGTCTAAGTTATGCATTAGAATCATCTTTTTTATAAAAAGATGATTCTAATGCATAACTTAGACAAGAGCGAAATGTGAGATCATTCCAGTCATGATTCTCAGCAAAGACAATAAAAAAAGGGTGTTTCAGTGGTGCAGTTGGTTACGCACTGGATCATTTTGCTAGCGGTACTGGGTTTGAATTCCGCCGGGGACGGAATTCTTCACATCGTAAACGGGGTTTCATTTCACAGAGCCTTCATTACCATCCTTCCATCGTCGCGATACCACTGAAATGATTCTGAAAGGGATCTCCGACTGTTTCTTGCTCCACGAAGGGAAAGCGTCAGTTTAGCTAGTTAACCTCTGATTATCTGCATCTCATATAGAATTACATGTAATAGATTTATCAATTTTCGAAATCATTTGATATTACTAAATTGTTGTACGATTTTCACACAAAAATTAGCTAATTCGGATTTCTTATAGTAAAACATTATGGTGAATAAGCCCTCAAAAGAACATTAAATTAATTTTTGTTTTGACTGGATTAGCTTATTTACCAGGTTTGATATAATGAGCTTATTTACCAGCTTTCAAACCATTGATACCGCTAAACTGTTCAAAAGATTTCACAGAATAAACAAGGCTTTATCATGTATGATTTTCTTTTCCGTCACTTTATTTTTCTGACGACGCCATAACTTTATTTTTCTAAAATCGAACTAGGATTATTTCATAAGTGTATACCTGTTTGATGTTGCTAACTTCGAAGACGAAAATTGACCCCGATCTGAAATATGTTAGTAAAATGAGCCGTGACACGAGAAAACCAACAATGTGGTTGTGCGCACAGCTCAGTTTGACCAAACTCGTCGTTAAGTGCTCAAAGGGTAGCTAAGGTTCTAAGCTACCTCCATGCGGACAGCGAATACTCTGATCAGACTGGGCGGATGCCCAGGCTGATCTGACTCTGCGCTGGGCGCACAACCACATTGTTGGTTTTGTCGTGTCGCGGCTCAAATATTATTTGAAGTGACACCATGATATTTATATCAACCGTGTCTTGCATTATACCATGTCAGATTGTGTTCTAGGGATCAAGCTTTGCTCTCACTGCGATTGACCTGCATAGATGTAGCTCGTACAAGAATCAAATAGGCTGGCCTTTCGTTTGTTTTCCCTTGCCCCAGTCCATGCTGCTTCATATCTGCCAAAATCAAGAAATATTCAATTTTTGATGAAAAAAAAGACTAGTTGTGTTGTCGGATATTATTCTAGAGTTTACAAATGAAATAGACTACAGTCAACTCGCGATATCTCGAAGTCGAACTTCAGCCGAAACTACTGATATCTCAAAGTAAATTTTCTGGTACCAGAAAATTTACTTTGAGATATCAGTAGTTTGAAATAACAGAAATTAAAATGTAAATGAAAATACGAAAAACATTCATTGATATAAGAGCAAACTATGAGATAAGTGTTCGAGATATTGGGAGGTGACTGTATATTGAACGTAAATTGGCAGGGCCAATGACCGGCAAAGCCGGCGTGAGCTATGTAGCAGGTTGTTGAATATAGTGCGGTTGAAATTTAGAAACTTTCGACAACCCTGTTGCGTCATTTTCCTTGTCGCTAAACAGCAGTTCCCCCATACTTGGCATGGAGATTTAACTGTATGCCAGTGAGTCATGGACCTTGACAGCAGACTTGGAGAAAAGAACGCAGGCCTTTGAGATGAGATGCTACCGAAGGTTACGCAACATCTCGTACAAGGACCATGTCACCAATGAGGATATACGCAGAAAGATCCAAGCACCCATTGGGGAATATGACGAACACCTGACCTTGGTCAAGAAATGGAAACTGAGGTGACTTGGCCACGTCTCAAGGTCTTCTGGTTTAGCAAAGACAATTCTGCAGGGCACAGAGAAAGGAAAAAGAAGGAGAGGTAGACAGAAGAAGAGGTGGGAAGACAATATTAAGGAATGGACAGGCATGGATTTTGCCGGCTAGCTCAACTAGGGCAGCTGAAGACAGGACTATATGGAAACGGATTGTTGTAAGGTCATCTGTGGTGCCCGTACGATCTTACAAGCTTATGGGATAGACTACACTAGACCGTTGTTGACTACACAGTCCGCAGTTCATACTGCCGAAAATTGGGACAGTTTTCCGGAGCAAATTTAGCCCAGAATCTCTTTGAATCGGATCATTTGAGACCTTCCAACATCAATTAACTTAAGTATGTTATACTTAATACATGACGATTGTTAAGTTAGTTCCTTTTTCCTTATTCCTTTTTCCTTATTCCTTATTCCTTTTTCCTTATTCCTTATTCCTTTTTCCTTATTCCTTTTTCCTTTTTCCTTATTCGATTTTCAGGCTCATAGAACTTTGCGAAACTGTGCTAAAATAGATTCGCATATAGCACATTCATGATCATTTTTACTTCTGAGAATAATTGTATAGACTTCCAAAGCTCAACGGTACAAACTGCGAATAAGGAAAAAGGAAATGAACGAACATTTCCTTTTTCCTTATTCGATTTTGAGACTCATAGAACTTTGCGGATCTGTGCAATAGAAGATTCGCATATAGCACATTCATGATTATTCTTACTTCTAAGAATAAAGGTATAGATTTCCAAAGCTCAACGGTACAAACTGCGAATAAGGAAAAAGGAAATAAACGAAGAATTCCTTTTTCCTTATTCGATTTTTAGACTGATAGAACTTTGCGGACCTGTGCACTATAAGATTCGAATATAGCACATTCATGATCATTTTTACTTCTAAGAATAATTGTATAGACTTCCAAAGCTCAACGGTACAAACTGCGATTAAGGAAAAAGGAAATGAACGAACAAATCCTTTTTCCTTATTCGATTTTCAGGCTCATAGAACTTTGCGGATCTGTGCAATAGAAGCTTCGCATATAGCACATTCATGATCATTTTTACTTCTACGAATAATGGTATAGATTTCCAAAGCTCAACGCTACAAACTGCGAATAAGGAAAAAGGAAATGAACGAACAATTCCTTTTTCCTTATTCGATTTTCAGTCTCATAGAACTTTGCAGATCTGTGCAATAGAAGATTCGCATATAGCACATTCATGATCATTTTTACTTCTAAGAATAATGGAGTAGATTTCCAAAGCTCAACGGTTCAAACTGCGAATAAGGAAAAAGGAAATGAACGAAAAATTCCTTTTTCCTTATTCGATTTTCAAACTCATAGAACTTTGCGGACCTGTGCAATAGAAGATTCGCATATAGCACATTCATTATCATTTTTACTTCTAAGAATAATTGTATAGATTCCAGGGCTCAACGGTACAAACTGCGAATAAGGGAAAAGGAAATGAACGAACAATTCCTTTTTCCTTATTCGATTTTTAGGCTCATAGAACTTTGCGGATCTGTGCAATAGAAGATTCGCATATAGCACATTCATGATCATTTTTACTTCTACGAATAATGGTATAGATCTCCAAAGCTCAACGCTACAAACTGCGAATAAGGAAAAAGGAAATGAACGAACAATTCCTTTTTCCTCATTCGATTTTCAGTCTCATAGAACTTTGCGGATCTGTGCAATAGGAGATTCGCATATAGCACATTCATGATCATTTTTACTTCTAAGAATAATGGAATAGATTTCCAAAGCTCAACGGTTCAAACTGCGAATAAGGAAAAAGGAAATGAACGAACAATTCCTTTTTCAATATTCGATTTTCAGGCTCATAGAACTTTGCGGATCTGTGCAATAGAAGCTTCGCATATAGCACCTTCATGCTCATTTTTACTTCTACGAATAATGGTATAGCTCTCCAAAGCTCAACGCTACAAACTGCGAATAAGGAAAAAAGAAATGAACGAACAATTCCTTTTTCCTCATTCGATTTTCAGTCTCATAGAACTTTGCGGATCTGTGCAATAGAAGATTCGCATATAGCACATTCATGATCATTTTTACTTCTACGAATAATGGAATAGAGTTCTAAAACTCAACGGTACAAACTGCGAATAAGGAAAAAGGAAATGAACGAACAATTTCTTTTTTCCTTTGTCGATTTTTAGTGTCATTGAACTTTGCGGATCTGTGCAATAGAAGATTCGCATATAGCACATTCATGATCATTTTTACTTCTAAGAATAATGGAATAGATTTCCAAAGCTCAACGCTACAAACTGCGAATAAGGAAAAAGGAAATGAACGAAAAATTCCTTTTTCCTTATTCGATTTTCCGTCTCGTAGAACTTTGCGGATCTGTGCAATAGAAGATTCGCATATAGCAAATTCATGATCATTTTTACTTCTAAGAATAATGGCATAGCTTTCCAAAGCTCAACGCTACAAACTGCGAATAAGGAAAAAGGAAATGAACGAACAATTCCTTTTTCCTTATTCGATTTTCAAACTCATAGGACTTTGCAGATCTTTGCAATAGAAGATTCGCATATAGCACATTCACGATCATTTTTACTTCTTAGAATAATTGTACAGACTTCCAAAGCTCAACGGTACAACCTGCGAATAAGGAAAAAGGAAATGAACGAATAATTCCTTTTTCCTTATTCAATTTTGAGACTCATAGAACTTTGCGGATCTGTGCAATAGAAGATTTGCATATAGCACATTCATGTTCATTTTTTCTTCTAAGAATAATGGTATAGATTTCCAAAGCTCGCCGGATTCAAACTGCGAATAAGGAAAAAGGAAATGAACGAACATTTCCTTTTTCCTTATTCGATTTTCAGGCTCATAGAACTTTGGGGATCTGTGCAATAGAAGATTTGCATATAGCAAATTCATGATCATTTTTATTTCTAAGAATAATGGTTTAGATTTCCAAAGCTCAACGGTACAAACTGCGAATAAGAAAAAGGGAAATGAATGAAAAAATCTTTTGTTCCTTATTCGATTTTGAGGTCCATAGAACTTAGCGAAGCCATGCAACAGAACATTCATATATAGCGCATTCACGATCAGTTTTACTTCTACGCATAGTGATATAGATTTCCGAATTTCAAGGCAAAAGAAAGCAAATAAGGGAAAAATAAAATGAACGGAAAATTCCTTTTTTCCTTATTCGGGTTCATAGAACTTTGCGAAACTGAAATAGAAGATTCGCATATAGCACATTCATGATCATTTTTACTTCTACGAATAATGGTATAGATTTCCAAAGCTCAACGCTACAAACTGCGAATAAGGAAAAAGGAAATGAACGAACAATTCCTTTTTCCTTATTCGATTTTCAGTCTCATAGAACTTTGCGGATCTGTGCAATAGAAGATTTGCATATAGCACATTCATGATCATTTTTACTTCTAAGAATATTGGTATAGATTTCCAAAGCTCAACGGTTCAAACTGCGAATAAGGAAAAAGGAAATGAACGAAAAATTCCTTTTTCCTTATTCGATTTTCAGACTCATAGAACTTTGCGGACCTGTGCAATAGAAGATTCGCATATAGCACATTCATTATCATTTTTACTTCTAATAATAACTGTATAGACTTCCAAAGCCCAACGGTACAAACTGCGAATAAAGAAAAAGGAAATGAACGAAAAATTCCTTTTTCCTTATTCGATTTTAAGACTCATAGAACTTTGCGGATCTGTGCAATAGAAGATTCGCATATAGCAAATTAATGATCATTTTTACTTCTAAGTATAATGGCATAGATTTCCGAAGCTCAACGGTACAAACTGCGAATAAGGAAAAAGGAAATGAACGAACAATTCCTTTTTCCTTATTCGATTTTCAAACTCATAGAACTTTGCAGATCTTTGCAATAGAAGATTCGCATATAGCACATTCATGATCATTTTTACTTCTAAGAATAATTGTACAGACTTCCAAAGATCAACGGTACAAACTGCGAATAAGGAAAAAGGAAATGAACGAACGATTCCTTTTTCCTTATTCGATTTTCAGACTCATAGAACTTTGCAGATCTGTGCGATAGGAGATTTGCATATAGCACATTCATGATCATTTTTACTTCTAAGAATAATGGTATAGATTTCCAAAGCTCAACGGTTCAAATTGCGAATAAGGAAAAAGGAAATGAACGAACAATTCCTTTTTCCTTATTCGATTTTCAGACTCATAGAACTTTGCGGATCTGTGCAATAGAAGATTCGCATATAGCACATTCATGATCATTTTTACTTCTAAGAATAATTGTAAAGTATTCCAAAGCTCAACGGTACAAACTGCGAATAAGGAAAAAGGAAATGAACGAAAAATTCCCTTTTTCTTATTCGATTTTGAGACTCATAGAACTTTGCGGATCTGTGCAATAGAAGATTTGCATATAGCACAATCATGATTATTCTTACTTCTAAGAATATTGGTAAAGACTTCCAAAGCTCAACGGTACATACTGCGAATAAGGAAAAAGGAAATGAACGAACAATTCCTTTTTCCTTATTCGATTTTGAGACTCATAGAACTTTGCGGATCTGTGCAATTGAAGCTTCGCATATAGCACATTCATTATCATTTTTACTTCTAAGAATAATGGTATAGATGACGACGTCCATGTCAACCATGTTGAAGAATTGTCAACTTTAAAGGCGATTAAATCAATTTAAAACGGTCATATAATAAACAGAATCTTACACTCATAGTGTTTTCATATATCATGCATATTGACGCTGTAATGTTAACCCTTTCGCTACCAGAGTTATTTTTCTTGACTGTGTAAACAAGATGACTTCGACGCCACTCGCGTCGAAGTATCAAACCGTTTCAAAACGTAACGTCATCGGTTTTTAGGTAGGGTCGTCTCAAGCGTTACTCTGTACTGTGTTTTAGTTACGTCTGTTGAACATAGAGCACTGCCGACAAGCAATTCCTGTGCGCTCAACAAAGATGTAGACATCGGTCAAAACGTCCGCAATAGTGGGTGTGATTCAGTCTTTGCTGGGCGCTATATGGATAGATTCTTAAGCCGAAATTGAAGCCGTTTTGTTTTACACGGCCAGGATTTGTAAGATGACCCTAGCTTGCGTAAAATGAATATGTAGTGCCGCACAAATTGGTCCTGCCTAGGCACACATTATTTATTTATTAATTTAATTATTTATTTATGTTTCCTGGTAGTAGGCGTTGTGCATCCAGCAAACACACACTGATCCACCTGGGCTTTCACACAATCTGATTAGCTTTTTAAGACAGACATCGGAAAATCCGATCAAGTGAGCAGGTGCGCAGGCTATTATCTTGATTAGGTGACCATTTAGTTTTGTATCAGCCAACGGGTCTCAGCAGAATTAAGTTAGCCGGGTCTCAGCAGAATTAAGTTAGAATTTGGTTAGGTGAACATTTAGTTTTGTATCAGCCAACGGGTCTCAGCAGAATTAAGCTATCAAACGGTAAGTAAATGCGCCACTACTGTACAGTTTGTCTCGCTCTGTACAACGGTATTTAATAAAGACTGTAACGATTTTTGACAACCCGGTAGTAAAATGTTCCTCTTCTTCCATTTATCCCTTCGTTTTAGGTTTTAGACTACAATTTTTGTTAATCATCGTCGCTCGAGACGACAATATATCAACAAGTTCTTCTAAAACACTTTTAGCAAACTCGTCTGGCTCTGGGGATTTAAGGATCCGATTGGAGAGTACTAAGTCAGACGCGAAATTGCACTTGGATAAAGAACACCTTGATTTTACTTTAGGTCCGCAACAGAAACTGATAGAGAATTCACCGTAATTCCATTGTAAAAGCAAATTCGATTTCTCAACTTGAAAAAAAAAAGCTAAATGACAGACCATTACAAAAGTACATAAAATAGACATGGTCTGCCTTTGATCGATACCATAATCCCACCCCCAAAAATTAAGATGGGGATAGTCGTTACCATTTTGCTTAGAAGTAAAAATGATCAAGCATGTGCTATATACGAATCTTCTTTTGCACAGCTTCGCACAGTTCTATGAGCCTGAAAATCGAATATTAACATTCATTCTCTTTTTCCTTATTCGCAGTCTGTACCTTTGAAATTCGGAAATCTATATCACTATGCTTAGAAGTAACAAGAATTCCGCGGAATGCTATGTCGCACCTACCCTATGCGTTCTCAGAAGTAGAAACCATGGTTAGAGGAAAGTGCACACTAGGTCTGATGAATTTATGTAGAAATGTGAGCAAATAGAGCTTACAAACTAGAAAAGATGCAGTTGTATCAAAATATAGGTTAAAGGTCAAAGTAGTAAAACAATCGAGGACAACGGCTTCAGAAAACATTTTATGCCATGTCTGATGATTGTAGGTGGTATAGGTAGTGAGAAATGGACTGGAATGCACTTGTCCATATAATCACGGATGCTAGGTTGACATAAACTTTTCAAAGTCAACAAAGCATGATATATAGGTCAAGGGTACAAATAATAGCAGCATCCCAGAAGAATTTTCAAGCCAGGTTTGATGATTACACCCATTGTATTTAAAGAAAAATGGACTGAAAACCAAAGGTCAACACAATTTTGTATGTGAAATTTTACAAAATCTGTAGCATGTGAAATAAAGGTCAAGGGTTGAAACAAGTCCATTAATCCTAGAGTCCATTCTAAGATGAAATTTTTACCAGGTTTGATGATTCTAGATATAATAGATTGAGAGAAATGGATTTAAACCATATAGTTGATGTCATTTTTAAGTGAAATTTTATAACGTCAGCAGAGCATGAAATATTGGTCAAAGGTCAAAATAAGTACAACAAGCTTCTTGATCAACCTAAGCATAAACTTTATATCAGGTTTGATGACTGTAGGTATCATAGGCTGAAAGAAATGGAGCAGTATACTAGGGTTGACGCAATTTTTGACGTAAAATTTTACTAAGTCAGCAGAGCAGAAGATATAGGTCAAAGGTCAAAATAAAGGCAACAATCCTCTAGACCGTTCTAAGAAAAAAAAAATAATACCAGGTTTGATGATTGCATGTATCCTAGATGGAGAGAAATGAACTTAAACACTAGGGTAGATATAATTTTTGACGTAAAAATTTACAAAGTCATTAGAGCATGAAAAATAGGTCAACGGTCAAAATAAGTGCAAGGTTCCTCGAAAACATGCTAAGAAGAAACTTCATACCAGGTTTGATGATTATAGGTATCATAGATTGAGAATAATGGATACGAACGTTAGGGTCGACGTAATTGTGGACGGACGGATGGACTGACGGACGGACGGATAGACTGACTTACGGACGGACGGACGGACGGAAAAATGAACTCCTATAGCTCAACTTGCTTAAGCAGAGGTGCGACAAAATGATCGTGAATGCGCTATATGTGAATGCTGTATTGCAAAGCATCACTAAGTCTATTGACCTCAAAATCGAATAAAAAAAAGAGGAAATTTTGATTCATTTCCTTTTTCCTTATTCGCAGTTTGTACCGTTAAGCTTTGTTAATCTATACCATAATTCTTAAAAGTAAAAGTGATCATGAATTTGCTATATGCGAATCTTCCTTTGCACAGTTTCGCAAAGTTCTATGAACCCGAATAAGGAAAAAAGGAATTTTCCGTTCATTTTATTTTTCCCTTATTTGCTTTCTTTTGCCTTGAAATTCGGAAATCTATATCACTATGCGTAGAAGTAAAACTGATCGTGAATGCGCTATATATGAATGTTCTGTTGCATGGCTTCGCTAAGTTCTATGGACCTCAAAATCGAATAAGGAACAATAGATTTTTTCATTCATTTCCCTTTTTCTTATTCGCAGTTTGTACCGTTGAGCTTTGGAAATCTATACCATTATTCTTAGAAATAAAAATGATCATGAATTTGCTATATGCAAATCTTCTATTGCACAGATCCCCAAAGTTCTATGAGCCTGAAAATCGAATAAGGAAAAAGGAAATGTTCGTTCATTTCCTTTTTCCTTATTCGCAGTTTGAATCCGGTGAGCTTTGGAAATCTATACCATTATTCTTAGAAGAAAAAATGATCATGAATGTGCTATATGCAAATCTTCTATTGCACAGATCCGCAAAGTTCTATGAGTCTCAAAATCGAATAAGGAAAAAGGAATTGTTCGTTCATTTCCTTTTTCCTTATTCGCAGTTTGTACCATTGAGCTTTGGAAGTCTCTACAATTATTCTAAGAAGTAAAAATGTTCATGAATGTGCTATATGCGAATCATCTATCGCATAGATCCGCAAAGTCCTATGAGTTTGAAAATTAAATAAGGAAAAAAAAAATTTAATTCATTTCCTTTTTCCTTATTCGCAGTTTGTAACGTTGAGCTTTGGAAGTCTATACCATTATTCTTAGAAGTAAAAATGAAAACGAAAGTGCTATATGCAAATCTTCTATTGCACAGATCCGCAAAGTCATATAAGTCTCAAAATCGAATAAGAAAAAAGGAATTGTTCGTTCATTTCCTTTTCCTTATTCGCAGTTAGAACCGTTGAGCTTGGGAAGTCTATACAATTATTCTTAGAAGTAAAAATGATCATGAATGTGCTATATGCGAATCTTCTATTGCACAGATCCGCAAAGTTCTATGAGTCTCAAAATCGAATAAGGAAAAAGGATTGTTCGTTCATTTCCTTTTTCCTTATTCGCAGTTTGTAGCGTTGAGCTTTGGAGATCTATACCATTATTCTTAGAAGTAAAAATGATCATGAATGTGCTATATGCGAATCTTCTATTGCACAGATCCGCAAAGTTCTATGAGACTGAAAATCGAATAAGGAAAAAGGAATTGTTCGTTCATTTCCTTTTTCCTTATTCGCAGTTTGTAGCGTTGAGCTTTGGAAATCTATACCATTATTCTTAGAAGTAAAAATGATCATGAATGTGCTATATGCGAATCTATTTTGGCACAGTTTCGCAAAGTTCTATGAGCCTGAAAATCGAATAAGGAAAAAGGAATAAGGAAAAAGGAATAAGGAATAAGGAAAAAGCAATAAGGAAAAAGGAACTAACTTAACAATCGTTAATGCATGTACATGTTTTGCTGTGATGATTTATTTATCCTAATTCACGAATAACTTTTGTATGCGACAGTTATAGCCTTCTGTAGAGGGTATACGAACAAAACTTACACATGTATTAACGGTGTTAAGAACCTGTCTCTAGGGAAGCGCTGTTTCATCCGAAATTCAAATTTGTAAAGAAATCTTAAATGACTGTATCTTACGTTACCCTGATATGTCTATCAACGACAATGACCGTTATCAGAGAAATTTTCTCAACTTTCAACGTGTTTTGAGATACATTTAATATTCATTTACATGTAGACCTTTCAAATTTAACACTAGATTTGCCTAGCTCTCAACACTACCTGATAAATATGACGCCAAAAGTGTACTTTATCATTGATTTTACAAAAACGTACAAATAAAGACGGCGAATTATCTCGCCTGTAGACAATTAACGAGAGGTTTATTAATTATTGTACAAATAAATCTGTGACAGGGTGCGCATGGCTCCAAGTTCCAGTATATCTGGCTGCAGCCAAAATGGTGGAAACGAGTACCAGACCAGGTAAGGTCCGCAGACATTGAATATCACATGACACCTCAAATTGTAATAAGCAAACAAAATGGCGACAAAAATCCACAGCGAGTCTTTGCACAGTGAATTGATGTGAGAATAACTAGATGCAAATGACGCATGTAAACAAGATTGACTAACAACAAGACAACTTTTTTTATTCGATTATCAGTAAAGTGAAAATGGCCATTTAAACAAAGGATTTCACAAAGGTGAGGTCAAGTAGGGAATTTTTTTATGAAAATTGACTGGTGTTTTAAAGGTTAGTTGTCGGCTGAGGTCTGATGAACTGAATATTAGAGCTCAACATTCAGTACAGTACATAATATATGGTTATACCGATACCGACAACTTTTATCTTTTTCCTCGTTGCTGCCAAATATCAGCTAAGAGTCTTTTTCATACGAGTAAGTCTATAATGAGCTTGATCTTTTCCTTTTGATTTAATCATTTCTGGTCTGTTTAATTTGTTGTTTCTGATTCTGATATTATCATTATTATCATTATTTATTAACGAAGGTCGCAATTTTCTTGTACACTTGCTTCTACACTTCTAAAATAATCAGTAATGTTTACAAAGCTTATATGAGCCGCGACACGAGAAAACCAACAAAATGGTTGTGCGGCCAGCGCAGACTCAGATTAGCCTGGGCATCCGGCCATGGAGGTAGCTTAGACCCTTAGCTACCCTTTAAGCGTTTAGCGAAGAGTCTGATCTGACTGGGCGTATGCCCAGGCTGATCTGAGTCTGCGCTGGGCGCACAACCATTTTGTTGGTTTCTCGCCAGTGTCGCGGCTCATATGGTAACGTATCTTCTCTATTCTAATTGGCATCAAGATTATTAATGTCATTATGATCATTATTATGTTTATGTTTATTATTACTGTAAGAAGAAAAGAAGAAAAAAATACGAAGACAGCCACCAGCCTGCACGGATGCAAAATGTGTCAGATGACAAGATCTATTAGTTTTAGCCATCTACAAGGCCGAATAATATCATTTGTGTGTAGAGGGTCCCTTAGCAGATGCTTTAAGATGAGTTTTCTCGAGTGATGCCACCATATCACGAAAAAGAGTGCAGAAAGAATTAACATAAAATTGATTTTTCCTTCATTTTTTATTCAAGAATCTTAACTTATCCAGCTTACACAAAGCCCCTCTTTGAAGTGTTGACGCCATATGAAGATCTACTTGTTAGCTTTGCAAGTACCGTAAGCACCCAAACTATTGGAAAGTAATTCCGTAGCAAACAGTGCAGACCCTGATCAGACTGCTCCCGAGGAGCGGTTTGATAAGGGCATGCACTGTTTGCTACTCCAACAAATTTTTGGCAACAAATCCCTGGAGAGCAGGTTCAACTTGTTCAAAGTTTAGGACAAATGCAGTAATTTTTGGGGGTCTTCAATATTTAGGGAATTTATGATAGTGATTTATCAGCATTCAAAAAGTTTGGAACTAGGCGCGAGACGGAATCAAATAAAAAGCTAAGTGTTTTAATTAATTCAAGCGGTGAATGATGAATCCAGGAGATGAATGAATTTTGGTTTGTGAATGAAAGTTGTAAAAAAAAAAAGTGCTTAGGTTGAACTTGACACAGGCACAGGTTCTATTCTTTCGTCGACATATTGTCAGATGCTACAGTATCTGAAAATGTGCGCTGGATGAAATTTCTATTTCGAAACGAAATATGTCAGATTTATGTACAATACACCCTTTTCAAACAAACGCTTAAAGGACCAGTCTTCGAACAGCACATATATTCGAAAATCGTTTATTATCACAATAGTGCATAAACATGTTTCGTGTGTAATATGCTCATGCAAAACATGTTTCTGCTCTCTTTCAGTATTTATTCTGGATTCCTCATACTACAGCAGTCTCAAACATTCAAGGAAACCACAGAAAAAAGGTTTTCTTTAATGTTTTCTTCAAGTCGATGAGCTTGGAAAATCGCTATGATGATGAAATAATCCTTATATATGTCTGCCTCGTACAGGTGGATTCGGTTTATATAATATTTATTTCCGATTGAAATATAAAACAATATCGAATATATGTACTGTCCAAAGAACAGACCTTAAAGCATTAAGGTGGATAGGGTGAAATAAGTCGACAAAAATCTGCTCCTATAGGTAATCAATAATAAAACTGTCAGTTTTTTTATTCTTTCTTTCTGTTTTCGATAACCCCCTTTGGATTACATCCAAATATCTATCCGTAAATATCAATAAACAGTCGAACCATTGACGACTTCGCTCTGTTTCCATTTCCACATTGTTTATGACGTTACCCCTTTCCTGTGTTTGAAAATGGCATTTTGAAATTAATCATAATTGAGCCGCGACACGACAAAACCAACAATGTGGCATGTTCGCCCAGTCAGGCTCAGATAAGTCTGGGCATCCGTCCAGTCTGATCAGACTCTTCGCTAAAGGCTTAAAGGGTAGCTTAGGGTCTAAGCTACCTCCATGCGGACAGCGAAGACTCTGATCAGACTGGGCGGATGCCCAGGCTGATCTGAGACTGCGCTGTCCGCACAACCACTTTTTTTTTGTTTTTGTTTATACCATAGTCTTAAATAGCTTCTGAGAAATCTACTGTTAAATCTTCTGATTTATTATACATGTACCTCGTCGTACTAGGATGGATTTGATATTCATTTTGAAGAAATATTGCTTTTATTGGGATGTACGGATCCATGAGAGTGTACGAAAATAGCCATACACTCCATTTACGAAGGGCTTAATTGTCCAGGGAAGCAAACAGGGCGTCACAAACATTGTTCCTCTTTTTAAGCATGGTGGAAAATGATGGAAGTGTACCCATATACCCAGAAAAAATAACCACAGTCGACCGATTTGCGACGGAGCTATATATCTTTTTGACATTTCTTATTAATAACCCTGTGGAGTTCTGTAAGAGGCCTCCACAGTAAGCGTTTAAAAAGAGCATTGCCATTTTCTAATTCTTGGAGTGAAAGTCTCCAAGAAAGTCTCCAAAGTTTTTAGCTTTGTGGTCGCTGTCATCTGTCAGTATTAAAGCTCTCAACTTTTCGAACATGCAACAGCTTTCATCAAATAAAAATACAGCTATATCCTCGTGAAACGCCAACGAGCACAGCTTTACCACTATACCATCAAATGATGTCAAAATATGAGTTTAACCCATTAATGCCCAGCCCGCCTTGGTACGAACTGGGAGTTTCAGCCAGGTTTACATAGTTGCAGCCATGTTTTGCGATTTCTTGTCCATAGACATTCCGTAAATTCTGTATTCTGGTTCATCGCATGTTTACTGTTTACATATCTGTGAAATTAAGCAATTAACAGACAGCCTTAGCGATCCATTCTCATTTTGCCTGTCATACTGATGGCAACGTCTCGAGTACTTTTATCCCTACAGCCTCTTTGGCTTCAAAGTACTTGAGCACAGGGTATAATCGATTCCGCCAATTTTCGCTTCCTGCAGAGACTGTACATCATATTTGGCTTCCGCCGAGATTGTCCGCGAACTCTTGCTTCCTGCAGAGACTCCTGTACTCGAAAAATGGTTTCCTGCCGAGACTGTACGCGTGATTCTGCTTCCTGCCGAGAGCCTCGGCAGGAAGCAGAATCACGCGGACAGTCTCTGCTGGAAGCCATTTATCATGTACAGAAAGCAAGAGTTCGCGGACAGTCTCTGCGGAAGCCAAATATGATGTACAGTCTCTGCAGGAAGCGAAAATTAGCGGAATCGATTATACCCTGTGTTGAGAATTGTTGCAGTTTTTGTTGCAAAGTATTGGAAGCACGTGATCGGTAATAAGCCAGGTACAGCCAACTTGTCTGAAGGTTTAGATGTCTATATAGATTGGACAAATATTTAAGCAAAATTAATCATTTTTAGGAAGTCAGTAATTTAGCGGTGTACTTGACAACACCCGGCTGCTCGTAAACAATTCGACCCTGAACTGCTCGTGCGCAATTTGTAAATGCGTGTGAATGGGTACACTTTCAGGGGAAGCAATATTACCATTTTGCCTCCCTTCTCAGCGGGGGATAAAAGCTTTCCAAGGAGCAGTTATTACCTTTACGAGTAGACCCCATTTTGTAAGGGCTACTTTATAGCAGGAACGCCAAATGGACGTCACAAAGGTTCCTTCCACACCCTTCGTAAAAATGGTGAAAAACATAAAGGTGTACCAATTCGCGTTAAAACAGATTTTCCGATGGCCTCAAAGTATGCTATATAGAGAATACCATGTTTGTGTCTTTTGATATCAAGTTTATAAGACCAGAAACAGCGTAGGAATGGCGAGGCTTGCCGAGCCAGTCCGACGTGTTTCTGGTCGAGCCTGATAAACTTGATATCAAAAGACACTATCATGGTTTTCTATTTATCATGCATCATTAGAAGATTTTAAGGCGAAAAGATACTCAAACAAATGAAAAGCAAACACAGTTTGCTCGAACTTGTTGACGTGCGATTTCATTATGATGTGAGTCGGTGACGTCATTTAACCAATCGAACATTGTTATCACGACCAACGTCAGTATATAGCCAATCGTCTTCCGAGATCGCTTCTGAAGGCATCGCCTGATAACATTGGCGCAAGCGCAGTTCTAAAGTGACATGATATCACATCATGTTATCATACCCCAGTTATTAGGTGAATTTTGCAGCAGATGCATGATAAATATTGTAGCTGCAAGAACATGGGAGAAAGATCAGCAGAGGCGTCAGACCTGTTGACAGTGTGCAGTTTGCCGATTACATAGAAGCAGAAACAAAATTCATAGTGGAGGTCTCGACAAGGTAAAAAATGGAGATGAATTCTATATAGACGAACATGATAATAAACAGCACCAATCGCATCCTAGGTGAGGTCAAAGTTGAAGGACAGAGGCAAGGAGCGATAACAAGCTCCAAATACCTCAGAACGGTCACATGAGATAAAGGTTCCAAAGAGGGGTTACAAAGGCTGCTTTAGCAGAAACTAATTTGGAAGGATAACATCTTTTGGATCCAAGGAAAATTCTTGTTGTATCCATCTTTCTGTGCTTTTAGATAAGCATCTCGTACAAAGACTTAATTGCACTTTAAATAGCTAAAAGGAACGTGACAAAAACACGACAAACTCTTTTGACCAAAAGCAAGAAAGAGAGAAAACAGTGGTTTAGCTTCATTTCAATGTCTCCTGGTAAAAAACAAAGACGGACTGACAGGGTAAAGTGACAGGAAAAAGAAGGAGAAACAGACAGAATATGAGTTGGGACGACGGTATTGAAAAATGGACAGGGACGGATTTTCTCCAGAACAAGAACATGGTGGTACTACCAATTTCCCTACCTGTGTTTTCGATCGAGTCAGACAATTACCATACATGCAAAAGTGGCTGTCGACCGAGACAATCGATAGCAGTATCAGCTTGGTCGACAACCATTTACAATAGTACCATTTACCGTTATTGGTAATGCTTACGATCGCCACTTTGTATGATACAGACTCGGCCGAAAGCACAGGGAGGCCAAATTGGTATTACCCCCGTGAATAGGTTAAATGCAGGCCTGAATCAGTAGGTTAAACGCTGATCTGCTGATCTAGTGGTCGAGGTTCGATTCCCGCTGGAGGAGGAAAGCGTTTCAGCCGTTAACAGGGTTTCATTGCGCACAGAGTTTCATTATCACCCTCGAATTGTACTAATACTTAATACTATAAAAAAGAACGTGAAATCACAAGACCTCCAACCATCCTCATGCTAAACAATTTAGAAATATTAAATGGAACATGCCATGGTTAAATCTGCCGTTTCCAGATTATTAGGACAGTTCATATCGTTCATGGGTATGAGATGCAAATGAACATTTCCTTTCCCAGGGTAATGCTACAGATGATGACGAGGCTTGTCCGAGCTACTGTACGTCAGGTACTCCAGGGTTCCAGGTTATAAAACTTGAGAATAATCTCAAACTCAAAATAAAGCACACTAATTGGCTGCTTCCGAGCATATGCAAACTCAAAATAAAGCACACTGATTGGCTGCTTATATGCTCGGAAGCAGCCAATCCGTGTGCTTTATTTTGAGTTTGAGAATGTACTCAAGTTTTATAACCTCCGGGCCAGGCTTCCAGCATGCAGATAAGGTTTTCCGATGATAAAGCCAATCTCATAATGGTTTTTACAAAGTTCGTAAAGATCGCCGGGCCATGCATCTTAAAATACTTCACATGAAAATTAGTTCCGATCGGCCCAGCCCAGCAGTTTCAGAGAAAAAAAGTCGTTAACAAATATGAACAAAGATGGCGAACAACGACGGACGGCAGAGCCTTTTCTTCCGTAATTATAAGCCTCCCAGAAACTTTCGGTCCAAGAAAGCTTAATAGTATACCCCACCCAGCTCCGTACGACAACAGCATCAATAGTGTGACGCCCGGCGCAGCAATCCAAGAGAACTACAAAGTGGGTTGGGTGTTTTGGGTTTTCAACGGCTCCTTCAGCCTGTACTGTAAAACATCTAAGTGGGAACAGATCGGTTTGACCAAACAAGCAAATCCTGATCAGACTAAGGAGAAGTCTGATCCGGGCCATTGCGTCTGTATCTTATGTAAACATCATTGCATGGTTAAAAACAAACTACATGCATTCCATAATGAGACAATTTCGGTATTTATTCATGGTGTCCCAAATTTGAGATTTTTTACGGTATTCCGAAGGCAGAGTTTAACAAGCCTAAAGATGAAGTAACCATAAGCACCGCACTTCAACTGCAAAAGAGAGATGCAAGCAGAAACAGTTTCCATGCCTCCTTCAGAGTAACTGCAGCCAAACTGTTATCTTTTTGAAGTGTTTCCGCCATCTTGGATGCTGTCGGACGAAACCACTTGAAATGTTGCCATAGATTTGACACGTGGAATGAGAACGGATCACCGGAACTATGATATATCGCCACAATTGTTGATACATGGTGAAAAACATACACAGACCTAGACAAATAGTCGCGCAGTAGAATAATGAATCAATTGAACAAATTCGAAACAATTAAATTTATTATCACTTAATTTTCGCTGTAATCGCTCTGTACGGTAAACATTTAACCACTTCGGAAGTTGTAATTAATCTATTTTCCAACAAGTCCGATTTATTTTAAAGCCTCGTAAAGTTCACTGTGTGGTAACAAGGGACGGATCTAGTGTGCAGTCTGAAATGTGTTGTTGCTACAGCACTTTGGAGGAGAAAGATCGTTTTACTGTATTTATGGCAGCTACATTTCTACTTTATGTCGCTGTATTGTGGCTTTCCACTGACCGTCACCTTTAATGGTGTAATTGTATTACTGCAAGCGCTGTATTATTTAATTTCTGTTCTTTTTTTCTCTATTCTATCCCATAACCTTGCAAGGCTGTTGGGGCATCATAGATGGCTTTACAACGATCCCTTTCCACCCAGTCCTGTCTTCAGCTGCCTTAGCTATGCTTGCAAAGTTCATTCGTGTCCACTCTTTAATATTGTCTTCCCACCTCTTCATCTCTCTATATCTACTCCTTCCCCACCCCCGCAGAATCATCCCTGTCACGCGAGAAAAACCTGAGATGCGCCTTATCCACGCTAGCCCCGCCTTCCGACCACGGCCAGGAACCGGACACATTGTCCAATGGCTGCTTGGATCTTTCTCCGAACATCTCCACCAGTTACGTGGTTATTGTACAAGATGTTCACTAACCGTCGATAACATGTCATCGCAAAGATAGGTGCGTTCTTTTCCTCTTACTCTGCCGTCAAGGTCGACGACTCACAGGCATACAGAAATATAGCTAATACAAAGGAGCGCATCAGTTTCACTCCTGATCCAAGCTATATGCTGTCATCTCCCAAAACTGGCCTTAGCCAGGCCAGAGCCGCAGCGGCACGCGCAACCCCAGAAAAAGGCCCCGCACTTGAGACACCACCCAAGACAACCGCACCAAGGCATCTGAAGTCTGCTACAGTCTCCAACCTCCGCACCTCTACCTTGACATTCCTCCGGACGCCACAGGCGCCGCATGCCACCACCTCGCACAGGTTTTGTCGAGACTTTCAACTGGAGCTTCTTCAACCAAAGCGTCAGTGTCATCGATAAACCATAGATTGGCAAGAATTGGCATTAAACTGCTTCTCACTTACTATGCATTTGCGAGCTTACAAAAGGAAATTGGTAGCACATCGCTGAATTTACCAAGAAAGGCTGCAAAGGCCGCTTTCACAATAAAAACCCATCCGTCTACAAAATAAGAATAAATAAAGAAAATGCAAGTGACATTGAGCATTCAAGAATAGAGGACAGACAGTGAAGATCCAGATAAGGCGGCTTATGAGCCGCCTTACATGGATCTACGCTGTATGTAAATTCAACTATTTCATATTTGGCGCTTTTTGTTAATAAAAGTCCACAGTTGCCACTATACATGCTTTAATTCTGTGTTTGTGAGCAGATTTAACTTTGATAAGTACCATTTTAAAACATGCAAGCAACTTAGGAATGTTTTCGCCATTTAGTCTGCTTCAATTTATATTTAAAAGCAGCCTCTAGATACGCGAGAAGGCTTTGTTGCTTTTTCATAATCCGTTACAAAGTAACTTCTGCTCATACAGGAGACAGGTATCTGAAGGGTCCTTGAATATATCAACATCGGTTTGAACAAAAAGCATACAAAATTCATCAACTCTACATTTACAGAGTCAGACTGCTCTATCCCTTAGACTAATTGGAACACTTCATAAAGAACTCTGTATAACATAATTTCTTCTCTGTGTGAAACAATTAAGGTTATATAAACAGGAGGGTATATAAGTAATTATCATTTAGATCTACAGTCTGTGTTCTAAAGTGTTGAAAAGAAATAAACGAAACATATTCAGAATCTTCTGGTTACAGATTGTTTGAAAAGAACCGTGATGGTAAAAGGCAAAGGTAAAGGTTTCCCATAGGCTAGAAGCCGTGGGTGCAGTGTTGGGTAGAGGTCCTTTGTATCTTGGCCACAGCATATAACAGGCGGAACCAATCCCTCTCCTTTCGCAGCCTTATCCTTCCTTGATTTGAAACCCGTCCGCAACTTTCTACGCCACCTGGAGTAATGTGTGAATTCTGTTGGATATTTGCGGCCAGCACAGAAAATATAAGGGTGCTGCTCGAAAATGTAAAAATGACCGCACTGCTTTACTTCCTATTTCAATAAAAATTGTATCAGTGAAATGCTGAATAATTGTAGTTTTCGGAATGAACACGAAAATTATCATTTTATGAGAAAAAGAGACATATGCGGGTAAAAACTTTGATCAACGCAGTAAAAAGGTCATGATTTACTCTATATTCTATACATTTTGAGGGCAGTCAACTTAAACATGTTAAACTAAAAAATGACCGCGGTATTTCTTACGCGATCTATTCAAAAATTATATCAGGCTGTTCGCAATTTAATGCGGTTTTCGAAATGAACACGGAAAAATGGATTTGAATATAAGGAAAAATAAAATAAGAAGGAAAAGATGACTTGCCCATATCTCGTAGTGTATTTCATTACCTGCTCGATTCGCGAATATCGATTATCGATTTTTAAACAGTGGCGTGGAAAGTTATCCATGGTAAAACGCAATTTGTGTCCATAAAACCGATGATTTACCTCCCCAAATGACAATGTTTAATACAGTTATCCCCATTCTAATGCACTTTTCCACATTTTCCCCCTTCATACGTGCAAAAGCAACGCGCGTGAGCGAAGCTCACGCGCGCGGACGCGCGAAGCGCGTCCGTGCTGCTGCACGCCTATAGATAACATGCATCATTAAAAAAAGCTACTTCCACAAAGAGCAAATCCAACACCTTCCAGCTTAAAACTTTTGGACAAATATGGCTGCGCTCTTAGGCTGTTTACATTGGATTTGTCCCGTTTCTGTAATGCAAAGTAACACTGAGCCGAGAGCCATCCTCGGTCACATGCCCTTCCTTGACGAAGTCCCGCTTCTGAGAGAGTGACCGAAAAAAGTTTTCTTCAACATCTATTTCTTTTTGTTTTATTTTTAAAGGCGGTCAATCAAACTTAGAAGTCCAAATAAGTAAACGGTAACTGATTTAGCTGTGTATCAGCAAAAGGATAAATAAACAAACAATAGGGGACACTACGTCATAAATCACATGCTATTAATCTCGTGCGTCGATTCGATTGGATATGATGGCCGCCATCTTTTAAAATTGACCTCGATATTTCGGAAAAGCGACTATTTTAAAGACAACATGGTCGATGTAATATACGAAGTACACGGAAATTCATGAATAGAACCAAATACCTCGATGTGCAATGACTTCCAGGCAGAGCAAGAACCTTTAGCCATCGTCATCCAGTAGTTGTTAATTATCCAAAGCTTGGTACATCTACATTTTCCTTTAAAAAAACTTGCTTCACTTTCCCGTTGGCGCCGTCAAAGTATGTTTACAAACACAGCATTGACCATTGTTTTGAAGTGTGTCACGACATGATGACGTCATAAGACAACGCGGGCAACGCACCATCATCTAAGGACTTTTCATAAAACTTGTGGCCCGATTTGACAATCTGTTGGACGAAACATTCTTGGATTCCCAGAAGCCTACACATCGGGCTATCGACGTTGAACGACGTTGATTAAACACTGATTCAACGTTTGTATGCCTGCAGGATACCCCTTTGTATTCATGACGTCCCGATTCTGGCTGCAGATTATATGCCCTCAGCTTTGTAAAGGAAAAAGAAAATCTGCTTTTGCACGCATTTAGGTAACACCTATTTCATATTAATGTACTAGTTTGCACCCATTTCAAGCGCTGTCAGCAACGTAAAACCAAACGTAAACCAATGAGAGGCAACGTTACTTAATGACGTCGGGTTTGCGACAGTATATCGCAGAATATACAGTCGCAAATTTTTAACGTTATCCAATCAGACGTCGCGTTACATTTGTAAGTGCATTAGAATGCAAGTTTTACGTCAGCAATCACACAAGGATGCACATGGTACGTCAATAAAGCGTTCGTTTTATTGAAAAAATACACGAGGGGTATTTAAGCAATAGAGGCAAAAGCGGCAGGAAATCTAAAATAGACTTACCATGACAAAAGTACCTATTTGGAACTCCGTGCACATTTATTCGTACTCATTTTTACATGTTTATCGACCCATCCGAAAATGCATTTTTGCTGTACTGTTAATGCACTGATACAATGTACGTGACTCGAAACGACGCTCGCGAATACACTGTAAATAAATGTGTTTAGAATCAATGCAAAAAATGCAGTCCGATTTTTTATGTGTTGAAATCGTAACATGTTCAATTTGCAACATGTTTAGGTTTATGTTTAGAAATTCTATTCTATTCTATTCTATTCTATTCTATTCTATCCCATAACCTTACTAGGTCGTTGGGGCACCACAGCTGACTTCAAAACAATCCCTTTCCACCTTGTCCTGTCTTCGGCTGCCCTAGTTGAGCTGGCAAAATCCATTCCAGTCCACTCCTTGATATTGTCTTCCCACCTCTTCTTCTGTCTACCTCTTCTTCTTTTTCCTTTCACTGTGCCCTGAAGAATTGTCTTTGCTAAACCAGAAGACCTTGAGACGTGGCCAAACCACCTTAGTTTCCGTTTCTTGACCAGCGTCAGGAGTTCATCATATTCTCCAATGGCTGCTTGGATCTTCCTGTGAACCTCCTCATTGGTTATATGGTCCTTGTACGAAATATTCAGTAACCTTCGGTAGCATCTCATTTCAAAGGCATGCGTTCTTTTCTCTAACTCTGCTGTCAAGGTCCATGATTCACAGGCATACAGAAATATGGAAATGACAAGGGAGCGCATAAGTGTCACCTTTGATCCAAGAGATATGTTGTTATCTCTCCAAATTGGTTTCAGCTTGGCAAGAGCTGAAGTGGCTTGTGCTATCCTTGAGAGAACCTCCTGTTTTGAGCCATCATCTGAGACAACTGCTCCAAGGTATTTGAAGCTGCTTACAGTACCCAGCTTCTGCCCCTTTACCTTGATCTCCCTCTGGACGCCATCTGCGCTGTTTGTCATCAGTTTGGTCTTCTCAGCACTGATCTCCATCTTATACCTTGTGCAGGTCTGGTCGAGACTTTCAACTAGAGCTTCTAGTTCCTGTTCTTCCTCAGCAAGAGCGTCTATGTCATCGGCAAACCGCAGGTTGGTAATATTTCTGCCGCCTATGCTAACCTTTCCGTCATGTTCTTCCAGAGCATCGGACATGATCCGTTCGAGAAAAATGTTGAAGAGGGTGGGTGACAGAAGACATCCTTGTCTTACTCCAACTGTTGTTCTGAACCATTCTCCTGTGCTGCCATTTATCAGGACTGCACTTGTAGCCTTGTCGTATAGCTGCTCAATGGTGCGAACTAGGTTTGCATTGATATTGTACTTCCTCATGGTGGCCCATAAGGCTGCATGCCATACCCTGTCAAAGGCTTTTTTGAAATCAATGAAGACATGGTACAGATTCTGCTGATGTTGGAGATACTTTTCACACAGGATTCTAAGGTTGAAGATCTGTTCTGTGGTGCTCCTTCCTGCTCGGAACCCAGCCTGTTCCTCAGCGATTATCTCTTCGGCTTGTGGCTTAAGCCTGTTCAAGATAACTTTCAGCATGACTTTGCTTGAATGACTGATGAGGCTGATGGTTCTGTAGTTCTGGCAGAGCTGTAGGTTGCCCTTTTTAGGGAGAGTAATAATCAGCGACTGAGTCCATGGGGTAGGCCATTCTTCTGTTCTCCAGATCCTGTTACAGATATCTGTTAAAACATCAATCATGGTCTCCCCTCCAGCTTGAACAAGTTCTGCTGGTATATTATCAACTCCGGCAGATTTTCCCTTCTGCAGTGCTGCTACTGCAATCTCCACTTCCTCACGAAGGATTGGTTGTTGATCTTCATCTGGGGGCTGACTGCAGTCCAGAACCGTATTGTCACCATCAGTCTCATGGTTGTATAATTCTGAGCAATATTCTGTCCATCTGCTGAGAATCTCTTGTTCTTCTGTAAGGCATTTCCCAGACTTGTCCTGGATAGCTGTGGATCTACCCTGTTTCTCTGAAGTTAGATCCTTCACCAGCTGGTATGCTTTCTTGCTGTTGTTTTTGTTCAGGCAAGTTTCGATCTCCTCGCACTGACTAGCTATCCAGTCCTCCTTCGCTTTCTTCACTGCCTTCTGAATCCTCTTGTTTGCTTCCTTGTATTCTTCTGCTCCTCCTGCTTCATACCTCTTCTTCTTCAAATTTCTCCTCTCATCACAGAGGTCGAGAACATCTCTAGTGACCCATGGCTTTTTCCTGCGACGTTCCTTCCCAAGTATCTCACTGGCTGCATCAGTCACTACTGTATTGTAGGTGGTAATCATGGTATCTATGTCCATGTCATCATCCCTCAGACCAATGAGTGGTGCAAATTTTCCACCTATTGTTGCTTGAAAAGTGCATGCCACCTCTGGGTCCCTTAGCTTCTCAAGATCAAACCAGTCTTGGCTGGGTTGGCTTTCTAGCCTTCTTCAGACGAACTCGGAAGGTCATCATGACCAGGTCATGGTCACTTCCTATGTCTGCTCCAGGAAAACTCCTTGTCCTATGGATGTTGACTCCTGATCGGAAGCGATTCCTCACCAAGATGTAATCAATCTGATTGTGGTGTTTCCCATCTGGGCTGTGCCATGTCCATCTCCTTGATGGTTTGTGAGGGCCAAGGGTGTTTGTCAGTACTAGGCTGTTACAGGTTGCAAACTCTAGAAGTCTGAGACCTCTCTCATTCTAGCCTGGAGAGGGATGGGCTCCGTCAGGCTGAATCCTGCCCTTGAAACACCATGGTTGGTTTAGAAATTAAACGTGTACAAAACTGGTTATATTTACCTTTTATTTTGAAAATTATCTCTGTCAACATTTTCGTCTCTTTTTTTTTCGTTCTTCAACGGGGAAAAGAGAGAATGGATTCATCCGAAACGCGTAACAGAATAAAACGTGTTTAGCAGACTTTGTCCGGGAAAATAATAGCTATATGACATATTCCTAAACATGTTTACACCTAAACATGTAACAACTTGTGTTTTATAGCTAAGCGCGATTTTTACAGTGTATAACACTTGGTTTGATTTGTCTTCCGTATGACAACGGTTCTATGAGATAGTGCACATTCCCAATACACATGATCTAAATAAGCTTTTATGTCCATAGCACCGAGCCAAAGTTTTCATTGAATGTTACAATACGCCCTCTGCTTATCATAATTTGTCGCCAATTCGGCCACCTTGACTTTGGAAAGGAATTTACACTTATGATGTACGTGAAGTTATTAAAATCCTTAAATGTTTCGATTCAGGAAAGGTTGTAGTTTATTTTGATTAACATGTACAAAGCATGCCTACACTGTAAAAATCGCGCTTAGCTATAAAACACAAGTGGTTACATGTTTAGGTGTAAACATGTTTAGGAATATGTCATGTAGCTAAACATGTACGCTTTTTCTATTTTTTCCCGGAAAAAAAGTCTGCTGAACACGTTTTATTCTGTTACGCGTTTCGGATGAATCCATTCTCTCTTTTCCCCGTTGAAGAATGAAAAAAAAAGAGACGAAAATGTTGACAGAGGAAATTTTTAAAATAAAAGGTAAATATAACCAGTTTTATACATGTTTAATTTCTAAACATAAACCTAAACATGTTGCAAATTGAACATGTTACGATTTAAACACATAAAAAATTGGACTGCATTTTTTGCATTGATTCTAAACACATTTTTTACAGTGTATGCATAGCAGTATTCGGATGTTATAGGGGAGCTGCTACAGCTTCTTAAATGCCCCTCGTATACCACTGAGACAACCGTTCAAAAATACAATTGGCTGTGACCATATAGTACTGGGCCCAGTTGTTCAAAGCATCGTTAGCCTAACAAGCTCGTTAAGAGGTCAACTCGTTAAGTGTTTTGTGACTTTATAGCCAAATACACTTATATTTTATGTTGAAAATATGTGAGAAGCTTTTGCAATGCAAAAGCTTCTCACATTTTTGCAACAAAAATATTGGCATATTTGTGATATTAATGTTTGAAATTTTAACGTCACGTTAACTAACGACGTCGTTAGTTTTGAACAACTGGGCCTTGATGTTACGTTCGTGTTTGAATTGTCGGTACGAACACCAAGTGATTGTCTGAAAGATAAAAGTTTCTATTGTGAATGAAAATGTCAGATTCATCTCTTTATTATTATATTTATTTACTATGTTCACGGCTATTAATTTTCTGTCGGCAGCAGCCAAGAAAGATGTTCAGCAGCCCCGGATCCAGGGAGGTTGGGCTTTCGGGCTTAAGCCCCGCCACCTGGGCCTGGTTAGATTAAAATACATGTCGTGACATCTCATTAGAATCGCCTCGACGAGGCGATTCTAATAAGATATCACAACATATATTTCAAGGCAAAAAGGACATTATCAAAAATTCTCATCAAATTTGTCCCTTATAATGTCATGTACATTCAAGCCCCATTCCCCCGCCCCCCTCCCTTCCCAAATACATCTCGGCACCTTCCAGCCCCACCAGTCATTCAGAGCCCCACCAGTATGTGGTGGTCTGGACCCGGGCCTGTGTTCTTCCTGTAACATACGTCATTACATACACCATCAAAAAGGGAAAAGAACAGTACCTGAATTTAACAGAAAGTTTATCAAAGACCTCTAACTTATTGGACTCGAGGATAGTACCATCATAATTTGCCATTCTCAAACCCCAGCTCTTCACGCTAATGTTCTCTTGTTTACGTTCCAACTCACAGACGTCTTCTAATCGTCCGGAGGATATTGCTGTACAGATATTCATTCCTGCATTCCATCCCTCCGCTGGGCTGGCTGCAAAAGGATTGACCGGTCCTTCTGCTGGCAAAATAAACCATAATCAATCGCATATCACACTGATAGATTCGTTTTTATATGTAATAGCTATTATGGCTACAATTATTAAAGATCATACAAATTATAAGAACAGCCATGTTTTCTTAGATTAGGGAAACATTTTCTTTAAATACAGAAAAACGCCGTCCTGATTTGTCAAAATTCCAGAAAGGAAATGCTCTGCAGCCAGCAGAGACAGGTGCAAAGATTCTTTGCACAGATGCTCGACAAGTCAATTGATCCAATTCGTCTGACAGAGTTGGGATTGCACAAACATCTAATTGGCACAGAGAATACCCAGGGGCCGTATTCATAAAGCCACTTAAGTCGTTGCTATGCGGTTGCTAAGGCTAAATATCTATAAAGGAGATTCCCTACATCTATGAAATTTGGTCTTGAGGAACAGTCTTTGTAAGACTGTTCCTCCAGAGCAAATTTCATAGTTGTAGGGAATCTCCTTCAAAGAAATTTAGCCTTAGCAACAGCATAGCAACGACTTAAGTGGCTTTATGAACACGGCCCCTGATTACTGAACAGTTTCATTTCAAATGACTGAGGGGCCCCTTGCAGACCCAATATTATAGGCATCCTATTTATTTAACTGTTGAATGTTTGCCTGACCAAAACTTTGGCACGTTTTTCCGGCGATTACTGCGTATAAGACAACCCTGTATAAATACTTGAAGAATAAGATTACAACTGAATCATCGAATTTTACGTTTCAAGTCTTGAATAGAAATCCGTATAACAAGCACCTGCTTTTGCTCTGAAGTCAAAAAGTGGGGTACCCACCGAGCGCAAACCTTCCTGAATCTAAGGTTTCCTTTTTTAAAATTGAAAACAGCCGATGAATTCAAATCAGATAAATTAGCCTACTCTTGTACTGCATACCGAGTATCTTTCTCAACATGTCTTCGCAGGCGCATCATTTTTCCCAGAGCCAGCCGGAGCATATCATTAATATTCTTTATGTCATCCCTAAAACACATACCCACCCGGCAGCGATCGTGTAAGATAATGCGTATTCTCAATATACGTGATCTAAATCTGCCTTTATTCCTTTGCTCCTCTTGTGTAGTGTATTATATTTTGTCGCCGATTCGGCATCTGTGGCTTACTAATGTCGATTGGGAAACCCATGCTGTATGTGAGCTTACTAAAAATAATGTTCGAATCAGGAAAGTTTGTAGCTTATGTAGCTTATTTTGATAAACAAAACATAACAGTGTTCGGACGTTATAGGGCAGTCGCCACAACTTCTGAAATGCCCCTCGTAGAACCACAGGGACAGCCGTCCAAAAATACAATTGGATATGGTCATAAAGTAGGGAGAGTCGGGTAACTTCGGACAGCGGGTAAATTCTTACAGTGACACTGTTACCTTTATATGTCAGTTTTTTGGAACTTAAACAAAAATAACTGGCCAAACAGTGAAAATCCTGGATTTTCATTGTTTGCAATGGTATGTCCGAATTTACCCCCCTTCCCCCCCCCCCCCCCCCCCCCTTCCGTCTGAAGTTACCCGACTCTACTACAGATGTCATATTTTGTTTTGATTTTTCGGTACGATCACCAAGTGATCGGCTGCTAAATACTGCGAATAAGCATGACAGATTTTAGCTCTTAATTATTATATTTATTCATTGTTATCAATTTTTCGTCGGCAGCAGCAAAGGAAGAATCAGTTCCCAGATTGCTCTTCCTGTAACACCATGGCATACACGTTAAATCTAAAAGGTAAAGAACAGCAACTAAATTAACCGAACGCTTATCAAAGACCTCTGAAATTATTGGAATTGAAGACAGTAGCATTATAATTTGCCATTCTAGTCCAGCTCTTCACGCACATGTTATCTTTATGTTTCATCTCATAGACGCACACGAATCAGCCGAAGGTTATTGCTGTGCAGATATCAATTTCTTCCTTCAATCCGTCCGCTGGGCTGGCTGCAAAAGGATTCCCTGTGTCTTCTTTTGGCAAAATAAACCATAATTCATTGCTATGACACCGATATATTCGTTTTTACATGTAATGATTATAATAGCTGCAGTTGCCAATAAGCTACAACCTACATGTTGTTTGAAATGTTTGTTTAAGCTCATTCAAATATTAGAACAACCATTTTTCCTTTGGTAAGAGAAACGTATTTTTAAATACAAAAAAAAGACCGTTTTAGATTTGTCAAACTTCCAAAAAGGATATGCTCTGCGGCCAGCACAGACAGGTGCAACGATTTGGCACAGATGCTCGACGAGTCAATTGATCAAAGTACATGTATGTTACCTTCAGAGCAAACATCCACTTTTCATCTGGTTGAGTTGGGATTGCCCAGACATCTAATTGGCACAGAGAATACTTGATTGCTGAACAGTTTCATTTATGATGACTGAGGGGCCTCCTGTAGACCCAATATTAAAGTCATCCTGTTTATTTTTAACTGTTGAATGTTTGTTCGCCAAAACTTTGGCAGTTTTTTTCCGGCGATTATTGCATATTAGACAACCCTGTATAAATACTCGAAGAATAGGATTACAACTGAATCATCGAATTTTACGTTTCAAGTCTTGAATAGAAATCCGTATTATAGTAGAAAATATATTCTGTCACCTCTATGCGGTCACTGTTTATACACCGTAATCGTTAAACAAACTGACCACCGAGAGAATGAAGAAATGACAGATTTAATAATTGCATTACACACTCACATGGTGAATTTCAATAGCCGAGGTGCCAATGTTAAATACTTCGACGCCTTGCGTATTAAATTAACTCGCTTTGTTGGAGTGATCCATGAGGCGCCATCTTTAATCCTGAAAAGGCGCCAAGGTATGCCGCCATGATATCCGTACAGTGACCACCCGGTGAAGCGTGAGAAGTATTTAGGGACCGACCATTTGATATTCTGGGGGGGGGCCTGGTATATTTATCAAAAAAATTCCCTGTCTTTGGATATGCAAGAAAAAAATAACCTGGCTCATAAGGGGGTTCAAAAAAATAATCTGGCTTCAAAAGTAAGAGAAAAAAATAACCTGTCTCCACCCAAAATTTCAAAAAAAAAAATATAGTCTGCAGATAATTCCATTGGAATTGAGTTTTTATAATCTCTCTGGCTTCTGGGGGCACAGCCCCCAGACCCCCATATTTATAGTTATATTTAAATATTATCTACCATTGGTTTACCACCAGCAGGCCCGCATGTGCATACATTTACAAAAAAAATCCTATACAATATTCACATACATGTATCATTGATCTGCCACATTACTAAGTAAATGTTTCCACTAAAACTGAATTGCAAAAGAGTCACTAGCTTATGGGAGACAAAACCATTATGGCAAAATAAACACTCTAAAAGGCAAAAGTCCCAATATAAAAACCCTTATTTTTACCATCATTCCTAGTTTTTCTCTTGTTTCCAGTCTTAAAATTGCCATTGAAATTGGGAAATTGCTTTAGCTTCTGGGGGGCGTTGCCCCCCAGACCCCCCTTTCTTAACTTCTTAGCACATAACTTTCAGCCATTTTATTAATTGCCATTCATGTACAATGTGACTCTATCAGTAAGTATTTATCAAACTTTCTAAAGGACGAATAAAGCATGTTTTGGGCATATATTGGGATAGAAAAAAAAATTAAATTCCTAATGTTAGCCCTAAAACTTTGCCAAAATAGCCCTAAATTTTGGCCAAAATATCCCTAATTTAAGGCCTAATTTTTTGCCAAACTCATACAGGGATGTTTTGTATCTGTACCTTAGATGAAAAGAGTAACATGCTCCAGGCACTGGTTTGCAAAAGCAAGCTAAGCCATGCCCTTCGCCTGGTTAAAGACAGCACCATGTTCTTTTTGTGACAAAAAAAGGTGTAAAAAATACTAATGTGGGTAAAATAAATGGATATTAAGATCAAGTAAACAAGGATCTGATAGTTCAGCTTTAAAATAAAAAAAAATAACCTGTCTGAGTTAGTTTGTAAAAAAAATAAATTTGCTTCCACAAGGTGAAAAAAAAGAAATTGTTTCCAGAGGCCAGAGAAATAAAATGTTGAGTCTCCATCAAGAATACCAGGCCCCCCCCCCCCCAGAATATCAAATGGTCGGTCCCTTACGTGTAAAAGTGACTCTGTCATGGCTAACATGAAAAGTGCGAGGGTATTTAAGACAACGAAAAAACATATGCTTAAGGACAAAAGTTCTGCAAGGATGTTAATTTAACATCCGTGCAGAACTTTTGTCCTTAAGTAAAATTAACATCCGTGCAGAACTTTTGTCCTTAAGTATATATCCAATGACTATGTATACAATGACGAAAATGAATAAAATGATCGTATGAGACAATTGCGAATTAAACACTAGTTGTGCCTTAGGGGCCTGGGTTTGTGAACTCAAATTCTAAAACCACAAGGCACTCGTATCGTATTACATGGGATATCGCATTTTACGTTGGCTTCTGTGGCAGGAGCTGTAACAGCTCTTTTTCGTTTCGTACCATTCTTGTAAAACATAGTTAACCAGATGTGTTACTGCCTTTGAAGCGAGACAACATAACTGGGTTTTAGAATGTTCCAGAGGAGCTCGTTCTAGAAGCTTGCGCTGTATTAACTCTTTCAGTACCAAAAAGCAGACGACAAAATTTACGTCTGCAAAAATTAAAAAAATGCCTTGTCCAAGACTTTTGTATTGAGAATTCAAAGACTAGAGGGCAAACAGTGTAGATCTAGATGAGGCGGCTCATGATGAGCCGCCTCATCAAGATCTACGCTGTTTGCAAATTTTGCTAATTGCGTCACTGGGGCTTAAAGAGTTAAGAGGCTGGAATAAGGAGACATTATACACCTACCTTGATAAGATAAACTTATAGGTAAAACGTTTTGAGCGGTTTATTTACTGTTGCAAGTAAACTGACAATTATATTAAATTCAGCGTAAGAGAAGGCGTCAAGTACCTGTACATAAATATTGAAAAACAATATTTTCTTTGACTGTGTTATGTTTATGTATCAAACAAATGGCACATATTTTTGGACAAATTTAGCGAAAAATCATGTGAACATTTCTTATTTCATCGTGAAATGTTCAGGCATGATCGTCTGGTCGCCGTAACCCTGTTGAGTTTTTAACAATGCAGCGGTCTTCCTTTTAATCTGAATTAGTCCAGTAATTTCTTGAACCTATTTTGAATGTCATTTAGTATAACGAATAACCCACTGTATGTTCCTTGTGATGTCTAGGATTCATAACTGCAACTGCAAAAACAAATGCATACTTTATCAATTACCGAGGTTACCTGCTTCCTTTTTTGATTATGGGCAGTTTGAGAGAATTACGCTTACATCTCAGAGATTGAATACGCTAGAGGATTTCGAGATAGTTGGTAAAGACAGAGGGGCGTTTAACATATGTTCAGTTTTTATGACCATTCGCAAACATAATAATATGTAACAGAGAATTCGTGCAATATTACCAACTGTTATTGTAATAAAACTATTGTTGTTATAAATTATTATAATGACGGTTTATTACAATAATGTTCAGTGGAATACAGGCAAAAACTTTGTCAACACAGTTAGGGAGGAGTCGGGTAACTTCGGACAGCGGGTAAATTCGTACACACCATTGCAAACAGTGAAAATCCAGATGAAACGGCTCATAATAAGCCGTCTCATCAGGATTTTCACTGTTTGTCCAGTCATTTTTGTTTTAATTTCAAACAACTGACATATAAAGGAAACATTGTCACTGTCCGAATTTACCTGCTGTCCGAAGTTACCCGACTCTGCCCTACTGTTACGTGCTGTGCAGTCTAGGTGCTGCGTGGCAGCCATGAAAATTCTCAGAGTGCAATTGATATTTTCTGATCCGTCATATGTAAACAAAATACGCCATTGGCCGCCGTAACATTCTATATCACGTCACGTCATGGCGACGGCCGTGACGGCCGTTTAACGTAAGCGGCTTACCTGTTGGTTAGTGACAGCTTTTCGTCGTATATGTTACAAATGTTGCTCTTCAAAATCGAAAATGATGCTTAAAATGATTTAAAAAATTAAATGTAATTACGTATAATTTCATTTTTCCGAAGTTCATGGCAGTATGAACACAAAGGGCCCGTGCAAAGTCAACGTGAACTGAGTATGCTCATGTGCAGTAATGAAGTATTGCAACATTGTAGTCAGAAATATAGTTCAGGGGCCGTATTTATAAAACGACTTAAGTGGTTGCTATGCTGTTTCTAAGGCTAAATTTCTATGAAGGAGATTCCCTACAACTATGGAATTTGCTCTGGAGGAACAGTCTTTTTTAGACTGTTCCTCCAGGGCAAATTTCATAGTTGTAGGGAATCTCCTTCATAGAAATTCAGCGCTAGCAACAGCCTAGCAACCACTTTAGTCGTTTTATAAATACGGCCCCTGCTCTGAATTGTGTAAGAGGCGGTAAGCAGCATTACATGCTACATAATTGTCAATGAACAGTGAAATAGTGTTTAAGCTTTCGTTTTTATCGACGCAGTTTGTGTTAACTGTTGTGCGGAGCGTAGAAGATAGTGTAGTGCGATTCTTTGGAATCATAGATGATTTGAGTTCTGAAAATAGAGTTCTGATCAAACTGACCAGCAGCATTACTCATAAAAATACTGTCCACAAACAGACGGTCAGTAATGTGATTCTGCTAGCAATGTGCTTTTGTTTCCAAAGGCTCTTCCTGTATGATATTAAGAATAACTTTAAGTTAAGAAGTGAACGTTCGGACTGTTGACTATATATGAGCCGCGACACGAGAAAACCAACAATGTGGGTGTGCGCCCAGCGCAGACTCAAATCAGCCTGGACATCCGCCCAGTCTGACCAGACTCTGTGCTAAGCGCTTAAAGGGTAGCTAAGGGTCTAAGCTATCTTCATGCGGACAGCGAAGACTCTGATCAGACTGGGCGGATGCCCAGGCTGATCTGAGTCTGCGCTGGGAGCACAACCACATTGTTAGTTTTCACGTGTCGCGGCTCATATAACGACTTTAAGTAGCAACAGTACTCTGGGCTGATCTTGGCTGAAATCTAATATGACAACAACTGTCTGAAAAGGTGAAAATTAATTGATTCACTAAGACAGTTTATGAGAAAATGATGGTCTTGGATACTTTCTTCCAGCTGCGAAAGAAATACTAGTATAACACAAAGAAAAGTGATAATATAGCGTTAGGTCCTGAGAAATCCCGTTCTGAGGCGAGTGCTCAATCGAGCTTGCGCGCATGCGTAGATAGGACCGTACATGCGCGTATCGCGTCTTCACAGTAATAATGTCATTATCGTTATCTGAACAAACTGCGCATTCTCAAGCCAGCCAGTGCATTTGCGCAGGCTGATCTTAGAATACGCAGTTCTTATAAGCCCGATGACAGTTTTTCTGACGACGCGGCAGATAAAAATTTTTTTGATAGTCCGATTAGATTTGGAATACCGTAAAATTCTAAACATTGGGACAGCCTTAATATTTACCGTACCTTCCCAAAATTTTAAAATTGAATTTTTTTCCAATGCAGTAATGTGTCAAAAAGATGCAGATGAAATGGCAAACAATGTAGACCCTCATCAGACTGCTCTGGGTCTACACTGTTTGCTCTGGCCTATCTGTCCCAATTTTTAGATTTTTTGCGGTAACAAAAGACATAAAGTCAAAAGGCTTAACCTTTGTGATAAGTAGAGGTGTAAATATATCAATCAAATAAGCCTTAAGTGCGGCGTAGAAAAATTAAATATTTAAACTAATATTTGGATGAAAGAACATCTTTTTTTATAATAAATGCATAAGGATTATTTAATCGGAATATGGGCATATCTGTCACTTCAAAAGAAATGAATTGGTTCGACATATTTTTTTGCATAACATTACAGTCCTACATGTGCATTCAGAACATGAGAACATTTTAAAATGGTCGGATTGGGAGCTAGTATTTATCCAGTTCTTATCCTGGATACAAGTATAGGCTTTCACAAAAAGCGTCCCTCTTTTACGGAAGACTAAACCAATACGTTAAAGCATTTCATTCGTCTTCTTGTTGAGCCAATATATATAAAATATAATTGAGCCGCGACACGAGAAAACCAACAAAGTGGTTGTGCGCCCAGCGCAGACTCAGATCAACCTGGGCTACCGCCCGATCTGATCAGACTCTTTGCTAAGCGCCTAAAGGGTAGCTAAGGGTCTAAGCTACCCCCATGCGGACAGCGAAGACTCTGAATAGACTGGGCGGATGCCCAGGCTGATCTGAGTCTAGGCTGGGCGCACAACCACATTGTTGGTTTTGTCGTGTCGCGGCTCATAGAGAATATACGGAAATTAATACAGGTTCCAGTGCAGGAAATATTTCCTAGGATGTCTTTTCGGCGACCGTAGCGTTTTTGTACGTAATTGCTGGCAATGACTTTATGAACGACCCTCACAGCCCCATATAATCAGGCATCTTGTTAATGATGATTTCTCTGTTGACATTGCACGCTCCTAGTATGTTCTGAAATACATACTGGGAGGCTTTCAAATGCCGAAAAAATCTGGAAAAATTCACTTCTGAAATTCGGCTTTTACCTTGACTTTTGTAACCGCCCTGTGAATCTTACCAAGCAAGAAGGGCCAAAAGAAAAATTTCAGATAAGCGCGCAATGAAAAGGAAATAAGATAAGAGAAAGAGAAAAAGAGGGAAAGACCTGTAGCAAAATTAGTCGAAAAAACGAGTCCGTGCGCACCTTTCTTGGTAAGGTAACCCCTGCGCCGTGACCTTTGACGTCATGAGATAAATATGTCTCCTATCGAGTCTACTTTCGATTTTACACATCAAATAAGCTAGTCAAAATTTAGGGTCAAATATTCTACCCACCCCCTTTTCCAGCGCTTTTCTTGAAACCTCTGGTCGTCGAAAGGATATGTCCTTAAACTCCAGAAAAATAAAATAAACAACAGGTGCTGCACTGCACTGCAGCGCCTACGAATGAGAAGTGATTCTACAAGACGTTTTATTATTATTATTAATATCATGTTTTAATCCTGATGGAGGACCAACTTTGAGTAGAGAAAATATTCGATTTTTAAATTCCTCATTGATCTGTTTCTAAAAAAATCGAATTTGATATCTCAATGTCGTCGTCGCGTCACTATTAGAAACCAGATGCACGGGAACTACGAATGCCAAGATCATTTGAGCCGCGACACGACAAAACCAACAAACAGGTTGTGCGTCCAGCGCAGACTCAGATCAGCCTGGGCATCCGCCCAGTCTGATCAGAGTCTTCACTGTCCGCATGGAGGTAGCTTAGACCCTTAGCTACCCTTTAAGTGCTTAGCAAAGGGTCTGAGCAGACTGAGCGGATGCCCAGGCTAATCTGAGTCTGCACTGGGCGCACAACCACATTGTTGGTTTCCTCGTGTCGCGGCTCAAATTATGGGGAGACACTTTTGCATATCAGCTGTGAATAATATTTAAATGACTTCTTCTCAATGAAAGTAAATGAAATGTTTTGATTACAGAAGTAGGACAGATTCAGTAATAAAAGTAATGACATTATCTCAAAAGATATCACTACGCGTGTGAGAAGGCTTTTCTTTGGGCTCACTTTCATTGAATTTGGACTAAAAAGAGTCAAAAGCCGGTGCAGATAATATGTGATTTGAATGTGCGATAATGTCGGAAATATAAAAGTTTATAATACAATCTTGGGGGCTTGTACTGCTATATCCTTGATATGCGGGCGATAATTTTCAATTAAAAGTGAAAATTATGGAAAATAAAAACTTCTAATTATCAAAGAACAATTTTTTCACTTTTCTGACAAATCAGTTGGGGTTGATATGAAATTAGATACCATATTATCGCAGTGAACGTATTATTTTTGTGAAATTGGCGTAATAATTAAGGACTTTCGAGTTTTCTACGTCACAATTACCGTCGCGGATTCGTATTCAAGCATGGCGTCGAGACTGCTCCCTGTTGAAGTGTCAAGTCGGACCAAAGGATGGCTTCTTTTCTTTCAAAATAATCAGAACGTTACATCACAGGATCTGTCAGACTTATCGCTGTCGAGATGAATATACAAGGTTCTGTAATTAAATATGTCATTAATTTTTAATTTCAAAATTTAATTTAATTGCAGATAGAACATTTATAACATCAGTGGTAATCAGTGTCGGTATTTTCCTTCAACTTTAATGCCGGAAAAACTTCTTCGCTGAAACATCTAAAACAACTGCACCGACTGCCCGTGACAAAAAATATTTTAAATGTTTAAGAAAATGCTCGTCAAACCTCAGAGTCCATTATAAAATATGTTTGTTAATTGTCCAAGTTCCCACACGAAGAGTTAGTTACCTGTTCTGTTCAAAACGACATGCCCATGGTAAAAATTCAAACCTCTTCAGGACACTGTTTTAATGTTTAAGACCACATTTTTTAGGTCTACAAAAGCCGATATTTCACAAACATACATCATCCAACGCTTACGAAACACTCATTGTCTGAACCATCGTAAACCCTTATCGCATAAAAATGGGATATGATTTTTATGACATTTGTTTTAATATGGATTTAACCAATATTTGTAGACGTAAGGTAAGCAGTACCAAAATGGTGGTTATCAATGCAACCAGGCTTAGCAGTTTCAGAGAGAAAGGACCTTAAAATATTCAACCCGAATGACCTTAAGCCAACTCTAGACCTCTAAACTCAAAAGGACTGAAGTCGACTGCATTTCCATATCACAGAGTATAACAGCAACAGAAAAATGCACTTTGTCAGCTTTTCCCATTCAAAAGCTAAGGGACCAAATTTGAACTTGCCGAAAAAGAGGCCAAGGTTACCCCAGGGTCAACATTTATATAATCTTTGTAGTACTAAAGTCCCACATGCTACATACCAAGTTTCAAAACAATCGTCATATTGGTCCTGGAGTAGAAGATTTTTTAAGGTTTTACCATATATGGCCATGGTGGCCACCTTGGTCATGTGACATGGACCATTTGACTATAAGATATTTTTCTTATCCAACAGAAGCTCCATATGAAATGTAATATTGTCATTAGCCAATAATTTTCTGAGAGAATAACCTAAAAGGAAGTTTGTACCTTCAATCATTACAGATAGCCCTCTAAAAATCTTAATAATTGAGCCGCGACACGAGAAAAACAACAAAGTGGTTAAGCGCCTAGCGCAGACTCAGATCAGCCTGGGCATCCGCCCAGTCTGATCAGAGCATTCGCTGTCCGCGTGGAGGTAGAGTAGACCCTTAGCGACCCTTTAAGCGCTTAGCGAAGAGTCTGGTCAGACTGGGCGGATGCTCAGGCTGATCTGAGTCTCCGCTGGGCGCACGACCATATTGTTGGTTTGGTTTTCTCATGTCGTGGCTTTTATGTAGAGATCCTGAAAGAAATAAAATCAAAACAGTCTGTTGTGAAAGCACCAGTCAACAAAATTTCAGTCCCTATTTCAAAAGCTAAGAAAGAGGCATTATCGCTTAAGAACAAGAGCTCTAAACAAAGGAAAGGCACTAAATTTGTTTCGTCTTCTTCGCCACAGCAGGGTCCTTCAGGTATAAGAACTCAAACTATAGACAGAAACAACCTTAGCTGCACTGAGGAGTCTGACATTGAAAGCATGGTCTTGTCAGATAGTGACTCTGTAAACTGTTGTGTACGAGGGTTGTCCAAGTAAATCGTGGACTGGGCTTACTGTATAAAAAGTGACTATTGCACAAGCTTCCAATTTTCCAGTATATTAAATACACATACTCTGGGTGTTCATGCAAAATTTCAGGAAAATATATCTAAGTATAGTCATGCCGGTTGCAGACGGGTATCACAATCACAGACTAGACCAGTACGCGGACACTTTTAAGGCTGTTTCAGCTAATGTTTAAGACGCCAGTGAGTTTCAGATTACCAGATGGGCATGCAATTTCAGGAAAATCTTTGTGCTAAAAATAGACACAAGGAACACGTGAAAAATCATCTCGCATGCGCAGTATTGCGCTGTTGAGGCTATGCTATTTGCTGTTTAGAATGGGCTTATCATACCATTACGCGGACACCTTAGAATCTGAGTAAACTGAGGTGGCATCTATACGATGCAATACTAATAAAATTATTGAGACATGTAGTTAATGAAAATGTATAAACATCGTAAAAGATTGTTCTGATTTCACATTGGCACATGGCTTTTCGCTTTGCCTGTTAGCATGCTTTCTGCAGCCAAACTGAAGCGTCGATTGGGATTCCCGTCTGCAACAGTCCTGCAAATTCGAAACTGTGCTGTGTAAATATAAAAGTGAATGGCAAAAAGATATAAAAATGGCACCTTGAAATAACAATAAAAAGTCAGTTGAATTTAGAAAGTATCTCGGCGTTTATTTCACTCCAAACACAAAAGTGTCAGCGTACTGGTAGTGTCCGCGAACTGATCGGGTCTGTCTAGCATCTCTGTACACAATAAGAAAAACTCTACGGTATGCAGCCGGACCCGGCGCACGCAGATGACGTCGTCTACTCTTACGCTGCAACGTCATGCACATAACGTTTACTCTTTTTTCAAGTATTCTCCGTTGTGTGCGATACACTTGCGATGTCGTTTCACCCACTTTTGAAACATGTTACCGAGCCATCCACTATCTAATGACCGATTGAATTGTTGTATCACATACATCGACTCTTCTCTGTCATGAAAACGTTTACCCCGGAGATGCAATTTCAACTGCGGAAAGTAAGCAAAGTCTTGTGGGGGCGAGGCCCGGTGAGTATGCCGGGTGCGCAGCTCTCTGTAGACCCAGCACATCGATCTCCAGCTGTGTCCTGGCAGCGTTTAGTATCCGCTGAACACTAGACTTACTCATTACAGTACACTCCGACACTTCCCTCACTGTCTTACGCCTGTCGCCGTCAGTGACGTCCTTCGTTGCCTTAACGTTACTGACATTCGTGTATGGTTTCCGTCCACGCTGTGCACTATCAGTCCAACCGTCAATTAATCGACTGTGCCATTTAAAAACAAGGCTCCTCGAAACACCACTGTAAATGTCTGTGCATTTCAGTTTCGTGTAAGTGTCTGTTGGGGTCATGCCGGTCTGCACACAGAACTGGATCGCCGCTCGGCGCGCTTTCTCTTCCTCTAACGTCGCCATTTTCACTAGGTTGTTATTTCAACGGCCAATATTCAAAGGTGCGCCATTTTCAAGCAAATAACAATATTTACACTTGCCACTGTCCGCCCATAGGTGAACCCAATGAAGCAACTAGCTTCATACACACGTCTTTATTGGTTCTTGTAACATTCGACTGACGCCACGTCAGGACAACGGCTGTTTAACGTCATGGCCAAACACGCCGTTACTAACTTTTCTTCGACCCATATTTTGCCTTTTCTACACCAAATTGCCACGAAAACGGCACAGAAAGGTTCACAAATAGCGAGTAAATTTGATTTTTCAGGGTTCATCGAGTGAACAAGCCAGTGGTCGTCGCTAAAATTCTACAAGAAGCGCTTCGCGCTTCGTGGAAATCTAGATCCGCCCACTGGCTTCATCACACGATGAACGCTGAAAAATCAAATTTCAATTCTTAATTGACGTTCGAAATCTTCGGTGATGACGTCAAAATAACATTGCTATAAGGGTACAGTCCACTACATATTCATGAGGACTTGTCAAGCCTTTTTCGGGGAGAGCATTAGGTTTACATTGTAAGAGAGATGACGTCATCTGTCAGTCATGCATGTTTAACTTCTTGTATTATAAAAAAAGACCAACAAATGATAGTTACAAACATCCGCTGAGGTGCGGGGGCAACGTCGATATGAGAATTGAAATAGTTACAAAAAGGCATGTTTAATTGAGAAATATTTTACCTGAAGGAGATGGGGTTGATTTTGGTTTAAACATATTTTATTCATTTTAGAAATTGTAACATACATACATATATAGTATACAATACAGGCTTGGGATTAGAACGAAAGCTGGACGCTTATAGAGTTCTTCTCCCTTATTTTGGTAACTGACCCCCTAGTAGAAAAATATGCTATTTTTGGGGTACGAATTAGCGGTTGCCATACTCAGTCTAGCTTAGCGGCTTACTAACTTGGGAAGGCAGTGGATGTTTTCGTCTCAAATTGATAGGCTAGGATGACTCTTGTTATGAATATGGTGTTTAATTGGTGTAAACATTTTTTTTTACCATGCTTTGGCAGTTTTTAGATGTTTACTTGGTTTGAAATAAACAAGTTGTTTACATTGTACTTTAGAACATTCTGGAAAATTAGGGAATCTTTAGAAGTTCCTGAAACAGGAAGAATTGTCTAGAAAATGCTGGAATTTGCTCCCCATTGTCAAAAGGATGTTGTGGAAGCTTCAGGAAATTTAGGGAACTTTTATGATATTTTAAGAATATTCTGGAATAACTAATTTTAGTAATGTGGAAAATAATAGAAATTTCTGTTGTAAACATTAAGAATCTTCTGGTATAAAATTATGTCAGAATTGAGAACTATCTGGTCAAATCTATCTCTGGTTAATTCCTGAATGTTCCTAGATAATATATAAAGAACACAAATTTTCATTTAGTCATCTTTGTAAACTTTCACCAGTCTATAGTTAAATAAGTTTATACTGGAATTCAAATATATTGGATTATTTTGTGACTTTCATTCTGGGATTATTTGAAATATGCTGCTGACTTTAATATTTGGGATCAGAAACTGTTAAAGAACTTGTGTTTTAAATTCTGAGGGACATTCAGGCTAAAATAAGGTATTGTAAATTACATTTTTTCTTGATTGATTAATGACTGTTTTAATTTTTATGTACATGTAAATAAATTTTGTTAAGTTTTAAAACAGGCTTGTTGCTGGTTAACTTCCATCTTTTTTTTTTTTTTGTTACCACTGCCAGGTCGTAACACACTTTAAAGCAAGACAGGTTTGAAAAACTTTGTATGTACAGTTTTGTAATAAAATGACCAGATGTTAACATTGTTGTCTATGGAGAATTAATGGTGTAATGCAACCATAAGCAGACGATACGTTTTTGGGCTAAAAGATAACATGGCTATAAAAGTATTATTTTATTGAGCACGCAGATAATGATTTCAATGCGCTTATTTGGGTTGCGCCGGGAACGCACGCATACATTGACCTTACCGATCACGCTCATTTCACATGTTGTACATTTAAATATAGATCTACCATCCATGCATCTGTTTTCTGAAATTGAATGGGGGAAGGTATTTTTTGAAGAATATTACGACGATCAGACGTCAAATGAAAAAAATATAAGCAAAGTCCACGATTTACTGGGACAGCCCTCGTATGAGGTAGGTTTGACCTGGTAGAATTAAGCAAACATTGCTAATTGGGCACAATGTCACAAATGTAAGTATTGGACACTTGTAAATTCTGTACAGATGTTAAGAATTGTGAGGCTTCAAAGCACATTTCTGTGCCCTAATTGTCAGTAAAATCACATGTAACTGAATGCCAAGTTCATGCTACCGAGTATTGAGCTAGCGGGCATAATTTAAACTGTCTTTGACACAATAAATTTCAGTGACAAAATTCATTATTGTAAGTTGTATCTTGGTTTTGATGAAAACCTAAATAAACTAAAGAAAATTTTAATTTTTCCTTGCTTCTTTTTCAGATCTCTCAAAAGAAACATAATATACACATTTTGAACAAACTTGGCAAGAAAATACGGGAAATGTGTGAAGAAAGTCAAAAACTGTTTTATACTAGAATATATTCCTATAGAACTTGGCGTGCTTGATTCCAATTAGGCACCTCAAACCTAAAATAGAGGCTACTCTTTATGAAAAGACTTCCTCTACCTCCTCTTGTATTTATTGTCCTTAAAATTGGCGGCAGATGGGAGCAAATTCTTCACATTCAGATCAGCCTACTGGGGAAGAGAAACAAAACCTACGTTAATTCAAGGGATTAGCTACCTATACGCAAATACGCAGGTGCGTATTGAAATTTTGTCAACTTGACAAAATTTCAACATACACCTGCGTATTTTCATGCTGGAATGTTGTTAACAGGGCATAATTTTAATGCTAACTGCCAACAGACACAAAAATTTGAAATATCTTAGCGGCTTAACCCCCTATTATTGCCCTCAGTGAGTATAAAACATGATTGTGCGTACTGTGTAATTGCCCCTAGCTACGCCCCTGAGTTTTCTCCCCTGGATGTGTATTAATCCACCAAAAACAAAACCATGCACTTTTAAATTGCTGATTCTGAGAAAAAGGCATATAGTTTTGTACCATGGCGACTCCGAAGCAAATAGATAACCATCTTTTTTCAAACAATACCAATCCGTTTCATATCATATTTCTAGATCAGTAGATTGATAAGATTGTGTAGAATTTCAAAGCGAACATGATTTGTAGCAGAACCGCGCTCAATAATTCACAACCCGAGTTCTGATTTCAACACTAGAATAATGATTCCTGTAGCCTGTCGCGATATGTTTAGTTACAACTCAATTATCCCATGTGTTATTTATGATAAATTCTGGGTAAGAATCAATATTCTTTGGTTTTCACTATTTATTTTCGACATTTCTAGACCAAGAACATTTGTTTGTCTAATTTAAATTATTACTTGAATCACGCTTCAATAATTTTGAAAACGCAGTTCAATTTAGCCATGTGAAAGTTATACCACTGATAACGAATTAGTGTATTTTGTGTCGCAAACTCTTATCTATTGGCGATTTCTCTGAAACAGTAAAGTTAATTACTCGTATTAGCTTTAAAAATGGCCTAATTCGAGTTCGGGATTACATTTCAAACAGAACTAGTTTGTTGAAACATTCAGTCAAAACAATCGCGGCGTACCAACCGTAAAAATAAAACATAGTCCCAAGGCGGCAGAGCTGAAATGCATGTCAGATTCTTGATACTCTAGTTTAGTCTTTCCCATAGCCTTTCCAGATCGTTGGGGCAACACAGCTGACTTTACAACAATCCCTTTCCACCTAGTCCTGTCTTCAGCTGCCATAGTTGTGCTAGCAAAGTCAATCCCTGTCCACTCCTTGATATTGTCTTCCCATCTCTTCTGTCTCCTTCCTTTTACCTTCACTGTGCCAAAAGACATTGAGATGTGGTCAAACCGCCTCAGCTTGACCAAGGTCAGGAGATCGTCATAATGTCCAAAGTCAGGTAGGGTTTTTCTGCTAACATCCTTACCAGTGACATGGTCCTTGTAAGAGATGTTCAGTAACCTTTTACAGCATCTCATCTCATAAGCTCTACTTGTATACTGTAAAACACTTATATTTGGCGGTAACTGAATTTTGGCGATATTGGCGGTATAGGCGAAGTGCGCTGAAATAGTCCGCCAATATTAATTTTAATACATGCACATTCTATAGTATAACGGAGGTTCAAATAAAAAGGAGTACCTGATGAGAATTTGAGACCGTTTCATCAAGCTACACATGTGGCATCCCATTAGAATCGCCTCGATGAGGCGATTCTAATGAGATGCCGCAGCGTATAGTTAAACAGAAAAGTTAGAAAATTTGTAACAAATTTACATCATTTTTTCTTTATTATCTCGAGACATGATATCATGTCCGCCAAAATTAATATCCACTAATATGTAATTTTCATTTAACCGAGGAATTTTGATACCGCAAATATTAAGTGTTTTACAGTATTTTATACTCCACTCCTGAGAACGTCCCATTTTTCACTGTTGTTACTGCAATCTCAACTTCCTCACGAAGGGTCTGATGTGGATCCTTGTTTGGATGCTGTTTGATGTCTAGAACTGAATTGTCCCCGCAACTCTCATGGGTGTATAATTCTAGGCTATATCATTTCCATCTGCTGAGAATCTCTTGTTCTGTTAAATATGTCGATGACTCGCCCTGTTTCTCTGAATTAGATCTTTCAACAGCTGGTTTGCCGTCTTGTTGTTGTTTGTGTTCAGGTTAATTCCTTTCATATCATACTGACATCTATTTAGTCCTCTTTTGTTTTCTTCGATGAGTTCTCGATCCTCTATTTAGCCTCCCTGTATTCTTTTGCTCTGTTGCTTCGTGCCACCGCTCCTCTCATCACAGAGGTCAAGAACATGTGAGCCGCGACACGACAAAACCAAAAATGCGGCTGTGCGCCCAGCGCAGACTAAGATCAGCCTGGGCATCCGCCCAGTCTGATCAGAGTCTTCGCTGTCCGGATGGAAGTAGCTTAGACCCTTAGTTACCCTTTAAGCGCTTTGCACAGAGTCTGGTTAGACTGGACGGATGCCCAGGCTGATTTGAGTCTGTGCTGGGCGCACAACCACTGTGTTGGTTTTCTCGTGTCGTGGCTCATGGCTGGTAACCAAGGGCATTTTGTTGCGACATTTGTTCCTCACTGTCGATGCATTGTAGGGTGTGATCATATCCGATGCTTGGTGCAAATTTCCTAAATGGTTGTTGCTTGAAATGTGCATGCCACATCTGGTTGCCTTACCTTCTCAAGGTCAAAACCGCAGTCTTGGCTAGATTGCCTTTCTGGCCTTCGTCAGACGAATTAAATAGGTCATCAACACAAGGTCATCGTCCCTTCCTATCTCTGCTCCTGTAAAGGTCCTTGTCCTATGGTTGTTACTGCTTCCTCATCAAAATATAGTCCGTCTGGTTGTGATGCATCTCGTCTGGGCTGTGCTTTTTAATTTTATAGATGGTTTGTGGGAGCCATGGGTTCTTGTAAGTACTAAGGGGCCGTATTCATAAAACGACTTAAGTGGTTACTGTCAGAGAGTAGCTTTTCCCCCCTAGTAGTTTTTCTCCCCGGAAAAATGACTATGATTTTTCCATAGTAGAATTTCCCACCGGAAAAATGGCTATATAGTAGAATTTCCCCCCGGAAATATGACTATATAGCCAATTTTCCCCGGGGAAAATCTACTATAGGTGTTTTTGCATCGCCGTTTTTCCCCTCTATAGTGGATTTTCCCCCTGGTAATATGATTGCAGGAAAACACGCTACATAGGGGAATTTGCTCCTTCTCCAGTCATAATAGTGAGGCTCATAACTGAAACAGAAATACGAGTATCTGTCCGTAACATGTCGATGGATAACAGATGCTAAACCCGCATGCATGTGTCCATCAGTCTGTCTTGCTTTTGATCTGGGGAAAACTGGCAGGCATTTTGCTTGTCCGTGTTAGCCTAAAACGGATATGAGTGTACGTGGTTGTGTGGATAAATTTGTATAATTTTGTGTTTGTACAAGCGTCCATCTGTGCGTGCGCACAGCGGAGTGCCTTGATTACTGTTCGTCTTTCATGCAGGAGTCGTGGGCTCGACTCCCATCGGGACACTCGTCCGATTATTATTTTCAATGTAATAAACTGCCTGCTAAATCAAACATGACTGGACCTAGCACCCGTTCGTACGTCTTTGTGTAAGCTTGCTGCGTATGTGTACGTATATAAATATCTGCGATGGAAAGAAATCACACCCTCGCGTTTCTTAAGTTAGTAATTATTGATTATTATAAAGATATGGTTGCTAAATTTGCATATTGATTTTTTGGAATTAATCACGTTTATTACCTCCGTTGAAAAACTGACACATTTCTGATGCGATTAATTCCGTGAAATGTCTCTGTTCCATTCCGTTCCGTTTCGTTCCGTTCCGCTAAATACCAATAGCCATACAAAATTCACTGATAGCCAGTTTTCCGGTGGGGGAAAAAGGACTATGGGGGAAAAGTGGCTCTATGAGGTCCGGACAATCCACTATATAGTCGTCCTTCCTATAGCCATTTTTCCGGGGGGAAAGGGGGAAAAACCACTCTCTGACAGTTACTATGCTGTTGCTAAAGCTGAATTTCTATGAAGGAGATTCCCTACAACCATGAAACTTGCTCTGGAGGATCAGTCTTTTTCAGACTGTTCCTCCAGAGCAAATTTCATAGCTGTAGGGAATCTCCTTCATAGAAATTTGGCCTTAGCAACAACATAGCAACGACTTAAGTGGCTTTATGAATACGGCCCCAGGTCGTTAATTGTTACAAACTTTGGGAGGCTGTGACCGCTCTCATTAGTAATATCATTGCAGTAGAATCAACAAACGTTTTCTCAGTCTACCGGTGCATTCCTTCCAATTTTACTATTTAAAATCCCCGTGTACAATGAGACCTGCCATGACTGGTAAAGATTAAATCTGGTACAATGTCTCCTCCTGGTAAGGACTAAATCGACAGCGAACACTCTGATTAAACTGGGCGGATGCCCAGGCTGGTCTGAGCCTTCGCGTGGCGCACATGCCAGTTTGTTGGTTTTGTCATGTCGCTGTTCAATTAGAAAGGTTGCCTTTGGAAAAAAAAAAAAGAACACATACAAGAACTACACTCGGAATGTCGGTTTCATTGAAAACCTTCGTACATGCAAGGCTGCATACCCCTCCTACCCGATTTTCTAAGTTACCAGCATGGACTCTAAAATCTCAAAGGAAATAGAATTATCAGCACAATATGGTCAAGTCATGTAAATTCGGACAGTGACTTTGTTTCCTTTGGTTTCCGTTCGACATCTTTTGAAAGCATTGGTGTATTGAATTCATATTTTATACACAGGTATATAATCATAAAACACAGGTCAAGTTCGATGTTGGGCAAAATCCGTCAATTATTGTGTGAGTTATGGTCCTTTTTCGACTTCATTTTGTATGAAAAACTGGATTCCGTTCGATATCTTTTGAAAATATTGGTGTATTGAATTCATATTTTATACACAGGTATATAATCATAAAACACAGGTCAAGTTTGATGTTTGGCAAAATCCGTCGATTATTGTGGGAGATATGGCCCTTTTCGACTTCATTTTGTATGAAAAACTGGTTTCCGTTCGATATCTTTTGAAAGCATCGGTGTATTGAACTCATATTTTATACACAGGTATATACTTATAAAATAAAGGTCAGGTTTGATGTTGGGCAAAATCCGTCGAATATTGTGTGAGTTATGGCCCTTTTTCGACTTCATTTTGTATGAAAAACTGGTTTCCGTTCGATATCTTTTGAAAACATTGGTGTATTGAATTCATATTTTATACACAGGTATATAATCATAAAACACAGGTCAAGTTTGATGTCGGGCAAAATCCGTCGATTATTGTGGGAGTTATGGCCCTTTTTGGACTTCATTTTGTATGAAGAAATGGTTTTCGTTCGATATCTTTTGAAAGCATTGGTGTATTGAATTTATATTTTATACACAGGTATATAATTATAAAATACAGGTCAAGTTCGATGTTGGGCAAAATCCGTCGATTATTATGGGAGTTATGGCCCTTTTTCGACTTCATTTTGTATTAAAATACAGGTCAAATCTGATGTTGGGCAAAATCTGTCGATTATTGCGGGAGTTATGGCCCTTTTTCGACTTCATTTCATACAGTAATGGTTTCCGTTTGTTAGTTTTTGAAAACTTACTTGTTTCTGGGCTATTGGGCTATTTCTTTTGGAAAGTTGCATGGCATCCACTTCTGTGATAAGATACAGAATGTCATCACATATCACAGTCATGACACCCCCTCCAAGCCCCCCCCCCCCCCCCCCCCCCCACCCCACACACACTTCTCTTGATCCAAGAAGCACAATACATCTGCCCAAGGAAAACAATAAAACATGTACCACAGAAGTCTGCCTTTGTTAACCTAGTTATGCTACAAGTGCCAGTACCTTAAACAAGGCGCCATCTTACTTCGGGCACTAGGCGGGGACATCAATGTCCTATGGACACATTTCTAGTTTTTTTTTATTATTATTTTTTTTCTTTTATTTCCAGATGGAAATCAGGGTGGAGGATCACGTTGTTTTTTGTTTACATTGCATGGAAAAATGGCGATGCTATGAGTTATTCTTGGTTTATGTCAATAAATAGTTTCTCTGTCAAAATGATTTACCTTTATTGAGCTATGCAGCATTTTCCAGTCCACGTCTTTCCGATGTAAACGACACTTAAGGGTAAAGTCGGGAAAATTCGGACAGCAGGTAAAATCGGACTGTGACATTGCTTCCTTTCTATGTCAGTTGTTTGGAATTAAAACAAAATTAACTGGGCAAACAGTGAAAATCCTGATGAGACGGCTCAGTATGAGCCGTTTCATCTGGATTTTCACTGTTTGCAATGGTATGTCCGAATTTACCCGCTGTACGAAGTTACCCGAATTGACCCTAATGGAACCACAAAGATTCGTTCTTTGGGCAAGAACTCTGTAACAAAATTTGATGTCCGTCCAGATTACGCCAGCGTCCTTGGCAAAAATGTGAATCTTTGCGTTTCCATCAAAGTGCCGTTAAAATCGGGAAGATGTAGGCATAGTTCAATGAGTGTAAACCACTGACAGAGAAATAAAACGCTATTTACCTCGACATATACAAAGATTCACTCACATTTTTCCGTGTAACATATGTAAACAGAAACCATGTGATCCCCCACCCTGAGAAAGGTTGGTTGGTTGCTTTGGGTTTAACGGCTCTTTGAGAAAGTATTTCAGACTATATCGGGCCGTCTCCCGAAGAGAGGGTGAAGGAAAAGAAAATTGATAGATGAGAGAAAAATGTCCAAACAACCCCCACCCGCACCTTCTGCAAGCACAGCAGGCCCTTTCCCTACTTTTTATCCAAATCAGTAGGACGCCCCGGAAGTTATACAAAGCGCCATCCGATCCCCCCTCCCCCCACCCCCAACCCCCGAGAAAACAAATGCCCGTTTTCCAGTCATGATATTACTATACTGCTCTCTACAATATTCTACAAAGACTGCATCAAGCTTTATCTCCTTAATTTTAGTTTTTGTGATTTCATAAATGAATTTGAACAGTGAATTATTTACAGTGAATTATTTTTGTTTTATTTTAGTAGACCGGCGTGATTGTCTATGTCACATGCTACAAATGTCAATCTATAGTAAGAATATTAAACTTTTAATGTATTATTAATTACTTTTGGATGATTTTGCAAATGTAAAAACTGGAATGCGCTTATCGTGAGTAAGCCGAGCCACGTCTGACCACAATCTGACCGTCTCCACTATGTTGTCGTCTGTTTAAGGTCATTAGGTACTATGTCGGCAATTAGTAAACTGACCAGGCGATTAATACGGCCATTAACATTGTGGGTGGTAAGAAAGTACTAGCAGCCGTTAGCGAAGAGATTTGTCTGCATTTTTTTCTTTCCTGTTGCTTTTTTATTCTTTCTTTCTTTAACCAAAAGCAGACGACATAATTTACGTCTGCAAAAGTTCAAAACATGTTCGGTCTATGCTATATCATATTGAGAATTCAAAGAAAAGATGACAAACAGTGTAGCTCCAGATGAGGTCTAATCTACATATATGCTGTTTGCAAATTCAACTATTTATTTTTTTTTGCACTTTTTAAGTGTTCATAACGAAACTTAAGGTCAGGCCAGGTCAGGCAAAACCTGCTACTGGTACCACGTAAACCAGCACTGCCTGTTGCATGTGGGCAGATGGGGCTCAGCAACCTGGGAAGGTGTCCTGTCTAAGAGTTACTAGTCTCTAATTAAAACTAGAAGGGGTAGGTTGAGCTCTTAGCCTTGGCAGGCAGTCCACCTAGGAGTTCATTGCTAGGTCTCTAAACAAAACCTATGAACAAAACCTGTGAACACAGCACCATTGGGCGGAAGTCTTCCTAGAAAAAGTCAACGGCCAGAGTGGAACTCAAATCTAAACCAAGTGTTAGCAGCCAGACCCGAGCGAGCCCTGCTCAGCTTGGTGGAACAGCAAGATTAAGGTAGGGACTGACCCGATCACTTTGACTCTTTGAATCTGGTTGTCTATATTATAGGCAGTGGACAAATCAGTGACTTGGTGGGAGGAAATAAGACGCTCCCACCTCCATGAGTCTCCCAACCCTATGGGTCAACAAGGGGTGGTGTAAACACAACATCACTGGGCGGAAGTCTTCCTAGAAAAGTCAACGGCCAGGGCGGAAGAACATTTTGAGTCAACGGCCATGTGTTCATGACCAAGGCGAGCCATACAATAATCATGGATTTCGGCTGTGGTCAACATATATAGCCTGGAGAGGGATGGGCTCCGTCAGGCTGAATCCTGCCCTTGAAACACCATTGTTGACAACGTAAATAAGATCTTAATACCGGATCGGTCGCAGCCCGGGTTAACAATGACCGCGCCTACTGTTGGACACCGGGACGTAGGTGACAAGTATGCAACTGGTGTAACACAGATCAAGAAAATCAGAGGTAGGGAGAACATCTCAATTGGCACCTGGAACGTGAGGACTCTGAGGCCAGCTGGGAAGCTTGAAGAGCTGACTCATGCAATGGACAGGTATCACTGGAACATACTGGGGCTCTGTGAGATGCGCTGGAAAAACTTTGGTGAGATGTCAACAGATGGCAGACACAAGCTTTATTTCAGTGGAGAAGAGGACAAACATGAGTATGGGGTTGGATTTCTTGTGCATAAGGACATGGTGAGTGCTGTCTTGGGATGCCGACCAGTCTCCAGCAGACTGATTTCAATTCGCCTGAGAGCAGCTCCTTTCAACATCACCATCATACAGGTTTATGCACCAACATCTGGACATGACGACAATGAGGTAGAACACTTCTACCAGCAACTCCAGGAAATCATAGACCAAACACCCAAGAAGGACATTCTGGTTGTACAAGGGGATTGGAATGCTAAGGTTGGAAAGGATGCACAGGCAGACTGGGAAAACGTTTGTGGACCCTACTGCAATGACGAGACAAATGAGAGAGGTCTCAGACTTCTAGAGTTTGCAACCTGTAACAGCCTAGTACTGACAAACACCCTTGGCCCTCACAAACCATCAAGAAGATGGACATGGCACAGCCCAGATGGGAAACACCACAATCAGATTGATTACATCTTGGTGAGGAAGCGCTTCCGATCAGGAGTCAACATCCATAGGACAAGAAGTTTTCCTGGAGCAGACATAGAAAGTGACCATGACCTGGTCATGATGACCTTCCGAGTTCGTCTTGAGAAGGCTAGAAAGCCAACCCAGCCAAGACTAAAGTTTGATCTTGAGAAGCTAAGGGACCCAGAGGTGGCATGCACTTTTCGAGCAACAATAGGTGGAAAATTTGCACCACTCATTGGTCTGAGGGATGGTGACATGGACATAGATACCATGATTACCACCTACAATACAGTAGTGACTGATGCAGCCAGTGAGATACTTGGGAAGGAACGTCGCAGGAAAAAGCTATGGGTCACTAGACATGTTCTCGACCTCTGTGATGAGAGGAGAAATTTGAAGAAGAAGAGGTATGAAGCAGGAGGAGCAGAAGAATACAGGGAAGCAATCAAGAGGATTCAGAAGGCAGTGAAGAAAGCAAAGGAGGACTGGATAGCTAGCCAGTGCGAGGAGATCGAAACTTGCCTGAACAAAAACAACAGCAAGAGAGCATACCAGCTGGTGAAGGATCTAACTTCAGATAAACAGGGTAGATCCACAGCTATCCAGGACAGGTCTGGGAAATGCCTTACAGAAGAACAAGAGATTCTCAGCAGATGGACAGAATATTGCTCACAATTATACAACCATGAGACTGATGGTGACAATGCGGTTCTGGACTGCAGTCAGCCCCCAGAAGAAGATCAACAACCGATCCTTCGTGAGGAAGTTGAGATTGCAGTAGCAGCAGTGAAGAAGGGAAAATCTGCCGGAGTTGATAATATACCAGCAGAACTTGTTCAAGCTGGAAGGGAGACCATGATTGATGTTTTAACAGATATCTGTAACAGGATCTGGAGAAGAGGAGAATGGACTACTCCATGGACTCAGTCGCTGATTATTACGCTCCCTCAAAAGGGCAACCTACAGCTCTGCCAGTACTGCAGAACCATCAGCCTCATCAGTCATTCAAGCAAAGTCATGCTGAAAGTCATCTTGAACAGGCTTAAACCACAAGCTGAAGAGATAATCGCTGACGAACAGGCTGGGTTCCGAGCAGGAAGGAGCACCACAGAACAGATCTTCAACCTTAGAATCCTGTGTGAAAAGTATCTCCAACATCAGCAGAATCTGTACCATGCCTTCATTGATTTCAAAAAAGCGTTTGACAGGGTATGGCATGCAGCCTTATGGGCCACCATGTGGAAGTACAATATCAGTGCAAACCTAGTCCGCACCATTGAGCAGCTATACGACAAGGCTACGAGTGCAGTGCTGATAAATGGCAGCACAGGAGAATGGTTCAGAACAACAGTTGGAGTAAGACAAGAATGTCTTCTGTCACAAATAGCCTTAAAGTTTGTACTGCCACCTGTTGTGGGTTTTGCATGATATGAATGGTGATGAATGAGCTATTGTACACCTGTGTGTGCATTCTGTCTTGTGGAGAATAAAGGCTAAAACTGTGTGCAAATAAGGACACTGTCAAGCTGACTTTGGATCTCTCCTCAATATTGGAGACTGAGCATTGACCTGGCTTGTTCCAAGTTAGCATATAGTAACAAGCTGATTTCAGTCTATCAAATATCCTTTGAATTTCCCAAATTCAGTGTGTTTATATGATATCAATGGGGTCAAGTTAGTTGTTGTACACCCATGGTCTTGTTTGTACATTCTGTCAAATGGTCAATTAAACTGTATATAAAGACAATTAAGGAAACTGTCATGCTGACTCTCCAAAATTGTGGTGAGTGACATCTCTCCTCAGCATTGGAGACTCAGCATTGACCTGACTGGTTCCAACTAGCATGCTATAAATATCTGGTTTCAAACAAACTCTTGGGACAAGTAAATAAAAGTTCATGCTGACCCTCATATGTTGTGGTGAGTTCGATCTCTCCTCAGAATTGGAGACTCAGCTTTGACCTGACTCTTCCCAAGTAAATATACTTTCACAAGCTGATTTGAATCCAAAAATATCCAAAGCATTGCCAAATTTTGTGTGTGTATATGATAATAATGCTGTTGAATGGCCATTCAAGTGTCTGACTCTTCCCAAGTAAATATACTTTAACAAGTTGATTTGAATAAAAAACAATCATAATCATTGCCAAATTTTTGGTGTATATATGGTAACAATGCTGTTGAATGGCCATTCAAAGTGTGTGCATTCTGTAATATGGCAATTAAAAGTCCTGTAATAAGACATTTAAGGAAACTGTCATGCTGACTCTCCAATGTTGGGGTGAGTTGGCTCTCTCCCCAGCATTGCAGACTCAGCTTTGATCTGATTTGTTACAAGTGTTCATACTTTGACAAACTTATTTCATTCTTACAGGTATCCTTTGAATAGCCAAATTAATTGTTCCTATATGATAACAATGGTGTTCAATGGGTTGTTGTACATTTTGACAAATATGAAAACTGTCATGCTGAAACTCCAATGTTGGGGAGAGTTACATCTCTCCTCAGCATTGGTGACTCAGTTTCGACCTGATTTGTTCCAATTTTGCATACTTTGACAAGCTAATTTCAGTCTAACAAGTATCCTTTGAATAGCATAATTAAGTGTGCATATATGAAAACAATGGTGTTGAATGGGTTGTTGTACATGTATGATCTTTTGTGTACATTTTGTTTTGTGGAGATAAAAACTCTATAAAAAGACTAAAAGAATTAAGGTGATAATGATAATTATGTCAAAATTTAGGTTAAGTAGATAACCTATCTGGTGTGGTAAAGTCATTTAAGTGCAAAAAAGTAATTTCACATAGGTTCAAAAGTATTTTTATACGATCATTGGCTTCTGCTGAGGTGACTTTGCGGTTTTATCGACCTGCAAACTACATAATGATCGACGCGAATGCGGAGGTCAATATGTTATGTTTGCGGGTAAAGGGAGCTGCGTGTTCAGGGAAACAGAGGCCAATGATTGCTTTATTATATGCCAATTCTATAACTAATCTCCATAAATACCATAAATCGACTATACTACATTGTATGATAACGCGAAGTACACCAATAACATAAATATATACGCCACATTAGGTTAGAAAACTACAAGAGATGTGAGCTTAAAAGTAATCTTCAATGACTAATTAGTGAAAATCGCAAAATACTAACTGGCACGTGACGTCGAGTCAGCCAATGAAATTGTTCATCTCTTCGTTTTATTTAATAATTGTAAATAATATGTTTCAATTGTCTTTTGATGTATATACAGTTGTGTAGTAAATTTGTATAAATAAGTTAAATGTTTCGTTTAAAAAAAATTCTTGAGGTAAACGTTTGGCTTGAAAAGTATATTGACAAAGTACTCTTTTTTTCATGTATCTGGCATAGATATTGAAGTCAGATTGTCGAATAGAAAAGGAACATGAACAAATCAATGTTCATGTTTTGCGCCAAAAAGGAAACGTTGTTTCTTTTAATTTTTTCTTCTCTAGTGTTTTTATTTATGTATTGTTCTGAAAAATTTAAAATGCCACATCTCTCTTTTACTATTTCGTCACACGTAAAGTCAAACATAAGTATCTATTTCGTTTGCTCCATGAGTCGCATAAAAATTGAAACTTATTCTTACCGTACAAATGGAATCACATAATTTAATTAAAATATCAAGCACTAATGTTAGGGGTATGCACGATTCTCAGAAACGTAGAGATATGTTCCACCATTTGAGACAAATGAAATTCCAAATACATTGTTTGCAAGACACACATTTTACTGAAAATTTAGAACCTTACATACGAGCTGAATGGGGTGGAAATATTCTCTTTAGTTCAAACACATCAAATTCGAGAGGAGTCTGTATTCTTTTTAACGATAACTTTGAATATAAAATTCTGAAGTCTAAACACGATGCAAACGGAAATTTTATAGTAGTTAGTTTAGAAATTGAGGAAAAACAAATTACACTTGTCAATATTTATGGTCCAAATGAAGATTCCCCAAATTTTTATAGTAAAATAGCTGATATTATTGAGGAGTTTGAAAACGACACATGCATTATTTGCGGTGATTTTAATCTAGTCCAAAATCAAGAGTTAGATACTTATAATTACATTCATGTAAATAACCCAAGGGCAAGAGAATATGTACTAACAATGAAAGAAGATTTTAATTTAGTAGACCCCTTTAGAGAATTAAATGACCAAAAAAGAAGATATACATGGCGTAAACCAACCCCTCTTAAACAAGCGCGATTGGATTTCTTTTTAATATCTGAATGTATTATGCCTAGTGTTCAAACCCTCGACATTTTACCAAGTTACAGAACAGATCATTCTACTGTAGTTTTAACGTTGCAGATAAATGAATTTAAAAAAGGAAAAGGTCTCTGGAAATTCAACAATAGTTTACTTAAAGATACACATTATATAGAATAAGTAAAAAGATGCATAAATACAGTTAAAGAGCAATACATGACCCCAGTTTATGATTTAGAGTTTTTGAACACTATGGAAAGTAACAATATTCAATTAACGATTTCAGACCAATTGTTTTTAGAAACACTTTTAATGGAAATTAGGGGAAAAACAATTTCATATTCTTCATATAAGAAAAAGCAAAGAACACTTCGCGAAGAACAATTACTTGAAGAGATAAAAAAAATTAGAACAAGATACCAACTTAGACTTAAATAAAATAGATGAAAAGAAAAAGGAATTGCAAGATATTAGAAAAGAGAAAATACAAGGTATAATGACAAGGGCAAGGGTAAGGTGGGCAGAAGAGGGGGAAAAACCTACTAAATATTTTTGTGGTCTAGAATCCAGAAATTTTACAAATAAAACTATTTTTAAAGTAAAAACAGACGATGGTAAGGTTCTTAATAAACAGGAAGATATTTTAGAAGAAGTGAAAACTTTTTACTCTAAACTATATCAAAAACAAGAGATGGAATCGGAACTAGATATTGAATATATTTTAAATAATTAACAGGGACCTAAACTATCAGCAGAAGAGAAAAGTAAATTAGAGGGAGAAATTACGTTGGACGAAATCAGTCATGCCCTTAAAAAAATGAAAAACAATAAAAGTCCTGGTTCAGACGGTTTTACTGTAGAATTTTATAAGTTTTTTCATAAAGATTTAAAAACATTTATTCAACGGGCTATAAATGAAGGTTACAGAATTGGCAAACTTTCAACTACACAACGTCAGGGGATAATAACTTGCTTACCGAAGGGAGATAAACCTAGAGAATTTTTGAAAAATTGGCGCCCTATCACTCTTTTAAATGTAATTTATAAAATAGCATCTAGTTGTATAGCAGAAAGGCTTAAATCTGTGTTACCAAAACTTATTTCAACTGACCAAACAGGGTTCATTAGTGGTTGTTATATTGGTGAAAATACTAGGTTAATATATGACATTATGAGCTTTACAGAAGAATTTAACCTTCCTGGGCTTCTACTTATTACAGATTTTGAAAAAGCTTTCGATACTATTTCGTGGGATTTCATTCAAAGAGTACTGCATATGTTCAATTTTGGGGAGTCAGTCAGGCATTGGATGACAGTGTTTTACAATGATATAAGTTCAGCGGTTATTCAAAGTGGGTTTTTATCAGACTTTTTTCAAACGTATAGGGGGTGTAGGCAGGGAGACCCATTATCACCTTACATATTCTTACTGTGTGCTGAAATTTTATCCCTGATGATCAAAAAGAATGAAAATTTAAATGGAATAAAAATAGGTGAGATAGAATACAGACTCTCTCAATTTGCGGATGACACTACGATTATATTAGATGGTACCGAACAGTCGTTTGTTGAGGCTATGAATATCCTCAGACTTTATGCAAACATGTCAGGTTTAAAAGTAAATAACTCGAAAACAAGAGCAGTATGGATAGGCAGTAAGAAGTTTGGTGGTCAAACATTCAATCATAGATACAAACTGGACTGGAATCAAACAGATTTTACTATTCTGGGAATAAGATTTTCGTGTAATCTTGAAAATATGATAAAAATAAATTTTTACGAAAAAATCAAGCAAGTTGAAAGGGAACTAAAGCAATGGTCCAAACGTTTGCTTACACCCTTTGGTAGAATTACAATTTTAAAAACCTTAATCATATCGAAATTTAATCACTTATTTATTTCTCTTCCAAATCCTTCCCAAGAAATAATAAACAAACTTAATAAAATATTCTTTAACTTCATTTGGCAATCTAATATAGACAGAGTAAAAAGAAATGTGATAGAGCAAGAATACGACAACGGTGGACTCAAAATGATACAATTAGATAACTATATTTTGGCCTTAAAATGCACGTGGATACGGAGATTGTTAATTACAGATGCAAATTACAGAGATATTTTTCAAGTATATTATATGCAAATAAGCGAGTTAATTACAAGAGGAGTTGAATATGTGCGACGACTAAAAATGAATAAAAACAATCAATTTTGGAATGATGTGCTTGATTCTTGGATTAAGTTGAGTAATCTTAACAATCCTACTACGTTAGAAGATATCTTATCAGTTAACATATGGGACAATAAAGATATTAAAGTTGCAAATAAAACAATTTTTTACAAAAGGTGGTTTAATAAACATATATACTATATCAAAGATTTATTTGATGCAAATGGAAATTTTATGGATTTAGATACATTTTGCGATCAATACCAAATTCAAGTTAATTTTCTAGAATATGGGGGGGTCAGGTCAGCTGTAGAAAATTATATTAGAAGAAAAAGAATAATACTTGAAACACCTTGTACTTGTATGTTTTATATTTTTTTGCCTTATAATATTAAACAAATAATGAAAAACAAAAAAGGATGCAAGGAAATGTATGCTGTATTTAATAAAATAAATCTACATATAAAAAGTCAAGATAAATGGAATAATGTTTTTGAAAACACTAATTTAGATTGGAAATTGATATATAATTTACCAGCAAAATGTTGCAATAATACAAAAATTCACTGGTTTCAGTATCGTATATTACACAGGATTTTAGCTACAAACGATTTGCTGGTGAAAATGAAAATTAAGCAAGATAACCTTTGCAGTTTCTGTGGATCTCTTCCGGAAACGATTCAACATTTGTTCTGGCATTGTAATCTAGTCATGGAATTCTGGGAGAATATTGAGAACTGGTTCTTAGAAACTGTTCAGTATTCTTTAAATATAAATAGGCAGGCGGCAATATTTGGTATTACATATAACATATCAATAAATAAACCTATCAATTATATACTGATTTTAACACGCTACTATATATATAAATGCAAAATTAATAATAAGCAACTTAATTTACAAGTGTGGAAAAAAGAAGTAAAGCAATATTTGACTATTGAAAAGTACATAGCAATTAAGACAAGTAGCTATGAAAAGTTTTCAAAAAGTTGGAATAAATGGCTCTTGCTGTTTGAGGTTTGACCTAAAAATTAATGAACAAATGAATAAAATGGAGATAGGAAAAGCAAAGTACATTCCATAATATGAACAATTTTACAAGGGCTTTCTAAAAAAAAGAGAACGTGTAAATTGCAGTTTATAATATTCTGAAACTCTTATTCACGTGATTCTTTTTTTTATGTTATATATTTGATTTAATTTTTATTTATTTTTTGTATACTGACAATACTTTGAATAGTGTGTACTTGCTAACATGTAATACATACCGTATGTAATACTATATTCGGACATTTCAACACCTCGCTTATGTGCTCTTTTGTGTTTCTTTCTTTTTTGTTTTTAGATACAATCTCACATCAATATTAGGAGAACATTTTATAAATGTGAAAAAGAGTTGTAGACGATGATCAAGCTGCTTTAAACGCTTTGATCTCGGTCACACTGTTTGCGAAAATAGCTTTGTATAAATACTTTGGGTTAATACGGTAATTACATGTAGCTGAATATTAGTAACCAAAACTGAATTTTCCTCTGAAATACATAAAAGTTGATAAAAATGCCATACCTCCAGTCCAGTTTGTGTTGCAAGGTCTCTTACTCAGGAAAATATACACCTGCATTATATAAATCCAAACGAATGTGTGCACCATGAATATTTGCTGTCGTGGCCGGCACGTCTATATATACATATTGTACATAAATAACATAGTAAGTGAAGCGAAACTTTAGTTACCAGTGTGTATTTACTTGTCTAAGTGTCGGCTTGCTAGAGAATAGTTTCTATATTTGCAAACGGAGAAAACTCTGAAAGGTCTGAACATTACTGCAGTTTGGTCATAGCTGTTTTTAGAATAAATACTTGAAGGTCCTGCGGAGTGTGTGTGGCCAGCAAGGGCTCAGACCAGACTCATATGCGAAGACTGGTCTGGGCATGCGCTGTTCGCATACGCATCTAAAACCTCTTTATTAGTATTTTTTTTTTATTAGTGGCCAATCAAAACCCATTGTACATTGACCCAATGAATGAGGATAGATGGAAGGAACTGATCTCTCAATGTTTACATTGATAACTTTATAAGGATATGATGTACTTGTTACCAGTTGCATGAACGATGGTTTTGTTGTTGGGGGAAAACTTTTAAGTATTCATATGTGTGCTCCAAAAAGGTAAAATGTACGATAGATAGTTAGTTAGTTGAGGATTTTGATGCCACTGTGTGACTCAATTTGGAAATGCTATATGGAATCATGATTTTAAAAATGCACCAATTTATATACTGTATATGTACTGTGTCTATGTTTTGTCAAAGATGAGATGTGTTGTTTTTCAAAATAAATTATAAAAAAAAGAATGTCTTCTGTCACCCGCCCTCTTCAACATTTTTCTCGAACGGATCATGTCTGATGCTCTGGAAGAACATGACGGAAAGGTTAGCATAGGCGGCAGAAATATTACCAATCTGCGGTTTGCCGATGACATAGACGCTCTAGCTGAGGAAGAGCAGGAACTAGAAGCTCTAGTTGAAAGTCTAGACCAAACCTGCACAAGGTATAAGATGGAGATCAGTGCTGAGAAGACCAAACTGATGACAAACAGCGCAGATGGCATCCAGAGGGAGATCAAGGTAAAGGGGCAGACCCTGGGTACTGTAAGCAGCTTCAAATACCTTGGAGCAGTTGTCTCAGATGATGGCTCAAAACAGGAGGTTCTCCCAAGGATTGCACAAGCCACTTCAGCTCTTGCCAAGCTGAAACCCATTTGGAGAGATAACAACATATCTCTTGGATCAAAGGTGAAACTTATGCGCTCCCTTGTTATTTCCATATTTCTGTATGCCTCTGAATCGTGGACTTTGACAGCAGAGTTAGAGAAAAGAACGCAGGCCTTTGAGATGAGATGCTGCCGAAGGTTACTGAACATTTCGTACAAGGACCATATAACCAATGAAGAGGTTCGCAGGAAGATCCAAGCAGGCATTGGAGAATATGATGAACTCCTGACGCTGGTCAAGAAACGGAAACTAAGGTGGTTTGGCCACGTTTCAAGGTCTTCTGGTTTAGCAAAGACAATTCTTCAGGGCACAGTGAAAGGAAAAAGAAGAAGAGGTAGACAGAAGAAGAGGTGGGAAGACAATATCAAGGAGTGGACAGGAATGGATTTTGCCAGCTCAACTAGGGCAGCTGAAGACAGGACAAGGTGGAAAGGGATTGTTTTGAAGTCATCTGTGATGCCCCAACGACCTAGTAAGGTTATGGGATAGAATAGAAGTGTTCATATGACCAGAGAGAGTATATAGGAAATTGTATATATGACAATCAGTACCAGAAAAAATATATGGTGTTTCTGACCGATAGATGATTTTGAATTTTAGCGTATTTCTATCATTTCGGACCGATGGGGGAGTTGGTGAATAATGATATTGATGATGAAATGTCTAAAATCTGGAGAAAAACTACGAACTCGGTCGCTGTGAAACTGGCATCTTAATCATAATAAGTTTAGAACGTTCACCAATCGCTGAACACATCCGGACTATATAACACAGTTTCAGCTCGTCTGTTGAATGGACATGAACGGGCTTGATGCCAGGAGGTGCGGTATGTTATGGCTTCGTTCCCTTGAGCCTCTATGAGAAGTGAACGAAAGAATAATAATTTGAGCCGCGACACGAGAAAACCAACAAAGTGGTTGTGCACCCAGCGCAGACTTAGATCAGCCTGGGCATCCACCCAGTCTGGTCAGAGTCTTCGCTGTCCGCATGGAGCTAGCTTAGACCCTTCGCTACCCTTTAAGCGCTTAGCAAAGAGTCTGATCGGACTGGGCGGATGCCCAGGCTGATCAGAGTCTGTGCTGGGCGCACAACCACTTTGTTGATTTTCTCGTGTCGCGGCTCATATGTATACCTGTCGTACAACAAAACAATGTCATACCAGCTGCTTGGCCCGATATCATACAAACGACGCCACATTTTATAACTTTCAAAACCTTACTGGTAATTTACTTTATTTCATATTTATTTTCAGAATCAATGTCATAACGAATGTGGCAGCTGAAAACTGCTGAGATATTCTCCATACAAAGGTAGCACCAAATGTCTCACAGATGCACCTCACCTTTCTGGATGAAAGCAACCGATGTTTCCCGCGACGCCTCGAGGAAACATTGCCGATATCTGCGGCTCTCAGATTGGTCTTCCTTTTTGTCCAATTCTCACAACGATGTTCCCAGGAGGCTCAGCGGAACGAATCCATGGTTGCACCGAGTCCCCCCCCCCCCCCACACACACACACACACCCGCTCCAGTTTGAAGAGAAGGGGATTGTGTATTCAAATTGGTCATTCGAAGAAAATCTTCTTTTGTATATTTTGCACGGTAGCTGCCTTATCAGTCTTGCACTGGGATGATTCTTTGATAGTTCGACCTGTCTTGGCTCCCTGTGAAACATGGGGAAACAAACAGGAAAACACAAAAGTTGTCTCCCTGTGTACAAATGGCGGCAAAAACAAATCGGTGTACCAAATTTGAGCCGCGACACGAGAGAACAATGTGGTTGTGCGCTCAGCGCAGGCTCAGATCAGCCTGGGCATCCGCCTAGTTTGATCAGAGTTTTCGCTTTGCGCTTAAAGGGTAGCTAAGGGTCTAAGCTAGCTCCACGCGGACAGCGAAGACTCTGATAAGACTGGGCGGATGCCCTGGCTGATCTGAGTCTTCGCTTGCCGCTCAACCATTTTGTTTGTTTGTCGTGTCGCGGCTCATTTCATTAACAGTGCAGAGAAGAAAACAAACAAAAATGACATTTCCCTGTATATATAACAGCGGGGTAGTTTAGTGGATAACACGCTGGACTACCAATCCAGGGGTCCCAAGATCAATCCCCCGCTCCTCCGGTCTCTCAGATGAGACTTTAAACCAAGGTCACGTCTCACTATGACCTAGTTGTTGGTGGAACGTTAAACCCGAGTTCACTCACTTTTTCCTGAAGATACACAAAGACAGGCAACCGAACGTTTATTTTGTAGTAATTATCATTAGTACAAAAAAAATCATACTGTGTCCATTAACGCCTGTTGTGGTCAATCTATCAGCAAAGATTGAGAATCGCCCATCTAGCTATTGGTAATGACACGGCTGATAAAACTATGATTGACTTTTTATCACCTCCCACACTCACCCTAGGCGTAACGACACAGGGCCTCCTTTTTCTTGACCCAGAGTTTCTGGTGCAGAGATGACAAAGCACAACTGAATCATGTGTCTATGCTTATCTTTTTTTTTCTTTTTTGAAAATAAAAATAAAAAAATCTTTCATCCCATCTAAGTCACAATTGAGAACTAAAAGGCAACACGGCAAATAGTGTAGAGCCACTTTTAGTCGCCTCATCTGTATCTACGTTGTTTGCAAGCTAAATTTTTTTTCATTTTTGGTGTTTTATTAGATAACAACTAACATTCAGAGCTTATGAGCAAACTTATTAGTATAGACATTATTTCAATTGTATAAACTGACAATATAAATACAATACACATGACAAGACATATACAAAAAGGATCCAGAACAAAGTCAAACAACTTATGTAAATCTGTATCCCGTTTGACATTAATGTTATAGCATATAATGAGTGATTTGGTATGTATAGCATATAATGAGTGATTTGGTATGTATAGCATATAATGAGTGATTTGGTATGTATAGCATATAATGAGTGATTTGGTATGTATAGCATATAATGAGTGATTTGGTATGTATAGCATATAATGAGTGATTTGGTATGTATAGCATATAATGAGTGATTTGGTATGTATATCATATAATGAGTGATTTGGTATGTATAGCATATAATGAGTAATTTGGTATGTATAGCATATAATGAGTGATTTGGTATGCATATCATATAATGAGTGATTTGGTATGTATAGCATATAATGAGTGATTTGGTATGTATAGCATATAATGAGTGATTTGGTATGCATATCATATAATGAGTGATTTGGTATGTATAGCATATAATGAGTGATTTGGTATGTATAGCATATAATGAGTGATTTGGTATGTATAGCATATAATGAGTGATTTGGTATGTATAGCATATAATGAGTGATTTGGTATGTATAGCATAGAATGAGTGATTTGGTATGTATAGCATATAATGAGTGATTTGGTATGTAAACTTATTCATGGTGAGTATGTACTTTTTCAAGAGAACATTTTTTGTAGAATGATTGTAGCACTATTTCTTGATACTTGCTGAGTCACAAGTTATTTTACCGTCATTTGTGGTATACGGCTGGCACCATTTTGCGGCTGAATTATCAATGTCAAAGTCAAATATGGCGGCAGGTCCTTTTTCAGTTCAAGCCATCGAGACACTGCGTCTTAAAGGAAACGATGAAAATAATCTATTTTAGTTCGTGTCATTGCAGCATAATTCAGGCTTGGTAATAAATATGATAACATGAGTGCAGTATCATAATGTCATAATTTCGAGAATTGCATTCTCAGACTCATGACACATTCAAACTTTTATTCATATATACAATGTACTTTTGTTTGCATGACAAAACAAACGTTGCAACCGTCCCTCCCTCCTCAGCCAATAGGATCAGGTCTGCTAAATTCGGACAGCAGTTAAATTCGGACAGTCACAGGACATTGTTTCCTTTATATGTCAGTTATTTGGAATCAAAACAAAAATAAATGGGCAAACAGTGAAAATCCTTATGAGACGGCTCATCTGGATTTTCACTGTTTGCAATGGTATGTCCGAGTTTACCTGCTGTCCGAATTTACCTGACTTGACTCTAGTCCATACCCCTCCAAAAAGTCCAATAAACAGCGGAAACAGTCTGCTATTTTCGTTTCATTGATGTGGTCCTTGCTTCCAGAGGATATTTATTCAGAACTAATTTTGATTTGTGATGACGGTATCTAAAACGCAATCCAGCGCACAATTGTATTCAGCTCTGGCGAACAGAAGATGGGAAACTGCTCCATGTCATTTGGTCTCAATATACAACTGTAAAATATATATAGCATGACATTCTCCGATTTTTGGAATACCTTTACTAGCGAGAAAAACCTTGTCTGAACCCTGTCAGTGAACCGCGAAAATTCATGACAGGATATATTCAAATTGCCTACCGGAAAATAGTCAAATTGTTTTTCAACAGACCTCCGCGGAGGTCAATTTGAAACTTTACCACCCGTGATTGTCAGTAATCTTTTTTTTCCGAACTGGAGACGAAACGGCCACACTCGGTGTCAAGAACTGCGAGTTATTGATTCGTTCCGTTGAGCCTCCTGGGGAACATAGTTATGGGAATTGAACGAAAAAATATGCCCTGATGGTTTGTATCGCAGACCTTGAAAGATTGGTTGATGGTTTAGGTAACCCCTCTCTGAGAAGCGTTTTCCTTATATCACTAATGCAATGGGAGTTGATTGAGTATCAAGTTTTCTGGGAAACACAATGCATCGGCGTTGGTTAAGGACGAAAAATTTGGTCGTCTGCTGTTTTTCTTTTTCCTCCTTGCGCTTTAAGGGTTGATATGGCAAAAGGACATTCATGTTTCATAACCCGAAAGGACATCAATGTGGCGAAATCGCCCTCTATAAACCAGTATTTAATGTCTAAATCAACTGACCACAGGTACAGAAGAATAGGCATCACGACGCTCTGGTCGCCTCGTCAAGATTTTGTGGTCCCACGGTGGCAACATATAAAGCCACAACGACACCTAGCGGACATCATGGCGACAGCTAGATGTGGAGAAATATGAGCCTACAGCACAAATACTGACACTTGACGTGTGTCAGATATATTGTTATGGCGTCCTCAAGGAATTTCCCAAGTTTTGATGGATTAAATCATTAACTTTTATATTTTTTCTACCAAATTAAACGGTGTTTTACTCTCAATATCGTATTCATCCAAAATTTTAGGACAGCCTGCTGATAAGCAAAACGTGTCGAAAAAGCATCTAACTTGGACTGCGCTACTTGAAAATAGTTTGATAAAGCTTCCGCATGAGACAGACAGACAGTCTCATGCGGAAGCTTTATCAAACTATTCCTGCAAGGAACAGTCCATATTAGAATTTTTATGGTGTCCGAAATTTTAGAAAACTACGGTCAGATGTGTGATTCATAGCGAACGATAATTTGTAGCTGAATATATGAATATGATATTTAGAAATAATTATTTTATTGTCCAACTGGTACTCTTGACCTTCGTTTCTTCTTGATAAAGGTCATCAGTTGGTTATTTTCCCCCCTCCCCCCTCACACACGCAAATAAAATGATAATAATAGCTATGTTTGATCTTCGAAACCGTCAATACAACTACAGTCAACTCTCGATATTTCAAAGTCCAAATTCATCCAAAACCACTGATATCTCAAAGAAAATTTTCTGGCACCAGAAAATTTTCTTTGAGATGTCGGCAGTTTGACATACTAGTATCCAGAGTTGAACTTTAAATAAAAATAGGAAATGTGTCCAATCTAAAATCTTTGATATGAGAGGGACTTTGAGATATCAGTGTTCGAGATATCGAGAGTTGATTGTACATCTACTGAGATCTAAATATTCAACATGTTCAATAAAATATCATAGAAGTCTTGGGTAGCATACTTTTCGTAATTCATTGAGCCAAAAAATCAAGTGATTGCAGTCATTTAGTAATAATATATAATTTATTCATTTATTCAAACATTTTCTCTTGATTCATTTCAGATAGTATTTCACTCTATATCGAGCCATTCTCTGACAGAGGAAGACGTGGAAAAATACTGAGGTAAACGAGAGTGAAAAAAAAGCATATCCCAATCCTACTGCATAGACAGCAGGCTCTTGTTTAACCCTGAGCCCCAAAAGCCGAAAGCTTAATGGTATCTTCGCTCCACCCTATTTCCGCGAGACAAAAAAAACTAAAATGCAGTAGTAAAATATTTGTCTGCGTACTGGCGTGCAGTGGTGCAACGTATAATGTAACTGATGCGAAAAATGTAACATTTTTCGCATTTGTTACAGTTTACGTTACAACAATGCAGTATCTGAATCGGCATAACGGAAGGTACAAACTCTGGTCAGCATTTTTGTGTCTCTATTTTCAACTCTTGTTTCCATGAATAAAGCTGGAGTTTCCATAAATAACTCCGCTGATAAAGATAACAACCAGCCGCAATTCTGGAATATTTCTTTTAATATATATTTCTGTCGCCTGCTGCACCTTTCGTGAGGATTTGTAATCTTCTAGATATTCCTCGCTTGACGTCATAACCAAACATGGACGTTCCCTGGTGCTGCCTTGTTCAGTACTATTTTAGTTTTCGACCCGCTAAATGGAACAAATTGTTTCCCCGTTGCGTAGCGCTACTGACGTCAAAAGTGACTAAGATGGGTGCCATGAACTACGCCGCCGGGGACGATTTTATTTTCGAACCTCTAAATAAAACAAGTTTTTCATGTTCAATTACCTCCAAACGCCACTATCAGTAAATCAACTACAATTTGAACAAGATTCCTGGAAATCGAGCCAAGAAATAGTCCCATCGACTTGCGCGGAGGGATTTTCATGGTGTTCTTTTCTATGTTAGGCCATTAAACATCATTAAAGGCTTCTTTCGACAACACAACGGTCAATACTTTTAGCAATACCTGACAAAAATCTAGCCAAAAATAATAAAAAGCCTTGATGGGGTGATGGAATGCACATTAACTTCAAATGTCAGGACTCTGGAGATGGTTTTATGCTGAAATAAAAAGTCTACTAACTAAAACCGCTGTACTTGACAAAAATGTATTAATAGCATGCTTGGCTATCATTTTGGCCATTGTGTGGGAGTCAGCATTTGCACCTCTCTCTCTCTCTCTCTCTCTCTCTCTCTCTCTCTCTCTCTCTCTCAATCAGAGCTTATTTCCACTGATACCTCTATAAATATAACTTCCACTCAGCAAGCGCACGGAGTTGAAACAACATTGAATCTATGGTGATTCAAAGTTATGTTAACATTGTATACCCATTATGCAGAATGCAAGAATCAAATCAAGTTATGGATACGAGGTTGCGTTAATTAATGTTGGTTTCAATGCTGTAAAAGTAAGCACTTATAAAAATAGCATGATCAATTACGAAGGATTGGAGGTGACTTCAAACTTTATAGTTCATATTTAAGTTTCCAAAACTATAAGAGAATGGAAAGTGGGATTTCAAAGTTCACAGTCCACGATTCATACTTCACAGTTCATACTCTGTAGTTTATAATTATGAATTGTGAAGCATAAAGTATGACGCATGGACTATATAAACTATTCTATTCTATTCTATTCTATCCCATAACCTTACTAGGTCGTTGGGGCACCACAGCTGACTTCAAAACAATCCTTTTCCACCTTGTCCTGTCCGTAGTTCAGCTGCTCTAGTTGAGCTGGCAAAATCCATTCCTGTCCACTCCTTGATATTGTCTTCCCACCTCTTCTTCTGTCTACCTCTTCTTCTCTTTCCTTTCACTGTGCCCTGAAGAATTGTCTTTGCTAAACCAGAAGACCTTGAGACGTGGCCAAACCATCTTAGTTTCCGTTTCTTGACCAGCGTCAGGAGTTCATCATATTCTCCAGTGGCTGCTTGGATCTTCTTGCGAACCTCCTCATTGGTTATATGGTCCTTGTACGAAATGTTCAGTAACCTTCGGTAGCATCTCATCTCAAAGGCCTGCGTTCTTTTCTCTAACTCTGCTGTCAAGGTCCATGATTCACAGGCATACAGAAATATGGAAATGACAAGGGAGTACATAAGTTTCACCTTTGATCCAAGAGATATGTTGTTATCTCTCCAAATTGGTTTCAGCTTGGCAAGAGCTGAAGTGGCTTGCGCTATCCTTGAGAGAACCTCCTGTTTTGAGCCATCATCTGAGGCAACTGCTCCAAGGTATTTGAAGCTGCTTACAGTACCCAGCTTCTGCCCCTTTACCTTGATCTCCCTCTGGATGCCATCTGCGCTGTTTGTCATCAGTTTGGTCTTCTCAGCACTGATCTCTATCTTATACCTTGTGCAGGTTTGGTCGAGACTTTCAACTAGAGCTTCTAGTTCCTATATAAACTACGAAATGTGAAATATAAACTGTGGAGTGTGAATTATGAACTGTGAAGTATGAAGTGTGAAGTATGATGAGCTAGAAGACATCAATGTGGATCGAAATAAATGTCACATGAACCATATTGGAAGAGAGAGGGTTTGGAGCTTTACACCCGAAATAATCTATCACTGACCGTTCCAATACCTACCCAGCAGACACATGACGTTGAAATGACGTCGTACTGACGTCGATGCGACATAACGACGTCGCATCGACGTCAGTACGACGTCATTTTGACGTCATGTGTCCGCTGGGACGAGGGTAAAACCATTTTGGCTATACAGAAAGTCCGATCACAATACACATATATTTTCTACCTTTGTAAACTTTCGACAGGTGCTGGCTGCTTATTGACGGGGGAAATAAAAGGGAAAAACGTGCGACCAAAATAAAAATTTGCCCTACTATTTCAACTTTTATCGAACAAGATGGATTTTCCGTCTTATCTTCAATTAGGTATAGGTGTCAACTCGTCTCATTCACAAACTGAATGCAGCTGGTATCTCAGGCAATCTCTTGTGGTTCCACTTTGGTAAAATCACGTAAGAAACGATATACTTTTGTGTCCGACTTCACGTGTATAAACTGATTGATTATTTTGGGTTTAACGGCTCTTTGAGACAGTATTTCAATCTATATCGGGCCGTTTTCCAGAGAGAGAGAGAGAGAGAGAGAGAGAGAGACAGAGAGAGAGAGAGAGAGAGAGAGAGATTCCTGCACGTAATCCTCGCGAGGGGTAGTTGCAGTATAACTAGATAGATAGATAGAGAGAGAGGGAGAGAGAGAGAAAGAAGAGAGATGATAGATCAGAGAAAAAATGTCCCAACAACCCTCGTCCGCATCTACTGCAGGCACGGTAGGCCCTTGCCCTATAATGTTCCAGAAGACTATAAATGATAACGTCTTTCGAAAACGTCGACAATAACTGCCTAAAAATTCAAAATAAAAGTTTTTGCATAATTCTAAAAGTATTTGTCAAGACAACCAAACGTTACAATAGCAATCTAAACAGACAGAATAGTATAGTTACAAGTTACAAGTATATGTTCAACACTTTTATTTCAAGAAAGCGGCAGTGAAAAAAAAAAGCATAAACACAGCGCTACAGTCTAAATATATCTATCTGAGAAGTGTTATCGCTTAAACACAAATTATTATGAAAAGCGGTCCAACCTTCTTGTTTGGTGACAAAATGTGGGTTGATGTACGTATATTGTGTCAGATAACTGGCAAAAAGTAGAGAAAACATAATCTTTAAAAATGCCAAATTGCTCAGTAAAACACAATTTCTGTTCCTGGTTTCCCGCTGAGCAATGCAAAATAAATAAAGCCAATACAATGACTGAGGTTCCAGGCTTGTACATTGTATTTTTACCATTTTATTTAAACTCATAAAATCGAAAGTAGGTCATTTTAGTTGCCAACTAAAATGACCCAAATAATTTTTCAAATCTTTTTATGTGAAACTCAAGGTCGTTTTATTAGTTTAAGTAGTCTAATCACGATTATTTATCATGAAGAAACTATATAGTGACAAGCTTGCAGCGATACCTCACGATAAAATGTTTCATGCCGATAGAGCAATGGAGCCTTTAACCAGCTGTATTGCAGCAACTCGCTGCAAAAGATGGGAAATCCAGGTTCTTCGCGTTAACAATTATAAATCAGACGTTAGTTGTTTTCCCGTCTTGTTAGGCATTTTGTTACTCCGCCATGCAATAGACTTTTAGAAATACTCTATTTTGTCTACATTGTTAAACTGTACATCATAGCTGCTCCAATCCGTATATGAGTCACTTATTACCTAAAATACGTTATACATATAGAATGATTTCACGAGTATTTAGGATACCCTTCGAGGGGGCGTAGCCCCCCGAGAAGGGTAACCTAAATATGAGTGACATCATTCTATATGTATTTTGTATCATGGCAGCCAATCACATTTGTCTATTTTGAATTAAAAACAGCTCTTATCCAGTTTTTAATGAAGAGTGGCATATCTACTGTAATGATATCTGCTACAGCTGTATTGTTCTTGACCTGAAAGTCAAATAAATCACCTGGCAATTATAACTTCCAGCACCGCATCAACTGAAAATAACATAAAATTATGTCTGCATATTCTGTTGAATTTATGTTACTTGACAGAAATGATGATTTTTCAACACACTGATTTTACAACTAATATCTTAAGAATGGCAAATAGAGCAGTCTTAGAGGGCATTTACATCTGCTTATTCAGCTGCCTAATCTGGGTCTTTACTGTTTGCCACAATACTTAGGGTCCATATGGTAGAGTTTGGTGCTACAAGATAAATTCTCTCTTTAATCTTAGATATGGCCTTGTTCCTTCTTTGAATGAAAATTAAATCGAGCTGTGCTCAATAAAATAGGTCTTCAGCCATATGTAAACTGTAAACGCTTGGATCAGTTTGCAGTCTGATCAGTCTTTGATTTTGGCAATGCAGATCCCTCAGGTTCACTACCTTGTTTATAGAACACTGACCAGACTGAGCGGACGCACAGGATGATCAAAATATATTTTTTCTTTGCAAATGCTCAAAGACCCTTTTCGTCCTAGTGCTGCTCAGTTGTTCAATATAAATCAGACTTGACAGAACCGTGCAATAACTAAGCCGTGCAGTATATCTGTGATATCCGCACAGTTATCCAGGTACACTTCAATGTAAAATGAATGCAAAGTTTAGCTCCGCCTACCCCAGAATTGTCTTACAGTGCAAGTTAACAAAGTTAATGAACGAGCGACTTCAAAGGAAAACACAGAAAGCCATGATACAAACATATATAATATATATTCCATTGATATCATAAAAATCTCACAAAACTGTGCCATAAAAACGAACTTGTTAAACTTTGTATGATGCGCAAAAAATGACACCCATAATAGTCAAAAAATATCTGAAGTTTCATCCATCTCAAATGGCGACAGACTTATCGGCTAAGTTGTTACAAAAGTCAAATAAATTAAGAGCTATGTTAAGTTACCGGGCCGTTTTTTGTCTGTCCTCTGGCTAAAACACATATACTCAGCAAAATTAGAAACGCCGCAAACAACTTACCGTGATAACTCTAAGTAATGGGACAGATAGGCTTGCGCAAACAGTGCAGACCAAGATCAGACTGCTCATCATGAGCAGTTTGATCAGTGTCTACACTATTTGCCATTGCATCTGTAGCTTTTGAAAGCATTCCTTCCTTGTTAAATCAGATTGTTCTATTTTTATGACAAAAAGTCTCCCTAAGTGAGATAGAAATCTCGTTTCATTTTACTTTTGTCGGGGCAATTCTCATAAGATTGTCAACTCTCACCTTTTCACTTTTTTCGTCCTTATGTAATTTTTATTTCTTTTATAAAACTAGCTATAGTATTCCATCCACTTAGTATAATTTCAGAAAAGCAACTGTCATTTTCATTCTATTTTTGCCTCATTCCTTAGTAGGGGTCAACTCTTAAAGAACAGAATTTGCTTCTCTAAGACCCCCTTTATAAGAATTTCATCGCCAAGGGAAGGAAATAGGTCATAAAAGTTGCTCCCAGTCCCCCCCCCCTCCCCCCCCCCCCCCCCCCCCCCCTCTGTCCACTCCTTCTTTGTAAAAGTAGCACGAAATTATTTGGATGGACCTATATACCTCAAATTTTCTTTACCTCTTTGTAACGATGAAACGTTGTACATCAAACGTAACGTCAATGCAATGTCAAACCTTGTTGTTAATGTGTTTACATAAGCTGTATACCTCCATTTTTGTTCTCAATTTTCACAATGAAAAACAACAATGTGGCTTCCTGTTTGCTTTCCTGAACAGCGTAGCCCTTCCGAGCTGGGGTCTTCTCTTCAAGGGAACAATTGGAAGAGTTAAATTTACGGGTTCAAATTATTTACTTTGAGAGTTGACCCCATTTGGAAGGACTGAACGTGTAACATCAATTGTCTACAAACGTTGAATATACTTGGCTAAAAATTAAACGCCTCATTTTACTGAGGTGTACGTCTACAAACGTTGAATATACTTGGCTAAAAATTAAACGCCTCATTTTACTGAGGTGTATGTCTACAAACGTTGAATATACTTGGCTAAATATTAAACGCCTCATTTTACTGAGGTGTATGTCTACAAACGTTGAATATACTTGGCTGAATATTAAACGCCTCATTTTACTGAGGTGTATGTCTACAAACGTTGAATATACTTGGCTAAAAATTAAACGCCTCATTTTACTGAGGTGTACGTCTACAAACGTTGAATATACTTGGCTAAAAATTAAACGCCTCATTTTACTGAGGTGTATGTCTACAAACGTTGAATATACTTGACTAAAAATTAAACGCCTCATTTTACTGAGGTGTATGTCTACAAACGTTGAATATCCTGACTTGGCTAAAAATTAAACGCCTCATTTTACTGAGGTGTATGTCTACAAACGTTGAATATACTTGACTAAAAATTAAACGCCTCATTTACTGAAGTGTATGTCTACAAACGTTGAATATACTTGGCTAAAAATTAAACGCCTCATTGGACTGAGGTGTATGTCTACAAACGTTGAATATACTTGGCTAAAAATTAAACGCCTCATTTTACTGAGGTGTATGTCTACAAACGTTGAATATACTTGACAAAAAATTAAACGCCTCATTTTACTGAGGTGTATTATACGTTGAATATACTTGGCTAAAAATTAAACGCCTCATTTTACTGAGGTGTACACCTCAGTAAAATGAGGCGTTTAAGTTTTAGCCAAGTATATTATACACCTTAGTAAAATGAGGCGTTTATTTTTTTTGGCCAAGTATATTTAACGTTTGTAGACATGGCTTTACATTAATGTGCTTGTAATTTCATCAAATGTTTAACTGAAATGTACTCGAGATTGACATTTATTTCTGAACGGCGATGACTGATTAGAAATTAGATTTGCTTAATTAATAAAGTGTCTGTAACAGTGGGGACACACAAAAAAGCCGCGACACGACAAAACCAACAATGTGGTTATGCGCCCAGCGTAGACTCAGATCAGCCTGGGCATCTGCCCAGTTTTATCAGACTCTTTGTTTAGAGCTCAACGGGTAGCTAATGGTCTAAGCTACCTCCATGCGGACAGCGAAGACTCTGATCAGCCTGGGCGGATGCCCAGGCTGATCTGAGTCTGCGCTGGGCTCACAACCACATTGTTGGTTTTGTCGTGCCGCGGCTCAAATAAATAAAACAATACCAAAGTAAAAACTTTCACTCCACATGGAATGACTCACTGAACGTCAAGATGGACGATGATGGAGCGCAATTTTTTAAACAATTTGCGATAAACCGATGGTAATGCATATTGAATAATACTAATTGTATATGATAAAGCTAAATTCATGTAAATTCCTTGTCCTCGAACTACAAGGAACACGGACAGACTCGCTGCCAAGAAGGACTGGAAAATAAATTCATGCCCTTATTAATAGTCTGGGTCAGTTGTTCAAAAGATTTCACACACATATAGTACACAAAAACACGTTTTACCAAAAGAATATGAACAGCTTTTGCACCTCAAAAGCGCTTCACATTTTTGCAACAAAACAAAATTCCCACACTTGATTGTATGGGTACTAGAATAAGCTAACGATGCACAGAACAACTGGGCCGTGACCTTCTGAAATATACTGTCGATGGCAATATAAGCTCAAACAAGTTTTTAACACTTTTGAAGCAGACCTTCTGAAGCCTGCCATTGCGAAATAAATGAAATGCTGTTTGTCCAGCCATGCTTGATTAACGAAGCCATAGTTCCAGGGTCCGATTTTATAAAACTTGAGTATAATCTCAGACTCAAAATGAAGCACACTGATTGGCTGCTTCCGAGCGTGTGCTCGGAAGCAGCCAATCAGTGTGCTTTATCTTGAGTTTGAACATGCTCGGAAGCGGCCAATCGGTGTGCTTTATTTTGAGTTTGAGCATGTACTCAAGTTTTACAACATACGGGCCTGGATGCGAAATCATAACAGGCTCATACTTCGGTGAGGGTTGAGTTTTACGCTTGCATGGACTAATGCGCCGACGCCACTGTTGCTGCAATCACCAACAGCCAGCCTGATACCAGTTTTTCAACCTAAGGGCACACTGGGTGCTAATTTCCTGGCTTATTGGATTGCGATTGAACAAATTGATTGGACATGTGCCGCCCGGCGAATGTTGGACCCACCACCTCGTGCCATTCGGAACACCTGTCGGCCAATACCATGATTCACGAAATTGGCCGAGCGGTGTTCCGAATGCACCCAACACATGAAAGACGAACACTTAATCCACTAGGATACGCACTCCGCCGTTAGATCTACAACGGTGAGCACATAGGTTGTACTTCAACGAAAATCCTTTCCCCGGGATATATTCCAAATTCCGACCTCAAACCAGATCGTCAAACTTGAAATAATAGCTACAGAAAACGATTTTGATAGAAATTTAAAGAGTAACTACACCCCAGGAACTCACTGAATCAGATCTGAATTGATAGTGAAGAGATCCTCCCTATTTCAACTAAAAGCTGAGAACAGAGGGCAAGAATATATTGTAACGTTTTTTGCACTTGTAAAGGGAATAAGGTCACAAAAATCATTCTAACTGATGCACATGTTAACAAGGGACTGGCTGATCGTTTATGGTATCATTTCGTTTGGCCTGGCTAATGGCAAGCCAAAAGGACAAAACTCAATCCTGGGTTTGAGTTTTAAACTTAAATATAAAAAAAATATTTCAGATGTTCAATGGTAGGCTTGAACTTTACTAAACCACGCTTTAAACTTATAAACTTAAAGTTTAAAAATACTAGTAACCATTCCTTGAAAGCCTCAAACCAAAAATAAATTTTAAACTCAGGTTTGAATTTTTTCAATCCATGGTTTAAGACTGCCAAAGGGTGCTTACTTTGAAACTTGGCGAAGTTTAACCGTGGTTTAAGAAATTCTATTTCGGAACTAGAAAAGTTGAAACCTGGGAATGAAAATTTGAAACTTAGGTTGGAACCGCAAATAAACAATTAATTTAAGTTTGAAAATAACCTCTCCGTGAAAGACTTAAACGTTTAAGCTTTCAGTGAGTGATTTATTTTAAACTCAGGCTTGAATTTTTCAATCCATGGTTTAAGACTGCCAAGGGCTGCTTACTTTGAAACTTGGCGAAGTTTAACCGTGGTTTAAGAAATTCGGTTCTCGGAATTAGAAAAGTTGAAGTCTGGGAAAGCTAGGTTTGAACCGCAAGTAAACAATAAACTTAAATTTGAAAATAACTCTCCGTGAAAGACTTAAACCACGGATTAGAATCCGTGGTTTAAGGCTTTCAAGTTGATATTTTAAAAATTAAGTTTGATTTTTTTCAATCCATGGTTTAAAACTTTCAAGGTGGTTGGTTATTTTGAAACTCAGTATAAAATTTTTCAGTCCATGATTTAAGACATTTCAGGAGTGCTTATTTTGGCAATTTAAACTGGGGTTTTAAGAAATTAAGTTTCCGAAACTAGAAAAGTATAAAACTTAGGACTAGAAAAGTAAACAGCTTAGGACTAAAACTTTCAAACCCAGGTTTGAAATTCTCTAAACCTAGATTTTAAATCATTTGCATATGGTTTGCCATACCGGCTCCTAAAAAGGTGCAGAATTAGAACATGGATCAGGTAAAGCGAAATTTATTTTCGTTGGAAACGTGCTTTATCCTGTCAGACAGAAGCAAACGAAAGGGACTCGCAGACGATAAGAAGAACATAAATGTCAACTTCCGTTTTCTATATCAGAAAGAGGCAAAAGCGCGCGGTGAACCCGTGGTGATTGGTTCAAAGATAAAATCCAAGCTGGCTCTCGGTCTTTCCTTTTCATAGTAAAATGCGACCGGCGTTCTGAGATTTCAGAGAACCAGTATCAGATCTTATCAAATACATGCTTATTTAACAAGCAAAGTACAGTGTATGTGTGGTCGTTGGCCGTCCACAAGAATGAAATTTAGATGACTTACATTACCGAGCTATGCCATTTTGCTGCCTATCTCGTGTTGATTTGCGTGATATGTCTATTTTCTCGCTTTATCGTATTTAAACGTCTTCCAAACAGCCCCAGAACGTCTGAAGTAGCATGTAAATGTCCGTTCTACAAACCTATCATCACTTAAGCTCAGAAAACGTGGCGCTGCTAATGAGACATGTTGGAGCTGTGAATCTTGCTAAGAATTCTTACTCTGTGATCATACATTCTTGGTTCCATAGTCTTCAGTCTTACATATTGTTAACTTGGCAGTCTTTGCATCCCGTATTCCTACAATGTTGTTCCATCATGTAAAAGTATGCTGCCGGAATATTCATTTTATGGCATTTATAACAATATTTCTCATGCAACAGTGAAAGCAAACTGTTTCTAAATATGTTTTTAAACGTTTGGTGATATGACCCCAGGCCAGCCCCAAGTAATTTCATTGCTGGCTATCCCAAAGGCGGCACTTCTGTTTTGGTTCTTCATGCTTTTTTTTTTTTTTTTTTTGGGGGGGGGGGGGGGGGGGGGGTTGGCTTTGTCTGTTGTTGGTGTGTTGTATGTGATTTTAAGACTAGTCCTGAAATAAAAAAATTTATATGAAATAGGTAAAAGTAGATGAAGTTGTCTCATTTTCTCGTATAATTTGTTCTTATTGTCAAAGCTGATGCTTTCGTTGGTCTGTTGTGTGGATGGTGGTTGTTTTGGTTGAGTTAAAAAAACTAAGTCTTTGATGAACCAAGGCAGAGCTAAGAGCGAGGGTTAGTCGACCGCAAACCGGTTAAAGCCCCCCAGTAATTTTATTACTGACCGTCCCAAGGCGGCACTTCTGTTTTGGTTCTTCTTGGCTGTTTTATGTGTTGTTTGTTGCTATGCCTGTTATTGATATATTGTTTGTAATGTTAAGGCTAGCCCGGTGACCACCGACATGGGAAATGGCTGTTCACATGGCTGCCGCTGGTAATGTCTTTGGTGATGACTAATTTTGTGTTGTCTATTTTCCACATGGTGTCTTGGGTTAGATCTGGGATTGGATTGTGTCAGTTCCTGAGAATTTTCTTACTTACATTTGATAGATAAACATAGGTGTTTTATATGGATTATGAATTTGTATGGCCCATAGGTGTTTGAGATGGTTTACGTTATGTTTACGTAAACATAAATGCTTTATATGGTTTATGCATTTTGTATGGATTTTGATAGATGAACATATATGTTTGTGTGATTTATATATTTTGTATGGATTTTGATAGGTAAACACGGATACTTTTATAATTGAGTTCTGTATGGTTTATGTATTTGTATGGATTTTGATACTGGTAAACATAGGTGTTTGATATTGTTTAAGAATTAGATAAGCTCTAGCAGTGAATTATTGAGTAATAATTCACTGTTCGGAGGTGATTTATAAAGTAGACCATATCACAAGCACAGAGCGTGAGTGGTATAGCTACTTACAGTTGACCGACAAACAGTGAATTATTACTCAACAATTTAATGTTAGAGCTTAAAGGTATACTCCATCGTATTTCATTACGAAATAATCACAAAATTATGAAACAGGTTAGTTATATGCAACATAATTAGGATTTGTTCAAAAAATCTTCAGCGAAAACATCTTTGTTACGGAGGTAGAGACGATATATCAATGCGTACCCTTCTTGAATATTCACGAATATTTTGTCGTCATAAATTGATTGACTCCCACAGGCGTTTCTGCAATCGTGTTTTGAATTTTATGATTGGTGGAGTAAATGAATTTACAATAGGATTAACCTCTAATCTGTGCACGTGAGTTCTTTTCAGCCAATAACTGCCTGAAGTCGATTAAAGAAAGGGCTTAAAATTATTCATGATATAACTTTAACCTGATTAACTATGATTGCTGGGCGTATCCAGTCTTCATTTTTGGCGGCAATGGCGGTCCGCTATTGGCGCGCTTTTTGTGTATTTTGTTAAATTCTCCTATTTTCAGTGACTATCACAAATCATAAATTTGACAGATAAATGTACTTTTAATAGCAATCATTATCATGCTTGGGATTATAATGTTTGTGAGAAATTTAAAAGTAAATAGAAATATTGAGGGTGTAAATCTTTAACTATTTCGATCCTAATCCTCAGAATTCTGACAAAGCATTCTTTTCATTCAAATTCTCCAATCCTTCCTGCCAGCGGGTTCATACTCCCGCTAATACTCTCAACCGTTTCTAAGATAAATGTACGTTTTTTATGGCGATTTTAGAAAGAATTGGAGACGTTGCACCGTCTAACGTCTCAAAACATCATAAAATTACGTCAGTTATTGCCAATGACGTCAGCAATTAGACTCACGCGCTCCGAAACAATGAATTGTTGCAGAATAAAACGCGGAAACTTTCAATTGCTTCTATAGGCGACTGTGCTAGAATTATGCAATTTTTATGGACTTCAAAAGGTAAACGAAGATGTTTTATATGGTTTATATATTTTGTATGGATTTTTAATAGGTTAACATAGATGTTTGTTATTTCTTATTTTTTTTTTTTTTTTATATTTCGAATGGTTTTATGTAAGTAAACACAGATGTTTTATATGGTTCAAATATATTGTATAGATTTTGATAGGTAAACATAGGTGTGTTATTTGGTTTATGTATTTTGCCATGTGAACAAAAATGTTTTATATGGTTTATAGGAGATAAAAGCGTGACGTCACTGATAAGATACCTGGGGGATTCCCCGAGTCTGGTTGGCAGAAAGGTTGATACAGCATTATAGAATATAGTTCATACGCGTGATTGTTTGTGTAAATTATGAATTTAAAACGGCAAAATTTTAATGTTTTAGACATATAATATGTAAGGCTTACATTTTCTTTAGTGAAATTGAATTTCATGATTTATTTGCGTGCTAAGATCACGAAGATGCTTCAAAAATATATTTTGTTTTTCCTTTCTATCACAAATGTTCATAGCGCAAATTTATAAAAGTCTAGATGATGTAGCGTGTAAAAGAGGAAACGGAAAATACAACGAATGAACGAACGGACAAACAAATCATTAAATGAATGAATGAATTAATAAATTGCAGTGAATCGTTGATGAACGACAAGATGCATATCTTTTTCTTTTGTATTTCTTAGTCAAGCTTTATAACTTCAAGTACTGTTGGCTTAGCTCTATTATAGAATTTTATAAACTGTTATAAAATCAATATCTTAAGCGGCATTTACTTGTTTTAGGATATAGCTAAAAGCTTAATCTGAAACGAGATGAAATGCGAAATTAAATTTTATCATTGAATTATTTTTAGCATTAAACTGTACTTAACTTGTTAGATCTCGTATTTATACTTTTTATCGTAGATACTCTAATAAAAAGTATCTGAGTCTGTATCCTATGTTAATTTTCTAAATTAAAAATATTTGTTTCCTATTGTATAATGGTATATTCGCGGTCTTTAGTGGATCCTTTGATTAAGGACGTCTTATCATAGTTCAAAACACGCCGCGGGCGTCCTGTTGTGACAATTTGAAATAAACATGTATCTAAAATAAACTGTTTGTGCGCCGAGTGCGTCTATTTATCCGTCAGCACAAACGTATGGCTTCCTCTATTTTATTTATTTTTTCTTTCTTTCTTTATTGTTCACAGAATTTTAAGAAATCGCAACCATCGATATATGTATTATTCTTATTTTTAATTTTCTTGTCCCTAAATCCGATCGACATTTTACAGTAATTCTGCTTAAGTTCTCTCAGATATAATATTCTTTTTGTTTTTTTTTTCATCTTATCCTATTTATACTAATAAATACAATTTATAGAAGAAAAGATTAAAATACTGATCTGCAGTATTCTGTTAATATTTTTTCAGTCGTAGTTGTTGAGAAAAACAGTCCGGTTACGTTTATTGTTTTATCCAAATACGCGTTTTACTAAATGAATTCAAGTACTTAAATGATTTCTTTTTCGTATGACAGGTGACTAAGACCTTATTTCCAATTGTTTTAAATCAGTAGCTATTTATTCGCACTTATTTTAGTTATCTTTTACGCATTTAAGTGATTACACTTCAGACTATCTTATAGAAAAACACTGTCCGCTGGCTAATCTTTTGCCAACCAAGCTACCCACGTGATCATCCGATGACGTCACTGCGGGGATTCCCGTTATCTCCTATATATTTTGTATGGATTTTGATAGGTTAGCAAAGACGTGTTTTTTGTTTGTTTTGTTTTTTTTATATATATATTTTGTATGGATTTTCATAGGTAAAAATATGTGTTTTATATGGTTTATATATATTGTATAGATTTTGATTGGTAAACATAGATGCTATATTTAGTTATCATATTTTGTATGCATTTTGCTAGGTGAACAAAGACGCTTTATATGGTTTATATATTTTGTATGGATTTTGATAGACAAACAAAGATGTTTTATATGGTTTATGTATTTTGTATAGATTTTGATTAGTAAACATAATGTGTTAAATAAGTTTTATGTAATTTGTACAGATTTTGAAAGATAAACATAAGCGTTTTAAATAGTTTTTGTATCTAATATTGGGTTTGATAGGTACACATAAATGTTTTATATGGTTTATGCATTTTATAGATTTTGATAGATCAACATAGGAGTTTTCTATGGTTGTTGCATTTCAAACGGATTTTGATAGGTAAAGATAGATGTTATAAATGGTTTATACATTTTGTTTGGAGTTTGATGGGTATACATAGGTGTTTCACATGAATAATGCATTTCATTTTGTTTAGATTTTGATAGGTAGGTATAGTTATTTTAAATTGTTTTTGTATTTTTGATACGTTAACATAGGTGTTTTACATGATTTATGTATTTTATATAGACTTTGATAGATAAATATAGATGTTTTATATGGTTAATATGTTTTGTATGGATTTTGAAAGGCTAACATAGATGCTTTCTTTGTCTTATGTTCTTTGTAAGGAGTTTGAAGTTTGTGGTATTTATGTTAAATTCATGTACATTTCCATGATTTTGGAGCGAGTGCGTCTGTTACCTAAGAATTAGTTCGTTTTTGCAGGGGCGTAGCTAGGGGCAATTACACAGTACGCAAAATCATGTTTTATATTCATTAAGATGTTTCAAATTTTCGTGTCTGGTGGCAGTTAGTATTAAAATTATGCCCAGTAAACAACATTTCAGCATGAAAATACGCAGGTGTGTGTTGAAATTTTGTCAGTTTGACAAAATTTCAATACGCACCTGCGTATTTGCGTATAGGTACCTACGCCCTTGTTTTGTATTTGTGTTTCTTCTTCTTCTGTCATTGTCTGGAATGGATTGTGTTTTGTAATTGTGGCCTTTCCCGAGTACCTGTAATTTTTGGCGTAAGATAGAATTTCTGTTAATATTGAGACCGATTCTCCGAAGCATGGCTATATTTTCGTTGTTGTAAAGCAGCCACTATATTCGCTGCAACTATTCAGGGACACCACGACAGACTTCCTACACTATGTTGGCTACGAAAGCTTCATATATGACGATATAGAGCATCCCCTCGATAATATTAAGGCGATGGTCCTGCTTGTAACTCGTCTGTTTTATTTCTTTTATCTTTTTATTTTTTAATTTTTTTTTGTTTGTCTGCGACAATTATTGTGTTATTTTGAGGCTGGATTGGTGGCCATTTAACTTTCATTTGGAAAAGGCGTTATCCCGCATGTGTTGTCTTGGTCACGCTGTTTCTTTTATCTCTACTTATGGGGTGATTTAAACAATATCAGTTCCTTTGCATTTAATGTCGTAAAATTGAAGCGAAGCAAAAATGGTAAGGTCATGCGTATGGGACTATACCAGCGGACATCATTTAATATAAAATAAAGAAAAAATTGAAAGGAAGGTCTATGTCCAAAAGTGCTACTTAGATATAAAATAACCCAGCAGGTACACAGCATTGAATAAATACTGAAAAAAAAACATTGTTTCAACGTTGTGTACCCAGTGGGAATCTCTTCTGGGCAACACCTGTAAAATAAATTTTACTAAAACAAAGACGTCTTACCGTTTTCATCCTAAATTTTCATAGTTTCAGCTTCAATGTGTTTGTGGTGCAAACCCTTTCCATTTTCTAATTTGAGCAAACAGGACACGAAGAGAGAATTTTGGCAAACAACGCATTACTCTAATGAAGCTGCTTCTGTAAGGGCAGGCTTATCTACACTGTAATCTCAAACAGCATGCCCGAATAAATAGGACAAATATATTATGGTATAAAAGTCATGTTTATCTCGCACTTGTCTACACGGTAAATTATATCTCAAGTGTTGAAAAGACCCTCGAAATTTGTCAGTTCTCGCGCCACGTGATGAATTGTCCATTTTAATGCTCGGTCCTTATGTTAAACATCTAACAAATATTTATTTAACGTCTGAAGGTGTCTTTCTACGTTTACTTTCCCAATCAACCTGGCACCATTGCTGCTGCACGAAAGACATTTGTATTGGTCAATATAGGCAGAGCTATAAAATTTTATAATGTAAATCAAACGTTGCAGAATAGCGTCGACAGTGTACAAGGACCACACCCAATGGCCACAACCAAAATTGTGTTTTATATAGAGTAATCTCAATCGGCAGAAGTAAATGAAACAAAACTAATTCTAAAACCAGTGTATCACAAAGCTTCAACCTACCTTCCTCATTATATATCTGGTAATAAAGTGCCAGCCCAGCCGGGAAATATATGAGACTATATCAGATGTCACAAGACACATGCAGCACTGCTAAGCAAGTTAAGAAGTATTCTAGCCAACCACTGGCTTGAGCAGGACTCATACATGTCTACTTACTGCCTAAATGCTTAGGCACATCTTCGCTAGCCAAAGGTACTGATTCCTCTTTGTTCCTTACGTACGAAAAGCACAAAGCAGACTTAGTACCTTTGGCTTTCGAAGATGGCTTAGATGGTACAGTACTGAAAAGTTAACATAAATGGTTCAGTTTAGACGGAATAGTGTGTAATCCTATGTCATGTGTATATGCCTGTGAGATTAGAAAGACTTGCAGCGACAATGAACCCACGATTTAGTTTTTTTTTATTTACATCATAACTTCACATGATGAGTCCAACATGAAAATATAATCAACACCACAATAAAGTACGAAGACACGTTTAACGGCCGCAACACGTCACTGCATGTAAGAAATAAATTCCATTTTTCCGATGTTCATGAAAGTATGGACACTACGGGCCATGTGCAAAGTAAGTTACGTCCGAACGGCGTTCACGTTAACTTTGCACGTGACCCTTTGTAATCATACTTCCATGAACTTCGGGAAAATGAAATTTGGCTCTGATAATATATCATTTTGAGCATTTTCGGTTTTTAAGAGCAGCATTTTGTAAAATATACGACGAAAAGCTGTCACTAAGCAACAGGTAAGCCGGTTATGTTAAACGGCCATCACCATGACGTGACGTCAAATAGAACTTTACAGCGGCCAATGGCGTCGTTTGTTTACATGTAACGTTGCGTACCAACGACGTCGCGTGACCGACTGTTGTCCATGGAAGTATGAACACTGTTGTTCCAAAATAGGTACACCTAAGGAAAATCATAGGGAATGTTATTATTGAGCCATGAATGTTTAATCACAAAGCAAGAATTCTTTGAAACGTCCACAGCTTCAACATGCCTCATTTGTAACGAAACGTTTTTCTGACTAAGGCACTTTCTAGAACTTGCCCTGTTCGATCCATGTGTATTTATACGTATATGTATGGATTTAAACTCAAAACCATATCAAGCACCTATGTTTATCGATCAAAATCCATGCAAAATATATTAACCATTCTAAACAACATGTATTTTCCAATCGAAATCCATCCAACATATATAAACCATATCCAACAGTTATGCTAACCTGGCAAAAAGCATATAAAATACATAAACCAAATAAAGCATCTATGTTTATCCATCAAAATCCATACAATATATATAAATCATATAAAACACCTATGTTTACGTATCAAAATCCATTTAAAATACATAAACCACAAAAAAACACATATGTTTACCAATCAAAAACCATACAAAATACATAAACCATATAAACACCTTTGTAAATCTATCAAAATCCATCCAAAAGATATAACCATATAAAACTCCTTCGTTTACCTTTCAAAATCAATACAAAATGCATAAACCTTACAAACAACTTATGTGAACCTACCAAAATCTATACAAAATACATAAACCACATAAAAACATCTATGAAATTACTGTGGGACTTGAACCGGTTTGTAGTCGGCTTAACCTCGCCCTTGGTTCTGCTTTAGTTCATCAGAAACTTAGTTGTTCGGTTTCCGGGGAAGATTCCTTGCTATTAAGTGTTATATCTCAGAAACATGTAAATCAAAATTAAAACTAAGATGAAGCAAACATGAGGACGCACAGAAATAACACCACTGAAATTCCGGAGCAGAAGAAGCCTCCCAGTTAAACCACGGTGGGCCCAACCCAAGACGTCCCGGAACAGGTTTCACGCGCCAACCGTCTGTGTTACTACTGAGTTAGGTTTAGGACGGCGCCTTCATAAAGTCTGAGGTCCGACCCACCGTCGTGCAATCGAAGAGATAAGCAAAGCTGTTAACCTTGATTGCGTTTAACCACCAAGTATACAGTTTGACGCAAAACATCTATAATAGAAAAGAGTAGAATAGACTAGAAAAGAAAAGAATAGAATAGAACATTTTACCCGGCTTCCATCTATCAAAACGGTGTTCACCGTAAATACCAAAACACAACAATATACAAAAATACATACAATAATGCAATGCAACATTCTAGTCATGGAGCGAGACATGAAGCGAATCATGAAATAGTGTTTAAACTGATCGGTACTCATATGTCATGTATATATGACCTGAGATCTAATAAAGGTATGTTCTGTTCTTCTGTTCACAATATTTATGTTCCAACACACTGTCTGCTCTCCAGTGCGTCTGATATATAGTTGCATATGGCACTTGTTTCAAATTTGCTTGTAGGATTAAGCAACCGAGTGAAAATACTGAAGTCATTCACAGAGTCTAGTCGTAGATCATGAGTGTTTACGTTATATCTAGTCAATAAATTTGATCTTTTCTCTTTAAACTTATTACAGTACAGAATGAAATGTATATCGTCCTCAATCTGAAAACCTTTCATTACGAGGATTTTTTGCCCTTAAATACCGGCTTTTCTATCATTACAGCTATATCATAACCAATCTTTTTATATCGAATTATTATCTTCTTAAAATTGTAAGGAAAGTCTTTTTTTACCAATTATTTTTTCTGAATTTATATATAAAGTCGCCATAAGATTCAGGTTCCGAAAGCCTTGCAGAAGAAGTATTTGTAATCCGACATTGTATTTAGACACTAGGTCGAAATGCCGTAGATAAATTTTAAAAACGCTTTTCCAAGTTAATGATATCTAAAAAAAAACTTCATTACGAATATTAAAGTCATCAACATGACTAGATGTTCGAGCAAAACGAGTAGGTTGAGAAATATAAACACCATAGGGTGTAGAACGACGAACATCACCATCTAAAACGGAAAATTAACAATATCAAAATCATCTCGTTTATCATAAATTTTTATATTTTATTTTATCCATACAAAATATATAAACCATATACCCATCAAAATCCATACAAAATACACAAACCATATAAAAACCTATTAAAATCTAAAGACTTCCTTCAAGAGCAGAGAATACATTCGGAAAAGGGAACGTGTGCCATATTTCGAAGTTTCGGCTATTTAAGCCTCATCACTGGCCTTGACATAATCTGGTGACGAAAGCCAGATAAAACATTCTGTAATTTCTTCGTTTTAATAAGGCAGTGAGTTCAAAGACTGATTAGTATCAAAAAGGGATCCAAAAGAATGAAAAGCGATGATCTAGAATGAGTCTAAATCAATTAAAATCTCATATCTCATTTCTCAGAATATATCTTCTGATCTCAAAGGATATAAATAAAATATACACTGCATTATAGATGATGTATGGGGAGACGTTTCAAGGCCGCTACACGGCACAAAACCAGCAGCAGTGAAGTCAAATTGAAATCTAAACGAGTTCCATCAAAAGCAGAAAAAAAACATTCCAAATAAGGAAAATGAGCCATACTTCAAAGTTTCGGCTATTTAGGCCTCATCAATGACCCTGATATGATCTGGTGACGAAAGCCAGAGAAAACATACTGTAATTTCTTAATAAGGCAGTCAATTCAAAGACTGATTAGTATAAAAAAAAAAGAGTCCACAAGAATGAAAAGCAAGGATCCAGAATGAGTCTAAATCAATAAAAGAATAAAATCAATAAAAGAATCAATATTTCTCAGAATATATCTTTTGACCTCAAAGGACATAAAAATAGCATCTGCATTATGGATGATGAACAGGTAGACGTTTGACAGCCGCCACACTGCACAACATCAGCTGAAGAAAAAAATCAAATTAAAATCTATAAGAAAAACAGGTACAAAATGCAATAACCGCATAAAAACAGCAAAGTTTACCTATCAAAATCCATACAAAATACATTAACCATTGAAAACATCTATGTTTACCCATCAAAACCATAAAAATACGTAAACCATATCAAACACCTATGTAGGTCTATGAAATCCAAACGAAGTATATAAACCATATTAAACATCTTTGTTTACCTTTCACAATTCATACAAAATTCTTAAACCTTATAAACCATCTATGTGAACCTATCAAAATCAATACGAAATACATAAACCATAGAAAACATATATGTTTTCCTATCAAAATCCAAACAAAATATACTAACCATATAAAACATCTTTTTATAAAAAAACTTTGTTTAACTATCAAAATCCAAACAAAATATATAAACCATTTGAACATCTATGTTTATCTAGCAAAATCCATACAAAATACATAAACCATATGAACACCTATGTTAGTCTATGAAACCCCATACAATTTATATAAATCACATAATAACACGTGTTTAGATATCAAATCCATACACAATACATAAACCATATCAAACGCATATAATAAGCCACATCAAAAACCTTTGTAAGTCTATGAAATCCATACGAAATATATAAAACATACAGAACATCTCTGTTTACCTTTCACAATTCATACAAAATTCACAAACCTTATAAAACCACCTATGTGAACCTATCAAAATCTATATGAAATGCACAAATCATATAAAACATCTATGTTTACCTATCAAGATCCATACAAAAGATATAAACCATACGAAACCTCTGTATAAAAAACATCTTTGTTTACCTATCAAAATCCATACAAAATATATTAACCATTTGAACATCTATAGTTATCTAACAAAATCCATACAAAATACATAAACCATATGAACACCTATGTTAGTCTGTCAATACCCATACAGTTTATATGAAGCACATAATAACACCTATGTTTACGTATCAAAATCCATACAAAATACATAAATAATATCAAACACATATAATAAACCATTTAAACATATTCGTTTACCTTTCAAAATCCGTAGAAAATGTTTAAACCTTATCAACTACTTGTGTGATCCTATCAAAATCGATAGAAAATGCATTAACCACCTGAAAACAGCAATGTGTACCTATCAATATCCAAACAATATTATAAACCATATAAAACATTTATGTGTACCTATCACAATCCATACCAAATACATAAACCATATACAACACCTATGATTATCAAAATTCGTACATAATATATAAACCATAAAAAAATCTACGTTTACCTTTCAAAATCCATACAAAATACATAAACCATATAAAACACATATGTTCACCAATCAAAATCCATACAAAATGTATAAACAATATAAAACATTTATGTTTACCTATAAAAATCCTACAAAATACATAAACCATATAAAACATCTATGCTTACCTTTCAAAATCCATACAAAATATATAACCATACAAAACATTTGTGTCTACCTATCAACATGCATACGGGGACGGTCGGGTAGTGCGATGGTATAGTCTGCGTTTAAATTACAGTGCCGGGGCGTCCTACTGATTTGGATAATAGTAGGGCAATGGCCTACTGTAATTGCAGTGGGTGCTGGTGGGGGTTGTCTGGACATCTTTTCTTTCGTCTATCATTTCTCTCTTCTTTAGTTTAAACATATTTATGTCCCTCCACCAAAGGTGAGGGGGGACATATTGTTTTTCAGTGCGGATCCCAGGCGCCGGCGTCGGCGTCAGCGTCGGCGTGACAGATTTCTTGCGTGCGCGATATCTCTTGAACCAATAGTTGGGATTTCACCAAACTTGCATGGGTACATTATTGGGATAAAAGTTTAAGAGCTGATTAGATTTTGGTGACCTTGACCTCATTTTCAAGGTCCCTGGAGGACTTAGATGACAATTTCTTGTACCCACTATATCTCCTGAACCAATGGATTGAATTTCACCAAACTGGCATGGATACATCATTGGACCTTGACCTCATTTTCAAATGACCTTGACCTCATTTTCAAGGTCACTGGAGGACTAAGTTGACAATTTCATGTACTAGTGAGATATATTGAACCAATGGATGGAATTTCACCAAACTTGCACGGATACATCATTGGGACAAGTTTAAGAGCTGATTAGATTTTGGTGACCTTGACCTCATTTTCAAGGTCACTGGAGGACTTACATGACAATTTCTTGTTCCCACTATATCTCTTGAACCAATGGATGGAATTCCACCAAACTTGCATGGATGCGTTATTGGGACAAGTTTAAGAGCTGATTAGATTTTGGTGACCTTGACCTCATTTTCAAGGTCACTGGAGGACTTACATGACATTTTCTTGTACCACTATATCTCCTGAACCAATGAATGGAATTTGTCCAAACTTGCGTGGATACGTTGTTGCAACAAGTTTAAGAGCTGGTCAGATTTTGGTGACCTTGACCTCATTTTCAAGGCCACTAGAGGACTTAGAATGACAATTTCTTGTACCAGTGATATCGTCTGAACGAATAGATGGAGTTTCACCAAACTTGCATGGATACATCAATGGGACAAGTTTAAGAGCTGATCAGATTTTCGTGACCTTGACTTCAGTTTCAAGGTCATTGGAGGACTTAGATGACAATTTCTTGTACCAGTGATATCTCTTGAACCAATGGATGGAATTTCACCAAACTTGCATGGATACATCATTCGGACAAGTTTTAGAGACGATTTGATTTTGGTGACCCTATTTTCAAGGTCATAGTCATCTATATAGGGTATCTTTAGAACCAGTAGATGGATTTTCTCCAAACTTGCCTAGATATTTTACTTGTTCAGGCTTTTTATTCATTGGAGGGGATGGGAAATGGGATGGTGAGGGGACATAAGTTTTTCTCTAATAAACATTTCTAGTTATTCATAATTTCACCAAAAAAAACATTTCTAGTTATTCATAATTTCACTCACATGCAACATAAGATATACACAAAAAATAGTTACTGGGATTGGAATGAAAGCAAAATGCTTATAGGATTCCTCTCTCTCTTCTTTCTCCCTCTCTCTAGGAGGCGGCCCGATATAGACTGAAATACTGTCTCAAAGGGCCGTTAAACCCTAATCAATCAATCAATCATTCAATTAATCAATCAATCAATCAAAATCAATACAAAATATGTAAACCATATATAACACATATTTGTAAATCTGTCAAACACCATACAAAATATATAAACCATATAAAACACCTATGTTTAGCTATCAAAATCCTTACAAAATATACAAAACATTTCAAACATCTATGTTTAGATGTTTAATTTCTATTTCAAAATATATAAATATAGTTACCAAGGTAAGGCCATAATCACAAAACACAATCCACACACGACACCGGAAGAATTGAGAAACATGAACGACAATATGAAACAATACATCTCCAATAAGGCATACAAGGAACTGCACACAAAACAAAACAACGCCATAAAGCCATATCAAATACGTTAAAAAAACAAGCATTTATGAAGCATCTATGTTTTATCTGAAACAATAGGTAAACTAAGCAGATATACAACGACAGTAATGTTGAAAAAAAAAACGAACAAGATTCGCAGCAGAAGCTTCCACTAGGACGGATAGTGTGTATAAACGAATGGGACATCTAAACTAGCTTATTCGCGCAACCTCACGCTCCCTTCAGACGAGGTAAAAAAGAAAACAAGTAGAATTGCACTGTGTCCTTAACTTTCGGTCATCAAAGTTTTCTGACAATTGTATATATTTCATTTTGTCTCACTGATGAGTTAGGATGCTCTGCTTTGAGTCCGGTTTTACAGGAACGCCGCTGATAGGACCTTTTGCGAAAAAAAACTTTCTTGATAGAATTTCTTTTCTTTATGCAATCGGCTCTCTCAATTATAAAGCTGCTTATGTTTCTTTAACTTAAGTTAATCTGAAAAGGAAGCTGCCGTTTTCTAAAACCGGGACTAGATAATAATAATAAATCCGGTTTAAACAAAGATATTTGGTGTTTAAACAAAGACATTGGACAAAGAATCTATTGACATATGCTGTAAAGTTTGCCATTGCAACATCTGTCTCCGCCTTGTATGTTTTTTTTTACGATGATATGCCGGACATCATGTTGAATACTGTTTACATTTAAGTTTCACTTCAACGATTATAAAAGATTCTCTAGTTAACATAAGAGCAGCTTTAAGTGCCAATAAAGCAATTACTGTAAAACACTCATAAAACGCTTTATTTTTATTATGTCATGTTTTTAGCTCGCCTGAACGAAAGTTCAGGAAGAGCTATTGTTGTCACCCTGGCGTCGGCGTCCGCTTCAGCGTCAGCATCCGTGTGCGCGTCGGCGTCCGGATTGGATGTTTTGGTTAAAGTTTTTTAAAGACCTATATCTCCTTAACCCATGGACGGATTCTTTTGATACTTGCACTGTAGTTAGATACTGGTCCAAGGGTTAACAGGGTACCACCCCCACCCCACTCAGTGACCTTGATGTCACGGTCATGGACTTAAAAAACTGTCTTTTTATTGATTGGATGTTTTGGTTAAAGTTTTTTAAAGACCTATATCTCCTTAACCCATGCCCATGGATGGATTCTTTTGATACTTGCACTGTAGTTAGATACTGGTCCAAGGGTTAACAGGGTACCACCTCCACCCCACTCAGTGACCTTGATGTCAAGGTCGGGGACTTAAGAAAATAGGGAGTTTTTTTTTTTTGGAATGGATGTTTTGGTTAAAGTTTTCTAAAGCCCAATATCTCCTTAACCTACAGATGGATTCCTTTGATACTTGCACTGTAGTTAGATATTGGTCCAAAGTTTTCCAAAAAAACTATTTCATTCCTCTCAGTGACCTTGATGTCAAGGTCATGGACTTAGAAAATTGTCTTTTTATTGATTGGATGTTTTGGTTAAAGTTTTTGAAAGACACATATCTCCTGAGCCCGTGGATGGATTCATTGATACTTGCACTGTAGTGAGATATAGGTTCAAAGTTTTCCAAGGTACTACCCCCACCCCCTCAATAAATATGATGTCAAGGTCGGGGATTTAAGAAATTTTGGTCTTTATTAAAGTTTTCTTATTCCATACTGATTCATAATGCTTGGCACATACTTTTAGTTACACTTCAACTGATGTTAGACACTTATTTTGAGTTTTTACAAAACACTATACACTAACCCCACTAGATGACCTTTAAGTCAAAGTCATCAACATATTATCTTATCTTAAAGATTTTGGTTAAAGTTTTATCTATATGAAGACATCATTTCAAAGTATCAGGATGGACTCAGTTGATACTTATGCTTGGACTGATGTTAGATAATGGTTCAGGGCTTTGATACACCCTGCCCCCATCCCCACCCCCGTCCCCACCACCATCCCCATCCCTGCCCCTCAGTTCCTTCACCTCAAGCTCATGTACCTTAAAATTTCATGTAGATTTATTTCATAGTAAGACTTATTTCTGAGATAGTTTTTAGTTTATAAATGAGCTGTCATTATGGACATGCTTGCCTGAAGTTTTATGCATAGCAATCCACACCACCATAGCGACTGTGCAATGGGCAAGCACCAATCCAGGCGAGCTATGCTGTCAGGCGACAGCTCTTGTTAGGTATTAGCACAGGCCATGAGAAAAAAGTGTCCCTGAGTACTGGCCAGTTTTCAGGCATTTAAATGCTCACGTCCCGTTGAACCTCTGGGAGACCATCATTACGAAAACAAGAACATCATCATAATTCACGTTCCGTTTTATCGTGAGATATCGCTGCATGCACACTTTCCCATATACAGTTCTACAAGGGAAACCATGACCTCGTGATCCCAACAATGTTGTCACTGAATTTATTTCTGACTTGATGGCTATGACCAAAACAGAGTATGGCTTTAAGCTACCGAACTTTTATGACCACGACATACTGGGTTCCAGGAGGTGCATGTCACATACAGTTCGTTTTCTTTGAGCCTTTTGGGGTACTGACAAGAAAAAGGGGAACCGAGAAACTCCGGTCATTTTTTTTTCTTTCTTTTTTACAAAAAAAACCACAAAACTATTTGCCTGTTACATGATACACTATACAGTAAAACCTGTCTTAGTGGCCACCTCTATTAAGCAAGCAACCTGTTTTAAGCAAGCATGTATTCAGTTCCCGAAATAGGCAAATACATTGAAATATACCTGTATTAAGCAAGCACCTGTCTAAGGCCCAATTTCACGTCACCCATAAGCCGAGAATTAAGGCTGTTGGGTGCTTATTTACGTAGATAATCTTCCGAATGAATTTCACGTTTAAAGATTATTTTTAATTGTGAATAAAACTACGGATAATTTTGAGCGTCGAAAAATGGAAGATTAAGAACTGACAAACCATGATTCTGTGCTCAACAATGATTTCTATGATGATTTTATCAACATAAATGATATTCGTGATGCACAATGAGCCGCGACATACCAAAACTAGAATGTATGTGCACCCAGCGAAGATTCAGATCAGCCTGTACATTCTCCAGTCTGATCTGTCTTCGCTGTCCGCATAGAACTAGCCTAGATCTTTAAAAAGGAGGAATAAGGTATTTTGAAAAAAAAATGACAATCCTTTCCGTATAAATACGGTTTTCGTTTCTGGTTCCCCGTTTGGCAATGTACTCACACAACAGCGAGACAAGAAAAGAGATCCTTGCCTTACATTGTATTTTTATCATTTATTAAACGACTGTACATTGTATTTTTATCTTCTGTACCTTGTATTGTTACCGCTTGTACCTTGTATTTTTATCATGTAATGAAACTTGTGAAATCGAAAGTAGGTCATGTTAGTTGCCAACTAAAATGACCTAGATATTTTTCAAATCGTTTTTATGAAAAACTCAAGGACGTTTTAATTTTTCAAAGCTGGCCAATTGCGATCATATACATTGAAGAAACTGTAGTAAGAAGCTTGCAGCGATACTGCACGATAAAATAGTTCATGTTGATAGAGAAATGGGGCCTTTAAAAGTTTGCCATAAAAGTTGATGACAAAATATACGTCTGCAAATTTCAAAATTTAAGGACAAAAAGTGAAGGTAAAGACATTATTATATGGGCCGTCTCATATGCATCTACGCAGTTACAAATTTAGGTATTTTCCTTTTTGGCTAGATGATTATAAACTGAATTAGCAGTAAGCTAATAATTATCAAGCGACAAGAACAGTGCGTAGCGCGACAACTATTTTTCTGTATTTTCACGTAAGAACCAATCCCAACCTTCATAAGTTTCATTTAGAAATTTGATTCTCCCTTTTCCAATGCTTACTCCTGTCTTTCTTATTCTTCTGCAGAATTAAAATTAGTAGCCAATTAAGAATTAAAATTTGATTTTCAGCGTTCATCGTGTGATGCAGCCAGTGGGCGGAGCTAAAATTCCATGAAGAAGGAAGCGCTTCTTGTAGAATTTTAGCGACGACCACGGGCTTCTCCACACGATGAAACCTGAAAAATCAAATTTTAATTCTTATATTCACACTTTATATTAGACCCTTTCTATGTCCTTTTAGCTCACCTGAGCCGAAGGCTCGCAGTTTTTTTTTGTTGGTTGATTTGATGCTTAACGTCCACGGTAAACAACTAAGGTCATGTCGGGACGGTCAGTTAACCTAACCACACTATTCCTGGGCAGGCTTAGACCTCCTAAGCGGTTAACCAGTACTAAATGCACATACTTTCGCCAGTAACTGACAACTGCCCTTCTTGAATCAGCGGAAGGAGAAACGAAAGTATGTGGCCAGACCGGGATTCGAACCCAGGACCTCTGACTTACGAGTCAGGTGCCCTACCGATTGCGCTACCCGGCCCGGCCCGAAGGCTCACAGACATGTGAGCTTATGGTATAGGCAGGCATCCGTCGTCCGTCAACATTTTCAAACATCTCCTCTGAAACTACATGACCCATTGTTACCAAATTTTATATAAAGCATCTATAGGCAGGGGGAACCAATAATACTGTTTTTTATCCAAATCGCCTCAGAACTTTGGTTGCTATGGCAACTTAAAGTTTCCATTGACTTGTTTGGGAAAAATTGAAAATTTGCATTTATTGTTATGTCACTGCAGATATTTTGACAAAACTTTTACAGAAATGTTTCTTGAGTAGTCCTTTATCAACCACGTGAAATTTATGTAAATTGCACAATTCGGCTGTTTGCCATGGCAACCAAATGGTTACAAATAGAAAAAAATATTCAAAAATCATCTCCTCAGAAACTATGCAACCAATAAAGCCCAAACTTCACTGAAGGGATCTTAGTATTAGCTACTATAAAAGTACTGTTTTTCTTGCCAATTGCTATAGCAGTTTGGTTGCTATGGGAACTTAGAGTTGCCACTGACTTATAATGGCAAAATGGAAAATTTGCATTTATTGCTATGTCACTAAAGATATTTTAAAAAAACTTTCATAGAAATGTTCCTTGAATAGTCCTCAACCAGCCTAATTAAATTTATCCAAATTGCACAATTTGGCTGGTTGCCATTGCAACCGAATAGTTAAAAATAGAAAAATATTGAAAAATCATCTCCGCAGAAACTAGGTGGCCAATAAAGCTCAAACTAGACAGAAAGAATATTAGTACTAGCCTCTATAGAATCAATGTGTTTCATGGCAATTACTGCAACAGTTTGCTTGCTATGGCAACTGATAGTTTCCTTGACTTATAATGAGAAAAATGGAAACTGGCAATTTTTGCTATCTCACTGCAGTTATTTGATTTTTTACTACAGAAATGTTTCATGAGTGTGTTTGATATGAATTTTGTCCAAATCACTGAATCTGATTGGTTGCCACGGCAACATACAGGATTTTTTTTAAATGTTAAAGAAACCATAAGGGGGATGAAGCTGATTCTTTGCATACATGTTCATGACATTAGTCACTACATAAATAATGTTTTTTTTATTATTGTTACTTGTGTGTTTTCATTGCTATGGCATTGGAAATTGGCATTTATTTCTGTTTACTGTAATATTTAGACAGAAGTTTTTCAGAAATGTTTCTGGGGTAGTCCTCTACCATCCTTGTTAATATTATCAAAATCACTGATTTTGATTTGTTGCCAATGCAACCAAAACGCTAAATTTTCTTAAAAATATTTAAAAAATATTTTTCTCTGAAGCCATCAGGGTAATGAAAATGAATCTCTGCATATATCTTAATGGCATTTAGTCTCTACATAAATGTATTGTATTATTTTTGTTGCACATGTGCTTGGTTGCTACGGCAGTTTAAAGTTTCCATAGACTTATAATGGGAAAAGTAGAAATTTGCATTTATTTCTGTTTTATTGCAGATATTTTGACTAAAGTATTATAGAAACTTCCCTAGAGGAGTTATATGCCAACTATATGAATTTTGCCAAATCATTGCCTTTGATTGCTTGCCATGACAACAGAAAGGCTTATCTTTTTCTGATTGCAACTTTATGAAACTTGCAGATTATCTGAGACAAATCTTTATTATTATTATTATTATTAGCAGGATAGGCATAAAATCTCTGACGAGTTTGAATTTGGGCGAGATTTGAATATTATATTTATGTATATAGTAGGATATAATAGGATTAGAACGAAAGCATAAGCTTATTTAGTTCTTCTCCTAAACATTTCAAGTGACAAAAATGAATGGCAGAAAACAATGTTCAACAAGTAAATATTCACTGAGGTATAGACATTTTCAAACATCAAATCACAAAAAAATAGTTATACAAGGAGACAAATACATATGCAAAATATAGAAAAAAATATATAGAAAAGTAAATATAGTTGAAAACACGCCAAAGAAGAGAAGGTAGAATACGAAGTATTTATGAAAGAAAAGGACAGCAAAGTTTAAAGAGATTTGTTTAATTCGTACTATACAAGAAACAGTGTGGAGAAAAAAAATATAAATTCGATACAAAAATCTATATCAAAAGAAGAATTAACTAACCATAACTACGTTCTGGAGCAGGGTGGGAGTAATTAGGAGAGGCATTAAGCGTCAATCCAGCAGTAGTCCATTCGCAAAATCTTTCGAGTCCAGGTATAGTAAAGTCTTATTGGAGACAAAGGAGTAGAGACTTAAAAGCGTTTACTAGTCTGGATGTACTTGTGTACGGCTTCAAACACAATGACATTTGTTTCATTAGAGAGCGATTTGTCACCGCACAATAGTACATCCAAAGTAATATCACAATGTTGAGAGACAATTTGGTATAGTTCGATTCTTTGTTCGCGGTATAACCGACATTCTAAAAAGAAGTGTTGAGCGTTTTCAATGGAGCTAGAATTACATCTACAAAAGGGGTTATCCAAAATATTTTTTAGAAATAAATCGTAATTTAAAGAACTGCACCCAGTCCTAAGACGTGTGTGTGCGATTTGATTCCGTCTGGTTCCTGAGTAATAATATTTTGGGATAATTTTTTTATCTTGGTTTACTTGTCGTTTGAACGAATTTAAGGAGTCTGCATTTCTGTTGCCATAAGGAAGACTATTCCAATCCCTAATTACAGAAGGCAAGAAAGAGTTGAAATATAGCGTCGTTCTAGAATCAATTGTTTGTATATCATTTGCATTTCTCAGATTGTATCTTGAAAAGTTACTAATTAAAGGCGGAACGAGAGATGAAAGATAAGGTGGAGTTAAGTGGTTATACATTTTGTAAAATAGAACTAGTTTATGTTTTTTACGTCGAGTTTCCAACGGTTCCCAGCCAGTTTCTTCGTATAGTTTTTGAATAGAGATTAGTTTTGTTGCACCTGTTGAGATTCGTGCCGCCTCATGTTGTATTTTTTCAAGTTCTTGTTTATCATTTTGAGTGCAATTATCCCAGATAGTATCAGCGTATTCCATAACAGGACGTATAAATGAAGTGTAAATTGTTTCTAATGAATTTCTGTCTAATGAAAATTTAAGCTTCCTCATTATGTTTATTCTTGCCCAAGCCTTTTCTTTGATATAGTTTATGTGGTCATGCCAAGAACAGTCACCTGAAAGTACAATGCCTAAATGTTTATGTTTATCTACTTCATTAATTTCTTGATTAAGCATATAGAGTGGAGGATGTATGGGCCCACTTGTTTTACGTGAAATAAGAAGAGATTCTGTTTTGCCTGGGTTAAATTTTACAAGCCAATTTTCTGCCCATCTAGTGATTTTTTCTAGGTCCGCGTTTAAAAGCTGTGCAGCATCTTCAGGGTTATCAACGATAATATAAAGACTCGTGTCATCAGCAAAGAGACGTATGCTCGATCCAATGTCCACCACTATATCATTTATATAAAGTAAAAACAGAAGAGGTCCTATGATAGAGCCTTGCGGGACTCCCGCAAAAATGAAATTCCACTTAGACTCTACCCCAGGCAAGACGACGCGTTGTTTTCTATTAGAAAGATAGTTTATAAACCAGTGCAAAAGATTTCCAGAAATTCCCGCAGCTTTAAGTTTATGAACGAGACCTGCATGCCAAACCCGGTCAAAAGCCTTACTTATGTCACAAAATATCACTCTTACTTCTTTTCCAGAATCTAAGGCATGACAAAGTGTATTGTATAAGTACATAAGCTGATTGACAGTTGAGTCTCCTGGTGTAAACCCAGACTGAAAAGGTGTCAAAATATTATTACTTACAAAATGATTATGCAAATACTTCAATACGAGTCTTTCTAGGGCCTTATCTAGATAACTTAGAAGAGAGATGGGTCGATGATTTGAAACGAGTGTTATATCCCCACCTTTAGGAACTGGAGTAACATGAGCTTCTTTGAATGACGTAGGCACTTCACCAAGTTGCAGTGATGTGTTGAAAAATATACAAAGAGCGGGAGAAAATTCTTTGGCCACTTCACGAAGAATGCGATTATTTATGCCGTCAGGTCCTGCAGATTTACCAAGAGGAAGTGAAAGTAAAACTGTTTCAGCCTCCTCTGTAGTTACAGTTATAGAATCTAACGTGTTGTGAACAGGATAAGGTGGAATATATGGAGGAGCAGCATTTTGATCATCTAAAAGCGTTTGGTCTCTAAAAAAATCGTTAAGGACATTTGCTTTTTCCAGTTCATCAGAGTACACAACACCATCTACTTCAAGAGGGGGTATCGATGATTTTGAATTTGGAGAAATGAATGATTTAAGAATGGTCCACCATTGTTTAGACGATAAAGAATCTGACTTTAATTTGTTTGCAATGTTATCATTAAAGGCTTTTTTAGAGTCTCTAATCATAGTAGTGACTAAGTTTCGTAAATGTTTAAATTTCACCCAGTGTGTTTGAAGATTAGTTCGTTTGGCTTTGCGATATGCCCTTTTTCGTTTCCTAATGTGTTTTTATTGCTGTGGTGAGCCATGGTGGGTCCGAAGGTCTGAAGGTTACAATTTTATTAGGGACACATGTTTCTGTCAGTATGTTTAAAGTTTCTACAATGTTATGTGCATAAACGTTAATATCACTGTTATGACAAACATTCCAATCTGTAGTAGAGACTTTTTGTCTTAATAATTCGTAATTACCATCATTATAACTCCAAATGCGGCGTTTATATGCTTTAACCTTTGGCTTACGAAAATTAAAAACTCCATAAATAGGGCAATGATAACGTTGTTCTTGGTGCAGAAATGGGTCACCAACTCCACAGAGAATTAAATGATCTTTATCTGTTACAAGTAATATATCAAGCAATGTTGAGGAATTCTCTGTGAAGTGTGTTGGCTCATTTACGCATTGGAACAGAGAAAATTGTTCACAAAATGTATTAATCTTCCTAGCTGTCTGGTTATTTAGCATGTTAAAATTAAAATCACCTGTAATAATTATGTCAGATATACCCGAATCAATAGCAAGATGAATTGAATCCTCAATACCAGAATAATAAATAGAGTCAGAATTTGGAGGTCTATAAAATAATCCAAAAAGTACCTGTTTCTGTTTTAAAGTAAGCTGAATCCAAATACATTCTATTCCTTGTAACTCTAGATCATTTCTACGCCTATAGTGTATACTATCTTTAACATATATGATCACCCCTCCATGGCTATCACCAACCCTATCTTTACGTTCTGGTTCTCTAAAGGAGTCTAATCGAATATCATCGGAAGAGTAAGAGGAATTAAGCCACGTTTCAGTAAAGGCTAGCACATCAAATTCCAAGAGTTCAGCTCCTAGGATGTCAAGCTTTGGGACCAGGCTCTGCACATTATAGTGAACGAAAGATAAATGATTATAGAGATTTGAAAAGTTAAATGCAGATGGATAACTAGATAACGAAACGCTGCTACTCGACGATGACAGCGGGCCAGGATTCGGATGGATGTCTCCTGAAAGAAGCAGGATACAGAATATCCAAGTATTTGTGGTTATAGTGATCAGGGATAATATCACATCACGTGTAAATTTACAACAACCAACTAAATGTTTTGTACCACTTCAGAAACTGAGGGTGAGGTTGGGCCTGTAAAATCGATTTAAGCCCCCCAGTAATTCATTACTGACCGTTCCAAGGCGGTAGTTCTGTTGCGGTTCTCTGTTGCCTGTTTTTGGTGTCAGAGTTTCTGTTATGTTTTACCTTATGTATGTTCTTATTATTTTTGGTTCGGTTTGGGTTGCTGAGTGGCCACCTTTTGGGAACAAGCTGCTCACTCGGTTGGCCATATGTTCTCTGTATCTTGATTATTTGTAATCTTAGTTGTTTCCAACTATGGTTTGAGGGCTTGATTTGGATTTTGATTGTTTCAGTTCCTGGTCTTTGCATAATTTTTACCCTTTACCGGGAACAATTCGTTTGCGTAAGTGATTAAGTTCAATTAGCTCTAACCGTGACGAATTTTCTCTTGCTGATTCTAGAACAGAAAATGCTGAGCACGTGTCGAAACAAATATACATAGTAAACAAAAGCTGGACTACCAATGGTGCTGTTTAGTTGCTACAAGAGAGATATGCATGCCGGTCAACACAAACGTCCTTATTTTTCATGAAATGGTTGACAAGTGGTAGAGAAAAAGAGCAATTGCCAACCGGCACACATACTCCGTGCAGTAACAACGTCTCAGTAATAGAGAACTGAAGAAACCATCAAAATGCCAACGGCTCAATCCCTCCCTTTCCCCGGCTCCAGAAAAGTATGAGAATAGAACATAAATAAATATACAATGCATAACTATCCTACATTCAGGATATGGAGGACTTTCTGAACATATAATCTTTAGATAACCAAGTTTCTCATAAGTGCAGGAAATTGTAAAAAACATTTTTATGCGTCACCTACGAACAGAGAGAGAGAGAGAGAGAATCATCCACACTATGTGTAAACAGCGACTACATAAATAAGTCCGAACATCTGCACGATTCTCCCTTCCCACCCCGACAGGTTCCCATTTTATTCTTGAAGAGAGGGTAGACCGGATCAACCAACCTGACACAAGTCTTTACCGTTCTGAGCTACCAACCCCCTTACCCCTCCCGCCAATACCCTCACTCAATTCACAGTAAACATTTTGTATACAGTTTTCCGGCATTGATGAGTAATTGGATACCTTTCTATCTAGTTTGATCTTATATAAAATGCAACTCAAGCACAAACGTTCCACATTAACTGAGACCATTTGATACTAGGGTAAGTAAAATCATAGCATAATTCTTGAAAATGATATAATGCAACAATTTTAACAGTAGTAACTATACCAATTTAATACAGCCAGTTTAAGCAGTAATACCTATGATAATATAACACAACAATTTCAAGCAGTAACACCTAATATAGTCTAATACAGCAAGATTTAGCAGTACTCCCTATAACAATTTAGTAAAATATTAGCAGTAATACCTATGATAGTACATGTACAACAAGCAAATCTTAGTAGTTATACCAATAATAATATGCCAACACTTTTAGCAGTAATATCTTTAATTATTTAACACAGCTCAAATTAGCAGCAATACTTGCAATATAGTACAGCAAAATTTTAGCAGTAATACCTACGCCAATTTAATACAGCCAGTTTTGGCAGTAATACCTATGATAATATACACAACAATTTTAAGTAGTAATACCTAAAATAATCTAATACAGCAAGTTTTAGCAGCAATCCCTATAATTATTTGATATAGCAAATTTTAGCAGCCATACCTATGATAGTACAACAGAGCAAATCTTAGCAGTAATACCAATAATAATATGTCACCAAGTTTAGTAGTAATTATTTAAGACAGCACAATTCAGCAGTAATACCTACAATATAATACCGCAAATTTTAGCAGTAATACCTATATCAATTTAATATGGCCAGTTTTAGCAGTAATACCTATGATAGTACAACACAGCAGATCTTAGCACCAATACCAATAATAAGATGTCACCGCATTTTAGTAGTAATACCTATAATAATTTGAGACAGCAAGTTTAGCAGTAATACCTACAATATACTACAGCAAATTTTAGAAGTAATACCTATACCAATTAAATACAGCCAGTTTTAGCAGTAATATATATGATAACATTACACAACAATTCCTAACAGTAATACCTAAAATAATCTAATACAGCAAGCTTTAGCAGCAATCCCTGTAATAATTTGTTACAGTAAATTTAGGCAGTAATACCTATGATAGTACATCGCAGCAAATCTTAGCAATAATACCAATAATAATGTATCTCCAGATTTTAGTAGTAATATCTATAATGATTTAAGACAGCAAAATTTAGCAGTAATACCTACAATATAATACTGCAAATTTTAGCAGTAATACCTGTACCAATTTAATACAGCCTGTTTTAGCAGTAAAACCTTTGATAGTACAACAGAGCAAATCTTAGCAGTAATACCAATAATAATATGTCACCAAATTTTAGTAGTAATGCCTATAATCAAAAAAGCAAAATTTGGCAGTAATACCTACAATATAATACAGCATCTTTTAGCAATAATACCTTAATAATATACCCAATAAAATTTTAGCAGTAATACCTATGATAATTTTTTACAGCAAATTTTAGCAGTAAAACCTATACTAGTATAATACAGCAAGTTTAAGCAGTAATACCTATGATTATATAACACAGCAAATTTTAACTTAAATACATATAATACTATAACATAGCAATTTTTTGCAGAATACCTTTAGTAATATTATACACTTTAGACAAAATCCAATTGTATACCATGGCCTTGTGAGCATTGATATGTTTGCGTGCGTGCTTCCGTGTATGTGTACATCAAAATTAAGTCGGACCACAAAAATTATATTCATGTGTGTGTGTGTGTGTGTGTGTGTGTGTGTGTGTGTGTGTGTGTGTAAATGATATAGAAAAGTATGCACTCTCTCACATCAGCACAAAATTTACTGACACAAAAATGGCAGCAGTATCCCAATTCCTAGTGAAAGAATGATAATTCAATGAATGGCAACTGTAAGTTATGGGACAGAAGTACTTACAGCCTTAAATTTACCGTAACGGCTCATAACTATGGGACAGGAGTAGGTATATGCATGAAACAGTCTCACATGTCGAGTTCAAGACAGGAGTAACCCTCATGCAGCAAATGATGCACATTCTGGTCCTCGTGATCAGGATGTGCACCATCTGCCTGTCTAGAAGCCGTTATATAAACACACCAACAACTAGTGTCCAGTTAAAGCAGGTATGGTAGGTATAGTTTACGATAATACCCAGACAGAAACCGTATCAATTCCTAACCCATAAAGAGGACCGCCTGCAGACAAAACACGCCATGATGTCTTACGGCCACAGTCTGATCACGTTGTGCATTATATATATATACATTGTTGCATGAATGGTAAATACATAACAGATTCGTCAGAAAAGAAATACTACGGAAAAACACACACAAGACATGCTAAATCAGCTCGTTATATCTAAAACAACCGAATGCTTTCCAAATTATACTTTTTCTTTCGGACCGATCAGGGTATACACTATATATGTCTTTATTACAAGCTAAACCCCATATACTGCAACAAAACTCGTATAAACATTGGCTCACCGATTGAAGACCAGACTGATCAGGATATACACTACATGTACTTGTTATGTTACAGTACCTGTTCATCTTGCTAGGACATATACATAGTAGAATGGTTAATGATTCCCTGTGATGACATGATATTAGATGTTTTGACTCTGAACCTAATCAAATAATGAGTAGATTCAGTGTCCAAACACCCAATATAGATGGACGGCCCATATAGCTAATGTGTCCGGGCACTTTGAGTAAGCGCATAAAACGATATTCCATAGTTTATAACAGTTTACGTAGAATATACCGCAGGATTCCCAAGCATGGGGGCAAGGTTCTCTGTAGACTGATCCCACGGATACAGCATTCCGATCTGTATACGCGCTATCAGCACCTCCGCCATTAAGAGACATGGTACCCAAATACTTGGGATAAACACGGTAAACAAGCACGGCTTTTTGTCACAAGAAGCAAAGTTTCTTTCGTTGAGAATTAATTTTGTAAATTAAAATTAACATGCGATTTGGACTGAACATAAACGCACTATATGCATAATTTTGCGTCAGTATTGTAAAAGAAGTTCTAACAGTTTAATATGAAAGTAGTTCTAACAGTATCGAATCACGTGATAGGTTAATCCTACACTGTAGTAAACGTTGTAGTATACTGTGCAATATTATTAGGTACTTTACATTCAACTTACAAAATAGGCACTGTTCTTTCAACTTAATGGTCCATTACGCCAACACCCGCTATCTCAGCTTGCATAGGCTGAAGCTCAGCCTGTCCCGCCCCTGCGTCCATGAATACAGGCACAGGACCAAACTGAACAAGATCATGTTCACTTTGTATTCTATGCACAACGTCATTTAAATCACGCACAAGAATAGTACCATCACTGGACCAAGAACTAACAAGGTTTTTATTTTTTACCATTTTTCGTGCTTTCCGCAGCAACTGACTTCTCTGCCTCGTAAGGTCTTCGTTGATATAAACACCCATAAATCCTTTAACTTTAGTTTGGGTGCGAGCTCCGTAGACATTTCTGCGTACTCTGTACGAAACAAACTTCACTATGATGTCACGCGGACGACATAACCCCCTAGGTCTTCCAATGCGGTGACTTCGGTCAATATCATTCAAGCTGACATCGTTTTTTGTGTATATTTTATGTTGCATGTGAAAGAAATTATGAATAAAATATGTTTAAACTAAGCTGACATCGATCCCCAAGTCATGTGTCAGTTTTATGACATACTCGTCCGTGTTCTCGGTTTGTCCGCCTGTCGGCTCTGGTACGCTTGCTATGCGTAGGCAATTACGACGGCTATACTGCTCGGCTGCATCAGCTTTTGTTTCCAGTATAGTAACTCTTGACTTCAGCTCATTATTTTCTGCTCGCAACTGTCTGTTTTCATTTTGTAGTGAAACTACTGTACTCTGTAGGCCCTCTAGAACGCCGTTTATAATCGAACTGACCATTTCTGCTAACTGTGGCTGGAAGGAAGTTTTAAGAAGCTCAGCAATGGTCTCCATATTTGTGTTGTCCAGCTTGATAACACTTTGTGAGGTTGTTTCTGATCTTTCTGGTACTTCCTTCTCCTGCAGGTTTGACATGTCTGACAAGTCGGATATGTCAGACACTGATTCCGAATTTGATGCTAGCCTGTTCTTTTTTAGTTCAGATAGATCTTCGGGAGATTGTAATTCACGTTTTTTGCTCAAAGTCTCAGTTATCGGTGTGGATGTGACATTCATTACAAATTACTCACCCTTGAGTGCTGAGGCTGAATGGACTAAGGTGAGCTACAGGACCAATGGTCCTCTGGTTTTGTAATTTAGTGTATAATAAGCAAAATATGGGTCGAAGAAAAGTCAGTTATGACGTGTCCGGCCATTACGTTAAACAGCAATGTCTATGACGTGGCATCAGTCGAACGTTACGCGGACCAATCAAGATGTTCGTTAATCTCAGACGGTGCTTGACGACAACGTCATGGGGTGGTCGGGTGGTGCGACGGTGCTGGGTATAACTTCCAGTGCCGGGCGTCCTGCTGATTTATATGGAAAAGGGCCTACTGTGCTTGCAGTAGGTGCGGGCGGGGGGTTGTTTGGATTTTTTTTCTCTCGTCTATCGTTTCTCTTTTCTTTCTCCCTCTCTCTGATAGACGGTCCGATATAGACTGAAATACTTTGTCTTAAAGGGCCGTTAAACCCCAAACAACCAACCAGCCAACCATCCTATATGGCACCAAGTAGTGCTAAACTTTATGATAAATGTATACATTCACTCTGCAGGGACCCGCAAAAGATAACATCACTTACGGGCTGACCTTAAATTTAGCTATTTTCGTTATTGGCTAGATGATTTTGAATCTGAATTCGCAGAAAGCTAATAGTTATCAAGTGACAAGAACAGTATGTAGCGTGACAAATATTCTACTTTCTTTTATACTTTTCAATGAATTATAGAGATTTCTCGGTGAAATCGAAACTGATAATCTCACTGTTTCAAACAGTGAAATTATCACTTTCGATTTCACTGTTTCAGAACTTTTATGAAATAGCCTCAAGTTTTTTGTTGATTAATTGGCTAGATCTTATCTGGCTTGACAAAAATTACTTCACGCATGTTTGCACGACATTTCGACGTTAATGACGTCACTTAAAGCGCCAACGTAATATTTTAGGGTACATTCCACTAAATATTCATGAGGACTTGCCCCGCCTATTTCGGGGAGAGCATTAGGTCTACATTGTAAGAGAGATGACGTCATCTGTCAATCATGCATGTTAGATTTCTTGCAGTATAAAAAAAGACCAACAAATGATAGTTACCAAAAAGCATATTTAATTGAGAAATATTTTACCAGAAGGAGATGGGGTTGATTTTGGTAACTGATCCCCTAGGAAAAAAGTATGCTCTTTTTTGGTGTACGAATCGATGGTTGCCATACTCAGCCTAGCTTAGCGGCTCACTGAGATGGGAAGGCAGTGGATGTTTTCATTTCAAATTGATAGGCTAGGATGACACTTTAAAGCAAGACAGGTTTGGAAAACTTTGTATGTACAGTTTTGTAATAAAATGACCAGATGTTAACATTGTCGTCTATGGAAAATTAATGGTGGAATGCAACCTAAAGCGCATTAAGTCAGATTGACCTTGGCCTTGTTTCTTACTTTCGGTTTCGCTTTAGATGCATATCTAGAGATATGTGTCCCTTTGACCATTAAAAGTACATTCTTCTGTGTGTTATCCATAGTGAGATTGTTGTTGTAATTGATGATTTGATGCTTTAGGCCTAGGATCATCAGCAAAAATGAAAACAACATTTTTCTCCATGTAGAATCCAGTGGGGGGGGGGGGGGGGGGGGGCGGGGTTGGAATGCTACTATATTATTGTACTATAAGTTTTGATGGTAAATTATTTCATATTAGTCCAATTTCACATTACGTGGTTAGAGAAAAAGCATCTGGAACACCTGGAAACATTTAAAAGCCCATAAAAGCATGATATATGCGATTCTGCGAAATACAGGAAGCGTCGCTTTTCGGAGACTTTTGCATGTAAATAAGTATTTTTTGAGGAAAAATATAATTTTAACCAAACATTTACCTTAAATTCATATCAACCTTGTTTCTCTGCTTCTTTTGGTGTGCAGATTTGGACTATTAAACCAGTTTTACTGCATTTATGTCTTAAACAGCCTCAAAATACCACAATTTTAACCAAATTGAGGGGGTATATATAGAAAATTGCCAATAAATGCTTATGTATAACAGATTCAACCACATGTTCTTGTTTTATTATTAAGAGAAGTATTAAGGCTCCTATGAAAAGATAAATGTTTCCATAGATATAAAAGAATAGCAACAAAATCATCATTAATTTTCATTAATCCTTAAAATCATCAGTTTCAGTCATTTCGCTACAGAAACCTCAGTCGACATAGTGAAACTGTCCTAAATGGTATATTTCTTTACGGATTCATTTGAAACTTGGAGATCACAATGAAAATGAATCAAACTAACATTCAAACTGTTCAGTTTATGCCATATTGCAAAAAGTTAGTTTGGTTTAAAGCGCATTAAGTCAGATTGACCTTGGCCTTGTTTCTTACTTTCGGTTTCGCTTTAGATGCATATCTAGAGATATGTGTCCCTTTGACCATTAAAAGTACATTCTTCTGTGTGTTATCCATAGTGAGATTGTTGTTGTAATTGATGATTTGGTGCTTTAGGCCTAGGATCATCAGCAAAAATGAAAACAACATTTTTCTCCATGTAGAATCCAGTGGGGGGGATTGGAATGCTACTATATTATTGTACTATAAGTTTTGATGGTAAATTATTTCATATTAGTCCAATTTCACATTACGTGGTTAGAGAAAAAGCATCTGGAACACCTGGAAACATTTAAAAGCCCATAAAAGCATGATATATGCGATTCTGCGAAATACAGAAAGCGTCGCTTTTCGGAGACTTTTGCATGTAAATAAGTATTTTTTGAGGAAAAATATAATTTTAACCAAACATTTACCTTAAATTCATATCAACCTTGTTTCTCTGCTTCTTTTGGTGTGCAGATTTGGACTATTAAACCAGTTTTACTGCATTTATGTCTTAAACAGCCTCAAAATACCACAATTTTAACCAAATTGAGGGGGTATATATAGAAAATTGCCAATAAATGCTTATGTATAACAGATTCAACCACATGTTCTTGTTTTTATTATTAAGAGAAGTATTAAGGCTCTTATGAAAAGATAAATGTTTCCATAGATATAAAAGAATAGCAACAAAATCATCATTAATTTTCATTAATCCTTAAAATCATCAGTTTCAGTCATTTCGCTACAGAAACCTCAGTCGACATAGTGAAACTGTCCTAAATGGTATATTTCTTTACGGATTCATTTGAAACTTGGAGATCACAATGAAAATGAATCAAACTAACATTCAAACTGTTCAGTTTATGCCATATTGCAAAAAGTTAGTTTGGTTTAAAGCGCATTAAGTCAGATTGACCTTGGCCTTGTTTCTTACTTTCGGTTTCGCTTTAGATGCATATCTAGAGATATGTGTCCCTTTGACCATTAAAAGTACATTCTTCTGTGTGTTATCCATAGTGAGATTGTTGTTGTAATTGATGATTTGATGCTTTAGGCCTAGGATCATCAGCAAAAATGAAAACAACATTTTTCTCCATGTAGAATCCAGTGGGGGGGGGGGGGGGGGGGATTGGAATGCTACTATATTATTGTACTATAAGTTTTGATGGTAAATTATTTCATATTAGTCCAATTTCACATTACGTGGTTAGCGAAAAAGCATCTGGAACACCTGGAAACATTTAAAAGCCCATAAAATCATGATATATGCGATTCTGCGAAATACAGAAAGCGTCGCTTTTCGGAGACTTTTGCATGTAAATAAGTATTTTTGAGGAAAAATATAATTTTAACCAAACATTTACCTTAAATTCATATCAACCTTGTTTCTCTGCTTCTTTTGGTGTGCAGATTTGGACTATTAAACCAGTTTTACTGCATTTATGTCTTAAACAGCCTCAAAATACCACAATTTTAACCAAATTGAGGGGGTATATATAGAAAATTGCCAATAAATGCTTATGTATAACAGATTCAACCACATGTTCTTGTTTTTATTATTAAGAGAAGTATTAAGGCTCCTATGAAAAGATAAATGTTTCCATAGATATAAAAGAATAGCAACAAAATCATCATTAATTTTCATTAATCCTTAAAATCATCAGTTTCAGTCATTTCGCTACAGAAACCTCAGTCGACATAGTGAAACTGTCCTAAATGGTATATTTCTTTACGGATTCATTTGAAACTTGGAGATCACAATGAAAATGAATCAAACTAACATTCAAACTGTTCAGTTTATGCCATATTGCAAAAAGTTAGTTTGGTTTAGGGTACATTCCACTAAATATTCATGAGGACTTGCCCCGCCTATTTCGGGGAGAGAGCATTAGGTCTACATTGTAAGAGAGATGACGTCATCTGTCAATCATGCATGTTAGATTTCTTGCAGTATAAAAAAAGACCAACAAATGATAGTTACCAAAAAGCATATTTAATTGAGAAATATTTTACCAGAAGGAGATGGGGTTGATTTTGGTAACTGATCCCCTAGGAAAAAAGTATGCTCTTTTTTGGTGTACGAATCGATGGTTGCCATACTCAGCCTAGCTTAGCGGCTCACTGAGATGGGAAGGCAGTGGATGTTTTCATTTCAAATTGATAGGCTAGGATGACACTTTAAAGCAAGACAGGTTTGGAAAACTGTGTATGTACAGTTTTGTAATAAAATGACCAGATGTTAACATTGTCGTCTATGGAAAATTAATGGTGGAATGCAACCTGTTACTGCACGCGACGTCAGGCTGCCTAAGTCACCTGTAGGCATTCTATCTCGGCAATTTTTTTAGATCTGTTTAACAAAATGGTATTTGAAGTTATTTTTCAGTTGCAAACTTAGTTTACAACCAATATCATCCACAGTAAACACGCTGGAAGCATCAAATTAGACGCAAAACGGCTAGAAAGAAAGTTGTGTTTCTGTCGTGATGGCTGACGCTCTTGAAAAAACAGAACTATTGCGATTTTCAAGCATAAAAGAAATAGAAAATTTGACTTTTTCAGTGTGAGATGAATATTTATTTCACTCATGAACACCAAAAGTGGTATTTTCACTCGTGGCTTCGCCACTCGTGAAAATACTGCTTTTGGTGTTCATTCGATGAAATAAAAATCGATCTTACACTGAAAAAGTCAAATATCCTCTATGTATTTTCACGTAAGAACCAATCCCAACCTTCATGAGCTTCATTTAATTTCTTTATTCTTCCTTTTCCTGCAAAATAAAAATCAATAGCCAAATGATGATGAAGATTATGGTAATGATAGAATTACTGAACAAAACAATCGAGAAACAAAAAAAAAAAAAAAAAAAGAACATCAGGGCCCAGTTGTTCAAAACTAACGACGTCGTTAGGTAACGTTTCGTTAAAATTTCAGGTTTTAAAATCTCAAATACCCAAATGCTTTTGTTGAAAAAATGTGAGAAGCTTTTGCACTGCAAAAGCTACTCACATTTTTTCAACAAAAATATCAGTGTATTTGGTTATAAAGTCAAAAAACACTTAACGAGTTGACCTCTTAACGAGCTCGTTACGCTAACGATGCTTTGAACAACTGGGTCCAGATTAATAAGATTTAAAGTATACATATATAGCTGATAGTAAATTGACCATACTTCCCAGTAATAAATGTGAGAGTTATCGGCACTATCAGGTCAAAGTTTGTCCCTGGGGTCAGTTTTTACTGAATATAAGTAGCCTCATTTCTTATCGTCTGACCAAAGAAAAATATATTCCCATACTTTCCTGTTATGACTTGGATCGTTTCCGATAATTTCGCCTCATATCTAGCCTAGATTTGTAATTTTTCACAATGACGTCTGCTTCTTTTACCAATTTTCCCGCGTCCAGGCGCCTGGTCATGTAAGAAGCGCCAGGTTTTACACCTAGGGGCGATCAAGTCATGTCAATCAGGCAATCAACTTTAACCACAAATAACCGCGACGACAAGGTCGGAAAATTAAAAGTTTTGTACCACATAACCTGCCTAAATATGTGTCACTTTCACATACTGTCAATCACAATAAATGTTATTGAATTATAAACATTTTTATGAATGAGCAAATTATAGTGTGTATGCCGGCAGACGATCAAGATACCAGTAGATCCGCGATGAGGAGAAACCCGTCTTTGGACATACATAGGCAAAGTCTATTTTCATTTTTTTGATACAGGTATAAACAGCTTGCTTGAAACATCAGTGCAGACTATGAGAATTTTCAGATCAACGAAGGCCTTATTCAGCATGGCGCGAATGAGGTGCAACCTTTTTGGTAAAACAATTCAAGTTCAAGCAATGTTCCCAGACTTGAAGTCTTCTCTTGCTCTTTGTCCTCGTTTAAGTTTTGCTTTTGTTTTCTCACCAGCTTGCTTGGGGAAGAGGGAACCGGTCTTTGTGCGAGTTCGCATGCATTTGTTTGTTTTGCGCGTGTCCTTTTTTTCTTTTTATCTTCCTCTTGGTGTCGTGGGTTAGCTGCGACTTATGATTGTAGCATATCCTGGACCTTTCAATAAATTTTTGGTATACTTGGATTCAGTTAAAGAAATGAAGTAAAGAAAACATCGACATGGAACGTAACGTATTTAGTAGTAGTAACAGTGGGGAGCAGGCGAATGAATTAATGCATCTAGTACTGATAAAATAATAACAATATTAAAAACGCGTTTATTTCTTCGTCATATTGCTATCTTCTATAAATATAATACAGACAAAACTCACGACGATGCTATTTTATAGCAGTGAACAAAAGGTTTGAAAAGACAGTTTAAGTTCAAGCAGTATTCAGTCACCAAAACTTGGTATACTTGGTTTCACAGTTCAAAAAGAGAAGTAAAAAGCATCGAGGTGGAGGTAACGTTTTTAAAATTTAAAGAGTAACTAAACTTCAGGAACTGACTGAATCAGATCCCAAACCCTATCCCCAACATCAAAGGGAAAGATTGACAAAAAACATCCCAACAAACAATAAATTACAAGTGATAAGCCGAGTCAGCAGCTCTTTCCCAAATAGGTGGCAACTCAGCTATCATTATTGAACTAAATGATTTAGACCAACAGAAGGGTTACAACAGACTAAGCAAGTTATACGAAAAACATTTAACAATTATTTTTACCTATTTTCTATTTTAATTATAGAAGGGTTAAATGAGAACACAATAAATTAAACAGCACCGAACATAAAACAAATGCAACCGCAACGAAAGTACCGCCTTGGGACGGTCAGTAATAACTACTGGGGGGTTTAAACCGGTTTTACTGGGCCCAAACCTTCACCCTCATCCTCCGCCTCGGTGCACACAATTAGTTGGTAGTTCGGTTCGTATGGAGGTACCCTAACTCATCAGAGAGTCATCACGGTCAACAATTAAGATCAAGAAAAGACCGTGATGAAGCAAGGATGAGGAATCGACAGCCAAAACGTGTTGAGACCCCTGAAGACCCCTGGGGCGTCAGCAACACCACTGGAGTACTGGAGCAAAAGAAGACCACCAGTTGAACCCCGGTGGGCCAAGAAACAGACAAACATCCGGCCCCAACCAACTAATATATAGCTTTATGTAGGGGCTATCATAGAGTCTGATCCCGACCCACCGGCGTGCAATTAAAGAGGACAGCAAAGTTGTCAACCGTGATTGGGTTAACCACTAAGCATGCAGACTGTCGCAGAACCGTGAGATACAGGCGAATACCGCTGCTACTGATGATAAAAATAACAATGATAAAAAAAGAGTTTATTTCTTCATGTATTACTATTCTAACGCATTAACAATAAAATATACCATTGACAGAACTCACTATGATGCTATTCAACTGCAATGAACAGGAGGTTTGGGAGTAAACACCAAGTCTTTTGTGTTCCCTACTTCAAGATAATGCTTCAAATCTCATCTGCAAAAAAATTATGTAGAGCTATAATAACAAAATTTAACCTTTAAAGCCTGTTTACACCATCATTTTCCTTGTACAAGTTTTCATTGTAAAAGTTTTACAATGACAATGTTTGACCGTGTAAACACCAGCAAAATGCTCATTTTAGATATTATACAAGACAAATGATGGAATTACAAACTCCTCTTATTTACATCAAATACCCAATCGAAATCAAGAAAATTTACAGTAGCATCATTGTAAACAAATAAACATTACTTTCACTGTTTCGCGAGATGAAAGAAAATGGGCTATACAGTTCTGTTTCCAAGAAAACTTTAGAAATCCTTTTCTCATTTACAATATCTCGCAAAAATGAAAGTTATTAGTTGGACAAATCGCACGCAGCACTAGCCTCTCTGACAGAAGAGAATGAGATCATTTTGAATATTAGGTTCAAAGAATACTTAGTCTTCAGTTGTCTCCAGTTTTACTTTACAGTTCTTTGGATGTTTCCCACTAAAGCACATTAAATTCTTGTTTCGTGTAAACACCTAATCATTTTCATGTTTGCACGGTCATATTTCCATCTACAAAAAAATGTAGAAGAAAACTGACCGCGTCAATGGGCCTTTACCCGTAAAATGAAAGAGAAAGCTATTGTTTTAAAGCAAGCCTCAAATCAAGAATTAAAATCCTCCTTTTATGTGACAGACACTGCTACTATTCTGGGTTTAATGCACATCAATATGACAGAAAACATGATAAATGTTTTAAGGTGTTAGAAGACACAAGTGTAGGTGTTCACCTGATAAAATTGTTAATTTTCCCGTTTTAAACCATAAACAACATTACGTCAACAGTAAAAGATATGTCCATTTTAGATATCAATTTCCGGGTGAGAAAATGCCGAAATTATGTCGCGAATTACCATTCAGTATAATTTGCAAACAGTTCAATAAATCACATTTTGCGAATAAAGGATTTTTTTTATTCTAACGCTTTAAACGCATAAATTTAGCCAGCTAAAATGGAAACATACTACATAAATTGGAGTTGGGCTGAAACAACACGGTAAAATCCTATTGCAATACGTATTGCACATGCTTTACGCTATATGTACTATTCAAACATCCAACGTATGTTACTATTTAAGTATCATATGCATCCCAAAGGTACGAAATTAAAGAGAGAAAAAACTTCTGCAAGAAACTCTTCCTTCCAGAATAATAAACTAAATGCAAGTCTTTTGCAAAAACAAGTAACTGACTACACTTAACTGAAAGACTAGACCTTTCCAGAAATGACCGTCATTTACCCGTAAATAGTCAAAACTAGGCCTTGTCCAAAACATTTTGACAAGTCAATGATATGAACTGTTCAAATTCTTGGAACAGCAGCAACTATTTAGGGAAATTGGTAGTTATGTTCATTGAAACAGAATGAACTCAAGGCATGGTCTTCTTCAAAAATATGAGCCTGTCAACTTTCTCAGCTTCCAAAAAAACCCTCTTTGCTGATAAAATGTCACCAGCAGTACTGAATGCTCATTCTAAGGATACACTTGTGGCAGGTACACATACAAGTTCCTTTGCCAAACGAGCAAGAAGTGGAAATTTCCAGGAACTATCTATCAACCACACAAATGGATTTGATCCTAAGTTTATGATGTCTGTGTTCATAAACTCTTCCATTTCCTTCTTTGCTTGATTGAGTTCAGCTTTGGTACCCTTTTCTGTTGATGTTATCATAACATTCTCAAGGATAATAAACCTGCCGGTTTGTTGTATTCTTGGGGCTGTTTAATGTCCTGATAAATGGGTCTCTTTTTGTTTCCTCTGACGTCAGGATCTAAATGTGGTAAACGGGGATCTGCCGGTGAGACGCGTGCAATACTAGTACCTTTCTCTTGCTTTATTCTGGGCCCAAACAGGTTATTTGCATCAGTTATTACTCTGCTGACAACAACAAAACCATCACATTTTGTTATAAATGATGTCTTGAATCGTGGCTCAAGGAGAGAGGTATCCTTTAGGAACTGTTTCTGATCAGAGTATCTTGGTCTAAGGTCATCTAAAATTCTTTAACTTTTTCACAGCATCAGAGTCAGATTCTTTATATATCAAGTCCTTTAGAGAAGCTGTTGGCGTCGATTCAGAATACAGAGCTGTAGTCACAGTTTAATCTGTAATTAACACTGACATTATGTTTTCTGAGAGAGTATTTCCATTATGTCCTTGTTCATACATTTAGTTGCGAAATCAGTTTTCTTGGACCTTATGTCTTTCCTCATTAAACCAGCATAGACTGCTGGTTGCAGTTTAAGGAGCCTCTCTAGCATGTCAACAGCTGCAATGCAGCATGTAATCTGTAGTATTTTCTCCTCCTGGATAGGAGAACCATGCGGATTACATGTGTAAACATAGAAAAAAATAATATAAATCCGTAAGACGATAGGCAACTATATACATTTAGTCTATGAACATTCGTTTCACTTTACATTTAAAAGTCTCTATCCGTAGTATACAAGTCTGTGCTAAACAGAAGTCTAGATTACTTGATGGCGTTCTCATCGCTTTCTTGTGACAATGTTCTTCACATGCCTGTATCTCATTGTGTGTAGGGAATACGTTAATCTCCGACAGTTAAATTCAAGTTTTGAAAAAAGTTCTGCTGTTTGTCAATGAATACGTGTATATTTTGCCAGATAGGTACAATCCAAAATTATCGAGATTTTATCTGCATTTTCAAATGCATGGAAGTCTTGACCGAACTTTAATATAAACTCATGGGAAATGTCACTCAACACTGGAGACCGTACCACACACAGACGCTTACAGTACGAGAGAAAAGGAGCTAAACTCTCTTCATCTTCACAGAGCAAGTAAATGCTGCGCGATTCAACTGTAGTATGTACCCTGTAACTCTTGAGTTTCAAAAGAACCTTATTAATATCTCTGACAGAGACTATATCCATATCCAGTAAGGGATGAGTTTTCCCAGGCGGAAGTCTCCAGAATCTTGAATATGTACCAGCTAATTCCAGTATCTTTTGTTTGAAAAAAAAGCACACTCTGATACACAATCTCTTCCACTGTTCTTTCTGTACCGTTTTATTTTATTTTTTTCAAGTAACAGGTATAATCTGGTCGATCATACTGGCATATGAGTTTCTTTATATCAATGACTAGCACATTTAGAGGTTTTGATTGTTGACTGTCTTCTAGCAATTCGTTTCTCGACAAAATGTTCCGGTGATCGACAATTGCTATCAAAAAATTTCGGCGTTTTTATATATGAATCTGAGTCCCAATTGGTTGGAGTCCAGTAAGAATTTATGAAATGGGTTCAGCGCTATTTGAAGGTAATTTGTTTCAGTAATCTTTTAAAAACTGTTCCAGTCGATCAAGAATCTTTTTCACAGGTAGTATAACTTCAAGTCCATAAGTTAAAACAGGAATCACATAAATCTTGAGAAAATGTACACAGGTAGCGGGACCCAGTACATTGTTCCCATGGGAACCGACAGACATCAGACTGTAACATTTGCATCTAGCTTTTTGAATGTTGCTATTCAGAGTTTCGTCCATTGCACAAGCTTCAGATACAGACCGTTGAATACCCGAATGCGTAGTGCAGGAAACATTCGGCTTGCTTCCACACAGGAGACTTTGGTTCGGGCAGGCATCGTCATATTTGTCGATAACAACACTCCACACGCGTGGCAACGTCTAGTATAAGCTATACTTTTCTAAGGCCAGAATTGTATAAGTTTTATTCTATCCTTCAACACTGCAGCAGCTGTTATACTTCTGTCTCGTCTAATTCTGCCAACACTGCTGATCTTAAGACCTATCTGGACAGAAGTTCAGTGTATGGGTATAGCAAAGTAAATAAAGATTCTTACCAACTTCCTCTGCTGCAACGATCATGTTTGCAGCATTGTTTGACAACCAACAAATAGAAAAAAGTGAGAATGATTTGGGTGGATCTTTGAATATGGAATGGCTTTTATTATCATCGTTACCCGGCTTAGTGTTTGTCCTAGATCATAATCTGATCTTGGTCTTCTGTGCTCGTTTCTTACAAGGGGAGGTCGGTGGTGCGCTGGTGCTGTGTGTAACGTCCAGTGCCGGGCGTCCTACTGATTTAGAACGTTGTTGGGCAAGAGCCTACTGTGCTTGCAGTAGGTGCGGGTGGAGATTGTTTGGGCATTTTTTTTCTCTCATCTATCATTTCTCCTCTTTCTCCCTCTCTGGGAGAAGGCCCGATATAGACTGAAATACTTTCTCAAAGGGCCGTTAAACTCAAAACAATCAATCGTTTTCATACTATCAAGCGATTTTGTCAGTAGAAGCAGGCTGATTTGGGTCGACATTGCTGGCTCAAGTACATTTATTTTATTTATTTTACAGGTTTTCTTTGTGTTGAAAGGACACAGTTTGTGTAAATGTTTCATAATAATTCAACCTATATATGGATTCTAATTATTCTCATCAAGTTCTACTCAGCAACGTGACAATTTGTCTTTTATAATGATGCACCTTTTCAGTCAGGTTTGTTTGAAGTCGCCAAATGATTCGCACCCAATAATGTAAAGCATACATCACTCTGACGGCTTTTTCTTTACGTAACGTCTAAATTGCTTTAACGTAACACCTGTTGACGGTGTTAATAATACATCATGGTTAATTGCTTTAATATTTCTGTTTCAAACAACAATTCTTGTCTTGAAGGATGTGGGTATTTTACGACCGTTTAATTCATTTTTCAGTCATTTCGGACCGACCTGACGAAAGGGTAAGATGACGGCCATGAAAGAAACGACAACATTGTATGGATCAACGAGGTCATGGCAAGATTTGCAATTCAAACGGACAATTTGTTATAGTCATAACTAATAACTACAGAGCAGAGAGGAACACTAGATTATAAAGATTAGATTAGAGAATGATGCTCAGAGTCTGGAAGAACTCAGAAGGTCTCTGGAAATGGTAAGTATGAAAAAAGGCAACATTTGGATACTGGGTGACTTCAATTTCCCCAAGTTCTCATGGGACTCTGACCACGTACCTACCATTAGACCTGGATGCAGCTATTCTTCTGTCTATAAAGATTTTGTCTCCTGCCTAGATGATTTTGGCCTGGTTCAACTGGTAAGTAAACCTACCAGAGGTGATAATATTCTTGACCTGTTCCTGACAACAAACTACACTTTGGTAAACACTGTTGAAATCCTATCTGGCATCTCAGACCATGACATCTCCATTGCAAATGTCAAAGTCAAACCAACAGTGAGTCGACAAAAATCCAGATCAGTACCACTATTTAGAAAAGCTGACTGGGATGGTTTCAAATCCTTTATGAGGATCAAAACTTCAGAAATTTTGGGTTGCTTCCAAGAAAGTACCGTTGAGAAAAGCTGGAATGCTTTTACACTTGCCATTAATTCAGGGAATAAAAAATTTTGTGCCCATCAAAAAACTTAGTCCAAAACGCAGCCTGCCATGGATTACTCAAGAAATACGTCGACTCATTAGAAAAAGGGACAAACTCTACCAAAAACAAAAGTCAGGGACAGAAAAGAATAGGTATCACTTCAAGCAGGTCAAACACCTAGTTCAGAACAAACTAAACGTAGCTTATAATAATTATTTGGCTGATATACTGGGGATGGGTTCAGGGGGGACAGTAGAAATTCAGGGTTCGCACCAAAGAAACTCTTCTCACTTATCAAAAACAGTAGACAGGATGATCGGGGTATATCTTTACTGAAAGACAATACAGACGGTACATTACACAGTGACAATGTCAAAAAGGCCAACCTTTTGAATAAACAATTCCAGTCTGTTTTTACTTGCTTATCCCCACTTAGGCTAGGGCAGCTATGCCCTCAGAGCATTCAGGGTTTGTTTCAAGAAAATCTTCCAGCTAACCTAAAACCCTCATGCCCTTCTATGCCGGAAATTAACATCAATGGAGTTCTTAAACTTTTGTTCAATCTTAATCCTGAAAAGGCTGCTGTACCTGATTCAATAAAACCTATTGTGCTGAAAGAATTAAGGACAGAGATTGCCCCAGTTATCTGTCTACTGTTTGAGAGATCCCTTCAAACTGGCCAACTACCCTTGGAATGGACAAAAGCTCAAGTGTGTCCCCTTTTTAAGAAGGGGGATAAAACAGACCCTGTCAATTATAGGCCCATCTCCTTGACATGCATTGTGTGCAAGGTGATGGAGCATATAATTGCATCCAACATTTCTAAACACTTGATGTCCTTTATGAATTACAACATGGCTTTCGGGAAAAACGCTCCTGCGAAACACAACTTATTCAGCTTGTGGAAGACCTTGGAAGGCAGCTGACTTTGGGAAAGCAAACAGATTTAGTTCTTTTAGACTTCAGCAACGCCTTTGACAAAGTAAATCACTTGAAATTATTATTTAAACTTTCGAATTTTGGCATTAAAGGAAACACTCTGAAATGGATTAGGTCTTTCTTGATTGGTCGATCTCAAACTGTTGTACTGGATGGGGAGTCTTCAAATGAGGTTCCAGTGACCTCTGGGGTAAACGACCTTCCTGAAAATGTACAATCTAAAGTTAGGCTCTTTGCTGATGATACCGCTGTTAACTTGACTGTATCTAGTTCAGGGGACAGTAGTGTACTCCAGTCCGATCTAGACATTCTGCAGAACTGGGAACGAACCTGGGACATGGAGTTTAATCCAAGTAAATGTCAGGTGCTCCACATTTCTATGTCCAGAAACCCGTTATGGTCAAAATACTATATGCCATGATCAGGAACTGAAGGCTGTAGATGCAGCCAAGTATCTTGGGGTAAGCATCAGCACAGATCTTAGCTGGAATTATCACATAAACAATATAACTGCCAGTGCAAATAGAACTTTAGGCTTTGTAAAAAGAAATGTGAAAACAAAAAATGAAGAAATCACAACACTGGCATATAACTCACTAGTAAGACCGCAGGTTGAATACGCATCTTCTGTCTGGAGCCCATACACGAAAGAAAATATAGAGAAAGTTGAAATGATTCAACGAAGGGCAGCAAGATGGGCTTCCAATGATTACTCTCCCTACAGCAGCGTGACAGAAATGATGAGTAATCTTGGATGGCGGTCGCTTGAGTGCAGACGTTACGATGCGCGTCTCGCTATGTTTTATAAGGTAGTGTATGGCCTGGTTGCCATTCCCATTCCGTCATATTTCGAACAGCCCACCAGATATACTCGTCACATGCATCCTCTTTCTTACAGACAGATCCATACATCTGCCTGTTATTAAGAGTATTCATTCTTTCCCATGACTATTGTACTATTGAACAGATCGTCCAAGTTTCAGATCTTGACTCCTTTAAATTAGGAGTCAGCAAGATACCCTCCCCTAAAACATAAATACTGTTTTTATCTTGATTTTAAGCTCTCCTTACTAACACTAACCCTATCATCTATATTTCACCTTGCTTTTTATCTTTTTATCCCGCACTATCTCACTTTTTACTTCTTTTACTAACACACCAAATCCAAATAATACCCGAAAGGGGGTTGTGGATTATGTCAAGATAGATAGATAGATAAAGTACTAATTGAATTAAGCGCAGAGGTGACAATAGTTGGCAATGTTACAGCAGTCATGTATTCTGCACTTGCATTTTTTGAAACGGGCTAGGTTGTGCCCTCATAGTCCTATTTAAGTGTTGACCAAAGGTTCGCTCTGCGATAGTTGTTTGACAACAATTCATTTGTGAGTAGCTTCCCGGTATTAACAATATCTTGAGATATCTGAAACAGGCTCTAGCTTAATGGATCGATATATATACATGTACCTGAAGTCCATATGAAGGTGCCGAAGGATGAAGCCTAGCCAGGCTATTGGTATTTTGCAGAACGGAAGGGAACAGAAAATTTTACGGAATCAGATTGGAAATGTATAAGGTTTTCAAGGGAGGTACATGTAACTAAATATGATGTAGATGTGATTCATTCCATATGTTTATCCATATAAAATTTTATCTTCCATGTGGAAAATGAAATCGCAAGATCACCAAACATGGAGTGTGGCCTTTGCTGTACTGTATGACCAAAACTTAAGCGCGCGATATGTAGAAATGTGTCCATAATCTAGAAGCCTTTTCTTATCTACAATATCTACCAATAAGTGTTTTACAGTTATTTTGTAGTGACCTATTGACTTATCTTAAGTAGTGATATATTTTGTATTGCCTATGAAACACCTTATAAAATTTATCTTTCATTCAATAAGTGAGATATAATATATATATCCTTCAAGAAAGCTTCCCCTTTATTAGAGAAAAGTGTTGACAATTATGGCTTTATTTACCACTTTAGCTTATACTGATGAATATATCAAACACTTTGAAACTATATTAAACACTTTCGAATTCCCTGAATTCCTCTTATTTCGAGAGGCTAACCTAAAAGGATTATTCTAAAGCAATCTTTTCCCAATGTCAATATCATACGACCAGGGCCCGATATTATAAAACCTTTTTCATGCTCAGCTCAGATTGTGCTCAAATTTTAAAATTAAATAAAATAAGGCCTGTTTTGAGTTTTAAATAAGAGAAAATATGCTTTTGTTTCTTTGATATCACTGGGTTTATCTTTCATGCAACTGATAATGCGTAAATTATGTTCAAGAAATTTGACAATGCAAAAAAAGATGTCTTACAGAGATAAATACTAGTATACAAATTATGTTTGGTTGGTTGAAAATAGAAAAAAAATCAATTACTAACGGGACTGATGGCGCTATGACCATCTTTGAATTATCAGAATACATGTATATAAATTTAAAGAGTAAAGACACTTCAAGAACTGACTGATTCAGACCCCAAACCCTATCCCCAACATCAAAGGGAAAAATTGACAAAGACATCCCAACAAACAATAAATTACAAGTGATAATCCGAGTCAGCAGCTCTTTCCCAAATAGGAATATATATACTGTTCACACAAAGTAGGGGATATCCAGGTAGGAAAAATTGTAGTATCTACAACAAATGTGATATCCGTACGAAACGCTAAGTATTGATAAGATAAATATCTGTTAAAACATTTTTCATGAAAGTTTGGACGTTATATCCTGTCACGTGATCTGCATACATTTTGTTTCAGACACAGGGTCAGGACTAAAATGTGGTAAATTCGAATAAAAATTAATTCAAATTCTTAAACTAAGCTAACCTTTTTAAGCACTTTAAAGTTTTGTATACTAAACGATTTTTTTTCTTCAAAACTGTAATTTTTGGAAGAATACCAGAAAACAAGATTCGTACAAGTGCATCGAGTTACCGAAAAGTTTTGACGTTTATGACTTGCACTCTTTATTTTGATGAAGCAGTGTGTCGAACCAATTTTCAGTTTGTTAAATGTTGCGAATGCTTAACTGTGCATGAACGTTTGAAGGTCTATGCATAAACTTCACAAGGTTCTTATTTGATGAAAATTGCATGTAAGCCTTATTCCCAGAGCCTTCACTTGAATTTCTGAGAAACCTTATCGAACCAACAAAACCAACCCCATCTTAACCCCATCCAAACAGTCACACAAACCAACGGCTTAAAGTGAAAATAAATGAGCCGGTCCATGAGAAATTGTGTCTTCAGGAGTTCCGACCAGCGTAGACACAAGCCAGAAAAGAGTTACTCATGCTTATTTGAGACTAGCTATTTGGCATGCCCCTTTCTGGAGACTTTGTTCTATCCATGCAGTAAACAATAAAGACGCTAAGACTGTGCGGGTGAGCAGGATAATTTGTGTCTTCGTTATTCGCATATGGCATAAAGCACGATTTGTCATGTCGCGCCTGAAATATAATATCATATATGAAGTTCGACTAAGGCGCATGTGCAAAGTCCAGCAATCAAGATGGATGTATGGATAATTTGCTATTTTATGTCCCCCAAGATGACTGATTTAACCTAAAAACACCGTTTACAGGTGCAAATTAATTTACACCCGGGTGTATTATGTCCATCTAAATACGACTTTAAGTGTCAACCTTAGGACAAATTTAAAGAGTAACTACACTTCAGGAACTGACTGAATCAGATCCCAAACCCTATCCCCGACATCAAAGGGAAAGATTGACAAAGACATCCCAACAAACAATAAATTACAAGTGACACAGTGTCGGAGCGGAAATGTACAGTGTTTGAGATTGTATCGTCTCCTGTGATTCTGTACAGTGAGAATCCGACACTTGGTGTAAAGCGATACACGGAGACAGTAAGTAAACATGACGATGGTTTCTTTAATTTCATTATTATCTTGCTTATTGCGATTTCTATGGATTGCTTATAATATACGAAGAACTTCAGAGGATGAATGCTTTATGTTTTACCCCAAGTTGTGCACACACACGTTCTTGATCATTTGAACACGCAAAACAGCACACGATTTCGTCCATGTGAAGGGTCGTGTACTCTCGTGTCAAGGCACAAATAAACTGTTATTTTTTCAGCAAATGAGTATTGGTCTTTAAAATATCTGAGGTTAACGGTAGTACCTCGGTTTTTATGTTTGGGGTGAACAAAAGTGATGAAATGCTGATGTTCATCGACTGATATTCGTACAGTCACTTGCAGAAGACAGTTTGGAAATTGTACAGTGACCCGCTATTATCTTTGTACAGTGACACGGATCGAGTTGTTTTTCATCAAGCTGAGTTAATGCATTTCATTTCGACAGCGACGACCCTTCGACATTTTTTACTTCCAGAATTCAGAATATAAATCCTTTAATCAAGTTTGGACCCGAATAGCTACTGACCACTACAGTTTTGTCTCATATAAGACAGTTGTCGCGGACAGAAAGAATACGCCGGGCCGCGTAGCGCAGTCGGTAGCGCGTCTGACTGAAGAGCCAGAGGTACCGGGTTCGATACCCAGTCCGGCCATATACTTTCGTGGAAATTGATCATGAAATCTTTTCTACGGTCATTTTCCCCCCTTCCACTGATTCAAGAAGGGCAGTTGTCAGTTACTGGTGAAAGTATGAACACTTAGTACTGGTTAACCGCTTAGGAGGTCTAAGCCTGCCAAGGAATAGTGTGGTTAGGTTAACTGACCGACCCGACATGACCATAGCTGTTTACCGTGGACGTAAAGCAACAACACAACAACAACAACAGAAAGAACACATTTTTAGAACCTCAGTCGTCGATTTCATGAGACTTACATGGCTGCATTTGATGAGCAGTTTGAGATACTGGTTTATCGCCTTTGATGCCATGAACGTAAAACATACATACATGCATTGTTGAGCCACAATATGCTACCATACACAAAACGCTACCGAGATAGCATTTTATGTATCCCCGCCTACACAAAATGCTACCAAAAAAGCATATTGTGTAGGCAGTGTACACAAAATGCTTTCTGGTACCGTTTTGAGTAGGTAGGGCACATATGTTATTTGACTGGTCGTTCGAGGATTCACAATATGCTCTACCAGGAAAAAGGATCACTTTTATGCTCGACTTAATGACTTGGACTCAGAAACACATGCATAAGGCAACCCCGGTCTTAGTTGACATTATCGTACCCATGCGCGGATACAGGGGCGGGAGACGGGGGTCAGAACCCCCCCCCCCCCCCCCACCTCATTTTCCAACAATGAGTTTTACAATCATTATGGTAAAATTTGTCGGAACCCTCTGATCTGAAGCTGGACGGAATGGACGCCGGGGAAATTTTGGTCCCTCATTTTCATGTTAGATGGAGCATATTGTGTAGGGTATATATGAGACGTTCTCAGTTAAGCTGGGCCATTCGCGGACAAAAATGGCCATATATCACACCGTACAACCGGCTGAAGTGATGCCAGATGGCTGAAGAGATAGCAGATCACCAAAAGTGAAAGTAGGTTTATACCAGGTAAGATAAAGTTGCTGGTAAAAACAGATGATAAAATCATGGAAGAGTTTAGCCTCATATAGAAGTTGCTCAGTGCCTGTAGATTCTACAGTATGAGTTTGGGTGGCTTTCTTACACAGATAAGGCTATGGCAGGTCTTGAATGGGCAACATTTTCAGAAAACAACACAAAATCTGCACTTCAGCTCCCAGTAAACGAATCTGAGATAGTGCCCAATCTGTTTGCTTACGTGCAACAAAACTTCAGTTAGTTAGCAATATTTCTGCCAATTTTTGATGCACAATTTGGTTTTATAATGAAAATACACGCTTTCAAAGAGGGTGGGTAGCGATAAAATGGTTGACTTTGTCAACAGATGCACTTTTAGGTGGATAGCTGGGATGGCAGATTGGTTTGTATGGAATAGGCTGACATTGATCACAGGTATCAATATATTAGTATGTGTCTTTAAAATTGCATTTTTAAAGTTTTGGTCGTGTCAACGGCAGAAAATCACCCCAAAAACTCGTAAAAAGTATTTTTCTAGATGTCAAAGGAATAATATTTGTTTTTATTGAAGCTGGTAATGCATTCGTGGTAGAAATTCGATAGTGTCAGAAAGAGTTACAAACGGCGGCTGGCCTGTGTGTCTTTTCATTGTATTTGTCTCTTATTTTGAAGCACAGTTCTTGTGTGTTTTGTTTTCGTTTGTTTCATAGTTTGTCTGTGTATGTTAGCGTTTGTAGAGGGGAGGGGGGGGTGGCTTGCTGGTCAGCTTGGTACCGATACTTGAACAAGGGACTGCGAAATTGCCAAATCACCCTTAAATACCAAAACTGTTACCTTTTTAACTGTGGTCCCCAGGGGCGTAGCTAGGCTTCCTGTGATGTTGAAACCCATGCAAAAGGGGTGGGATGAAAGCCGAAGGCAGGAGAGGGAGGAGAGCACGAGAGGGGGTTAGCCCCTCTTGTAGGGGGTTCGGCCGCCCCCCCCTCCTCCCCCGTGAGAAAATTTAGAAAATTTGGTGGCCACCGGTGTTATCTGGAGGGGTATCTTTGACTTTTTCTCTTACCCAATTTTGTTGATTTTCGGCTTGATTTACGTTTATATGGAAGTCATAGTTCAGTAAAGTCAACATTTTTGTGATACTCTGTTAGCTCGCCAACAGCAAGCTGCAGCCACTGGACGCAGTAATACTTGAGCCACGACACGAATAAAAAAAAACAACAAAGTGGCATGTTTGCCCAGCGAAGACCCAGATCAGCCAGGACATACACCCCATCTGATCACAGTCTTCGCTTTGGGCATGGAGGTAACTTAGTTCTGTCTCAGCTAACTTTTAAGCGCACAGCGAAGAAGCTGATTAGACAGGGTGGATGCACAGTCTGATCTGAGTCTTCGCTGGGCGCACATGCCACTTCGTTGGTTTGTCGCCGCGCGGCTTGTATACTTTGGAACACAGTTACGCCGATAGTTAAGTACAATTAATTATAACTGTATATACGGAATCCATTCATATGGGGGGGTCTCGTGCTCTCCACCCTCTCCTGCCTTCGGCACTCGTCCCACGCCTTTTGCATGGGTTCAACATCACAGGAAGCCTAGCTACGCCCCTGGGGACCACAGTTAAAAAGGTAACAGTTTTGGTATTTAAGGGTGAATTGGCAATTTCGCAGTCCCTTGTTCAAGTATCGGTACCAAGCTGACCAGCAAGCCACCCCCCCCCCCCCACTCCCCTCTACAAACGCTAACATACACAGACAAACTATGAAACAAACAAAAACAAAACACACAAGAACTGTGCTTCAAAATAAGAAACAAATACAATGTAAAGAAACACAGGTCAGCCGCCGTTTGTAACTCTTTCTGACACTATCGAATTTCTACCACGAATGCATTACCAGCTTCAATAAAAACAAATATTATTCCTTTGACATCTAGAAAAATACTTTTTACGAGTTTTTGGGGTGATTTTCTGCCGTTGACACGACCAAAACTTTAAAAATGCAATTTTAAAGACACATACTAATATATTGATACCTGTGATCAATGTCAGCCTATTCCATACAAACCAATCTGCCATCCCAGCTATCCACCTAAAAGTGCATCTGTTGACAAAGTCAACCATTTTATCGCTACCCACCCTCTTTGACAGCGTGTTTTTTCATTATAAAACCAAATTGTGCATCAAAAATTGGCAGAAATATTGCTGACTAACTGAAGTTTTGTTGCACTTAAGCAAACAGATTGGGCACTATCTCAGATTCGTTTACTGGGAGCTGAAATGCAGATTTTGTGTTGTTTTCTGAAAATGTTGCCCATTCAAGACCTGCCATAGCCTTATCTGTGTAAGAAAGCCTCCCAAACTCATACTGTAGAATCTACAGGAACTGAGCAACTTCCATATGAGGCTAAACTCTTCCAGAATGTTATTGTCTGTTTTTACCAGCAACTTTATCTTACCTGGTAAAAACCTACTTTCACTTTTGGTGATCTGCTATCTCTTCAGCCATCTGGCATCACTTCAGCCGGTTGTACGGTGTGTATATACAACCATTTCAGAATTCAAGAAAAATCACGAAAAAAATGTTCATTATATCTGCTTCAAATCTTTAAAATATTTTCAGATAATAGTTTTAGATTATGGAATACAAACCATGTTTAGAGACATACCCTAACAATCAGAAACGGCGTATTTTATGACGTTATCAAGATACGTTGAAAGACGATGTCGCATACGATTTCTTTGGCATGCGTAGCATTGCACATTTACTAATCTACTGACATTTGATTATTTTGGCTGGTTTCAATTTAAAATGTTTTTCTTTGCTTTTTTTGGAAGAAAGGGATTTTCTATGAAGCGCTGCTTAATCAAATGACGTCAGCGCTTTCAAAACGTGGTCTTAGTGACGCTGTGACGTAGGTTACGTGTGACGTAGGTTACAGTGCACCCATTTTAACGTTTTTATATCATTTAATGTTTCAGTGCATGAAATCTAAGCACACCATCTTGTAGCTGTTACTAGGCAGGATTTTGCACATGAGTTTCAGAGCGATTGCTTTGCTCAGTTTTAAGAAAAGCCCGTGACGTAAGGTTACATTCTTACAGAAAAATGCTGGGGTAATGTATTTTGAAGTCGATAAAATATACAAAATTGAGCAAATTTGCACAAATGATATAAGATATTGAGGAACACATATTTCTTCGTGTGATCTTGTAAGTTTTATGATGCCGGGCCTTTTTAGTTAATACATGTAGCACGAATTTACCGCTGTGACGTAGGTTACATAAAATTTGCGACATTAGTTCCCAGTCTCATTTCGTAGCAATAACTACACTTGAGATATTGTTTAAGCGGGGAAATATGTAGGAAATCACCTGAATTTAATAATGGAACTCGATTTTCAGCAGTGATTTATCTTTTTTAGCCGTGCGGCGTTCATATCTATGCAACGGCAATATTGCGACATTTTTTAAACCAGGGTATCATTATTCGAACCAGTGTTAAGAATGTCTAACAAAACGCATGCATGTCTTGGTATTTTTATCTACTTCTTAAGACAGAGGGCAACTTGTCGGGGGGTAAACAGGCCCGTTATTTTGTAATTTAAAGAAAGGCAATACGAAGGACAAAATTAATAGCTAATGGCCCAGCTTAACTGAGAACGTCTCATATATGATACCTTCACAATATGTTCCCAACTTTTGAGATAGCATTTTGTGTAGGCAGGGATACACAAAATGCTATATCGGTAGCGTTGGTGTATGGTAGCATATTGTGGCTCAACAATGCATGTACTTTGGAAATTAAAAACAAATGTGCACATAGCGCGTTGATAAAATAGTCATACACCAATTACATTGCCGAAGTCAAATGTCTATCTACATGTAAAAGCATCGACAAAATAGCTTTCGCTCTACAATACTAGTACCGTTGTAGCACAGTGTATTTCTCAGAAGACACACACACATGCACGACACACGATAATTCCTTCAATTTCACATGTACGCTCAGCGAAGACTCAGATCAGTATGTGCATTCGTGCAGTCTTATCAGAGTCTTCGCTGGCTACATAAGGCAGCCCCACGATCCGTAGTTATGCAATAAACTGATTAATTTCGTGCCTTGGGGAGCGCTGTGGCCTAGTGATAGAGCCTCGGACTCCGGAGCGAGAGGTCGGGGTTCGATCCTCACTCGAGGCGCCGTGTTGTGTTCTTTAGCAAGGCACATTTTCTCCCAAAAGATACTGGTGATACCCCGGAAGGGGTGACTCCGTCCCGACTTGACTGAAAAATTGTTTACTGGGACGTTAAGCAAAAGCGAAACGAAAATGTGTCTCGGCTCTGAGTCGGGGCACATCATTTCCTACATTTTCACATGTGCGGTCAGCGAAGACTCTGCGCAGTCTGATCATCCTTCTCAGGGAGTGGAGAGCGAAGACTGATCAGACTGCGCAGACGCAAAGGCTGGTCTGAGTCTTAACGGTGTGCACTGGGGAAACTGTATGGAATATTGTGCCTCGGCTCATTTATCTTTATGTCAGCGATTCCTTTTACAGTAATAGGAGGCGAATACGGCTGTAGTGGTGGTAATATTTGCTTTCGATGTGATTGAAGGTCAGCTGGCGCTGTGGTTTATCGTAAACATGGTAAAAGAAGCAGATACTATATACAAGTGACTGTACAGAAAAATTCTTGAAAATCGCAGTTGTCTGTACGACAGCATACCAAGTCACTGTACAACAATCGATACATGCAGTGTCCTGTAAAATGAAGAATTTTTAGGATTTATCTCCAGTGCAGATCCGCTCCGAAGATGTTATTTCACAAATATATGTTTCTATAATGTGGTCCTTTTGAAAACAATCGGTGTTTCGTTCGATAATGCGATAAATACACATTTCGTCATTGATGCGATCATGCGTTACACTAAGAACACTTTATAAATGACATTTACCTTCTTGAGGTATTCCAAATTTACTGATGCGTCAAACGGACCAAAACAGTCTGGCTTTTCAATCATAACTTGAGAAAATTGCCAACATTATTTACCGTGTATATTGACATCGTTTACACCAAGTGTCGGATTCTCACTGTACAGATCACAGGAGACGATACAATCTCAAACACTGTACATTTCCGCTCCGACACTGTGAGTGATAAGCCGAGTCAGCAGCTCTTTCCCAAATAGGTGGCAACTCAGCTATCTTTACTGAACTAAATAATTTAGATCAACAAAACGGTTACAACAGACTAAGCAAATAATATGAAAAACATTTAACAACTATTTTTACCTATTTACTATTTTTATTATCTTGTCAACGTAATATTACCAAGATGAAAAGTTTTGCTTTTACATCTTTTAATTACAGCTAGAGTCAGTTGTTTAGTAGACAGCATCTTAAGAACGGAGCACGAGTAATATGTCTAAGCCGTCTTGCAACTGATAGACAAAGAGCGGATAACATATATAACTCGACAACTCATTGTGATAGCTGAATGCTTTCGATTCTATCACTTGAAAATGATGTAATAATATTAATATGGTTCTCCAATTACATGTAACTCCAACCAATCCATCTATTCAGATTTTGTAAGCGTAACTAAGCCATATTTAAGCCACTAAGCCATATTGCTTATGCCAAATGTCACTCAGTAGTTTATACCCGACAGAGGCGAGTTCAGCAGCCCCAGCGCTATCGGGGGCTCAGTTGAATAACTCTGACCACCAACAACCACTCGCACTGCTGAGCTCGCATCGTGTCATACCATTTAATGGGTGTCTGTTAAGTGTGTGCTGGATATCACGAATATCTGCGTCGCAAATAATGCATTTTTAACGAAATCGTTAGTGGTAACATCGATTTTTTCCAAGGACTTGATATTTTACAGACTGCGGTCGTTGTTCCCGAAGTATGCTGACGAACTGCGTTCAGTTGTACCATGAACCGTGGTATGTTGTTTCCAGAAAAAAACTCAGGTGTTCACTGTTTCATGGATTTGAACAATCGACAGTAATTTTTCAGACAAATGCTTGCGATGAATTAGAGCCTAAGACAATATACTATATCTACATAAGAAAAAAAAGAAATAAGAAGTCTTACATAGTCAAAAACTACTACCGAAATTGAAAAGAGTAGGTGAAATCGAACGAAATGAAAAGTCATTTGGTTATCTCTCATTTAAATGAGCAAATCACCGTGAAACTTCATCGGTTGGTACCAACATTAGTCTGCTTCCACTTTGCCAAATAACTTTTAAAAGTATTCATGTTCAAGGTTAAAAATGTCTGTTAGTCCTATGATGTCATCAAACCGAGTCGTGTTGGTTGTCTTCTGTCGCGTCCGTTGCCTCTGGATAACCCGTGTGACGCTGTTTAGTGAAAATTGAGAAAATATCCTGGTAACATAAAAGCTGTAAAAATCAGACTGGCTGAAGCTGAAAGAACTATATTTTGTATTGATAAATAATTATTAATTTTAATATAAAAACTGTCAAACATCGAATATTTGAAAGAGAAAGATGTTACACTTTCAGAAATTTATAAAATTTATGTCTTTCAACTTTGAAATGGACTTGCAGACTAGATTAAAGGTCTTTGAGAGTCTTTATCTGTTCAAGAGTCATTACACGAACTGACCCTTTGTTAAAGTTTGTTGAGGTCCACTCAAGTTATCTTGCACACGCGCTCAGTCACACTTCCATGCAATAAATAAATACGTGTAATAAAGTTATACGAAAGGATGTTGTTTATTTTTCTCTTTCCTTTTCTTTTTTTTTTTTTCATATATTGTATCTCAGAGTCTGGGTTAATAATAAATAAATTGAGCACCATCTTTTTTTAATTTACAATTTTGCATATGTGAGGACCCTGCAAAAAGTTTTGTCATTAGGGATGGATTTGTTAATTGAAGCGTTTTTATCTTACAAACGTTCACCTCCTCGTAAATTGTCTGTGGACGTATCACCAGCAAACAATTCTGGCGTATTTTCTCCTTTATGTTACCTTTCTACTCAGTCGTGGATTGCATCTGAATAGTCTTTTTTGTTGTTGTTGTTGTTTCTGTTGCAGACACTGGAAGCGCTGTCAAGAGAATGTCTGGAATTGTATTTCTTCCCAGAAAACATTTTCTAAAGCCTTAGAAATAAAAAGAAGTCACATGGACTCAATTCTGGCGTATTTTCTCCTTTACCGAAACACACTTTTGTTACCTTTCTACTCAGTCGTGGATTGCATCTGAATAGTCTTTTTTGTTGTTGTTGTTGTTGTTTCTGTTGCAGACACTGGAAGCGCTGCCAAGAGAATGTCTGGAATTGTATTTCTTCCCAGAAAACATTTTCTAAAGCCTTAGAAATAAAAAGAAGTCACATGGACTCAGGTCTGGTGAGCAATGTGGATGGTTTACAATATGAATATTTTCAGACGCCAAGAAAGAGAAAGCGTTGTCATGAATCAGCACGACCCCTGACCATCCTTTGCTTGGAGGCTTCTTGCAATAAAAGCTTTTCGCATTTTTCAACATAGAGTTCTTATAGAAGCTTTCAGTGACTGAGTGACCAGATGGACATGACATTAATAAAATATTTTTGTTCTAATTATTTTGCCCTCATTCTTAACTGATAGAGTCTGGAATAATTTGCCTTTGGGATGATGGAATATGGGGTGCATTTCTTTTGCTTAAAACAGACACAGGTTTCGGAAACATGATTTTAAGACCCAGAAACTCGTTTCAGCTATTTTAGAAACACTGTAAGTTTCGAAACATATGCATTGATGCAATGCAGGGGGGGGGGGGGGGGGACTTCAGAAATAGCGTCAATAAATATGCCATTCCCAGGCTTGTTGACCGATTATTTTTGTTTTGTTTTTAAATTTAGGTCTTAACTTAACTTTCAGGTGCACTTATCACAAAACGACTGTCACTCATTTTTGTTCAGTCAAGTTCTAGATATGATGCATTTGTAATAATTTTGCTTTTATTATCATAGTATCACATATCAGAGATAGAAGCTCCTTTATTTTGTTACTTTATAGATACTGATTTTTTTGTGGGTGGGGGGGGGTTCGTATTACTTCCTTCTTGTATAGTACGTTCTTTTTGTGTATTTGTATCGTTCTATAAATCATTGTCTCATTCAGCAAAAAAACGAAAGAAGACAAGAGACTTTCAATGATAATGTACAGTTTCCAGTATCCAGGCTCTTGTGTACAAGCATGCGCTGTCATGAATTAGTGACTTAGAAATTCCTATAACGTATTCTATTCTGAAGCACGTGATTTGACATACAGGACCACTGTTAAATATCAATCAGTAGGATACACAGAGATCATTTACATTATTTCTTAAATGCCCCTCGTATGATCAGCATCTTCACAGGAGCAACAAAACTTCTGAATTTATTCACACAACTACAAGACACGAGTTTTGAAAGGTCTCGGTATTGGACTTGAAACATAAACAATTGATGTTTCACCCGTTTTGAAATCATGTTTCTGATTCAGTTCAATAAAACGCCAAAATAAAAAAGAAGCATGATTCCGAAACCTGTTTCTGTTTTAGATAAAAGAATTGCGCTCCAGATATCCAGTCGGACAAATACCAGTTTAGCTGATTCTCGATACCTCAAAGTACCCTCCTTAGTCACTGAATGTCAGGATATTTTTCCTATGTTTTTTTACATTTCAGCTCCGTATATCTCGAACTACTAGTATCTCAAAGTAAATTTTCTGGGACCAGAAAATTTACTATGAGATATCAGTAGTTTGAGATGAACTTCGACTTAGAGATATCGAGTGAGTGAGTGAGTGAACTCGGGTTTAACGTCCCGCCAACAACGAGGTCATATGGAGACGGGACCTCGGTTTAAAGTCTTATCCGAAAGGCCGGAGAAGCGGGGGATCGATCTTGCGACCCCTGGATTGGTAGTCCGGCGTGTTATCCACTACACTACAGCCGCTCCTAGGGATATCGAATGTTGGCTGTATTTTCTTCAAGTACCATACCTAAGCCTTAACCAATGGGCCTTCAATCCAAAGTTTGGTCAATAACAAGCAAGGAGAGGCGGACGTGTCAAATGTTAAGATAACATTTTATGAAGTGTACAAACAAGAAACTTAACTTCTCGCCTGTTTTATGTCTGTACTCGTGTGCGAGAGATAAAGATGGGGACTTAAAAAGCTCTTCAGAAGTTTTTGAGTGAAACATTTGTTTATTTTCTTGTAAAGTGGGCGACTAGGCGAAACCCAAAATGTCGCTGATATTTATAACTTTTAAGTTTACGATATGCTTTTTGTCTTGATGCAAAATGCATAGCAAACAAGGATTCATACGGAAGCAGGGGCGTAGCTAGGGGCATTTAAATGATACGCACACTCATGTTTCGTACTCTTTGACTGGACATCTAGGAGTGTAGCCTTTAAAATATTTCATATTGTAAAGATTGCTGATAGCTGGTACTGAAATCTTGGCTAATTTACAAACTTTTCAGCAAACAAATGCGCATGTGCGAGTTGAAATTTTGTCACCCTGACAAAATTTCAATACGCACCTGCGTATTTGCGTAAAAGCAGCTACGCCCTTGGGAAGCTATTAGGGCACACTTGTCTGATTTCCTATCTATGAAGTCTTACGTATGATGCCTTCGTATTATATTATGTCATGAATACAACGGATTACGTATAATGCCTCAGCTTATTTGGGCCCTTTTGTTTTACTTCTTGATATATAGGACAGATAAGGTATAAGACAAAAGGGTCCTAACAGACTGCCGTAGATTTGTGTTCGTTTAAAATCGAATCAATGTTTCTATTTTCAGAAGTCCAGAAAAAACACTAATACATGTACGCGACCGAACTAACCGGACTAAAAGCCTTAAAGGTCAAGATTAGCAGCCACACGAATGAGTCAACAAGATTGCTCTGAGAAAACGTAACGTGTGGCAGGGGCGTAGCTAGAGGCTATTGCATGATACGCACAAGCAGGTTTTTATACTCCCTGAGAAGAAATCGAGGGGTTTAGCCCCTTAGACATTTCATATTGCCATGCCAGTTGTCAGTTTGTATTGAAATCTTGTCCAATTTACAACATTTCAGAATACAAATTCGCTGGTGTGTGTTGAAATTTTGTCAATTTGACAAAATTTCAATACGCACCTGCGTATTTGCGTACAGGTAGTTACGCCCTTGGTATGGGACTTCCAGTCTGGATAAGACAAATACCAGAATATCAAGACTCCGGAGTATGCATGCACAGTGTGGGACCCTCATGATTAAGTTTTCCAGAAAAAAAACCTGAAGGTTCGTGCTGCTCGATTTGTAACTGGACAAGTGTGAACACATCAGGATCACCAACAAACGCAAGATCATCCAGTCATCATATAACATTTATTATCAGCTGCTGAACGAGACTCTTAAAACCACGGACCTTGGAGTCACCACTGACAGCATCCTGTCCTAGAGCAGTCATGTAGATATGGCAACGAAGAGGGCCAATCAGACAACCTCATTTTTCCGTAGAATTCTTTCAGTCTGTCCTAAAGACAACAAAGCAACTACTAGTTACAAGTCCCTTGCACGACCACAACTAGAGAATGCGACCTCAACTTATGGCAACCATACACGGAGACCAATGTTACCAAGCCGGAAGCCATACAGAGGCGAGTTGCTAGATTTTGCCACAACGGTTACTGCACAAGCAGTGTAATGTCAATAATGCGGCAGGATCTGAGATAGGAAGAACTTCAGTCACGGCGTGAGAAGAGCAAAGTGGTTATGATGTACAGAATCATGAACATTCGCATCGACAGCCCAGCCGAGAATTACCTTATCCATTCCAGACATCAATAAGAGGCCACGATAACAGATTCTTGGTAACCTATTGCTCTGTGAATGCATACAAAAGCTTATTCTTCCGGTCATCTCAAGTTACAGCACCATCAATAGATGCCTTAAAGGTTCACATCGGCGCTAATGGTCCCCAATTTTAACCACAAAGTGAAGCTTTTATCCTGTTTTAACTTGCACATAGAACCTGACTAGTTTTCAAACAAAGCGACTCTGCTCAAGATTGACCCATCACTTTTTTGTAAGATTAAGATTAAGACGGACGTTACAATGAAATTGGAAGCAAGATGGGTGTCCTTTCATAGTTGAAGCGGTCACCTCTCAAACAAAGAACAAAGAAGGGATTTTTTAATCTCTTGATGTACCTCATTGGATATATCAAGAGAGATTAGATTTCCAATTTCTTAGTCTCTCCTCATCCTCTCCTCATCCTCTCTCTCTCTCTCTCTCTCTCTCTCTCTCTCCCCACTACCCGCTCTTCCGGTGAAGAACAGCTTAAGGCGTGTGGCAGCAAGCTCTTCAGCGGAAATACAATCCTACTTCCATTCTTCGCTTATTTCCACAGATCTATCTATCTATCTATCTATCTATCTATCTATCTATCATCCATCCATCCATCTATCTATCTATCTATCTATCTATCTATCTATCTATCTATCATCCATCCATCCATCATCCTTCTATCTATCTATCTATCTATCTATCTATCTATCTATCTATCTATCTGTCTGTCTGTCTGTCTGTCTGTTTTTTTTTTTTTTTAATATCCTTGAACTGAAGTCCTTGGCCTCTGCAGGGATCACAGAATAGGAAAGACCAATCCAGAGTGGGAAGAATGAACGCTTTCAGAATATGTCAGTCTTCTTAAGCTTCTAAGGATTGCATCTCCAAATTTACCATCTTGATAGATCAAAAGATCTAGAGATTAGATCTATTAGTCTCCACCTCCGCCTCCCCCCAATCACCCCACCTCTCCCTGTGAATGAACTGTCTGCTTGGTGCATTATCAGCTCCATAACTAGTATACCAAACTTACTAGATCTAGATCTACTACGTTTTTTTTGTGTGTGTGTTTTTAAGATAAAATATCACAGAGTCTGACCCCCCCCCCCACCCACCCACCCCCATTTCCCCAAATCTGTAATGTTGCTCTCTATCGTGGTTAATGCGCTTTAGGAGGTGGTGCTGTAATTCTGTGGTGAACAAATGTTTTCTTTTCATGAAAGCCAATACTTCACCAAAATTTTCTGCTACGGACGAAGGGACGTGACTCTTGTTGAGTTACTGTTCTTGGTCGCATTTGGAGTGTTTCTGCCATAACCGTTGGAAAAAATATGGCGGTAAAAGTTTGCAAAAAAAGTAAACAAAGATTTTGTCCAGATCTTGCGGCTCATTTACACCATGCTGTATTTGTGTTCGAATAAAGAAAAAGAACTTCACATAAGCGTACAAAGTTCATGACAATAAAAGCACAAAAAGAAACGAAATGTCGTGTCAGCATTTTTTTTAGTTAAGGACGTTTCGCACCGGGACCTTTCGGCCCAACATGATTTTGCATTAGTTTAAGGGGATTGAGAGTTTAAGGCAGAAGAAATGGCGGGTGACATAGGGGTTGCAAGTCAGTCTGATGTCAAATCAGCAGCAAGAGAGTCAGTTAGCATTAGCAACCCCGGCAGATTGGAAAAGTCAGTTCAGAATTGGACAAAAAAAACTTTGGGGTACCTGGCCTTAACTTGATCTGTACTGAAGTGGAATAAATGTAGCAATTTCAAATACATTTCATAAGAAAGAGCATAAAATTTGGATAAGCTTGATGCATAATACATCTAGTTCTGATCACAACTGTAGCTGACATTTGTGGGTAAAGAAAAAAAATCATCTCAAATTTTCATGTTTTCGACCATAATTTTCATGAGATGTTATGGATAGCTAAACCAAAATCCTTTTGCCAAATCAAAAGATACATGCTCAATATTCAGTATTCACTTAGGAAAAACACTTAGGTACATAAAATTAGGTGAATTTTGAAAATATTTTTACTGATGGTGGAGAAAAAACAAATTTTAGTTGATTTTTACAATTTTTTTGCCAAAATGGTCTATTTTTGGCCTCTATTTGGACACAAAGGTCCTCTTTTCAAACAAAAATGCTGGTGGCAAAACTCAGTTTAATTTCAAACTTTTTGCTTTTAAATGAAAGAGGATATAGAAAACTTTAAAAAGCTATGTGAATTTTGAAATTCTGGTGTATATTAATTGAGATATTAGCAAATCAATAGAAAATCTGACTGAATTTCAGTGCCGTCATATTTTGAAGAAAAAGGCAAATATAGGGTGAAAAAATTCTGAAACTCAGTCGGAATTTTCCGACTTTAAAACAGTGTAACTTCAGTTCTAGTAAAGATATTTTTAAAAAATAAACTGCACTATGCTGCTTTCAGCTAGCTCTATAAGCTGATATGAATTGTTTTTCATTTACAAAACTTTCAAAATTTCACCTGTGGTTGCTATTAGCATCAAATGGCAACGAAGGTGGGAAGTGTCAGAAAAAGGAAGGCAACTGTTTACACACAGACCTGCTGTAAAGTTCAACAGAATTGAGTTTGACAAGCTCAAGAATCAGAGAGTTGTACTGCAGCTCCAAAGTGGGTACTGTAAACTGAAAGAATACCAAAATAAAGTTGGGATATCTGATAGCCCAACATGTGAATGTGGAGCTATAGAAGATGTGCAACATTTTCTACTTGAATGCCCAAACTATAGTGTGCCAAGGGAGACATTGAGACAATCTCTGCTCCTAAGCTGTGGTATTGCAGACTTTGGCACGGAAATACTACTATCAGTAACAGATGATGAAGATTTAAAAGACATACGTCCACTGATATGGGATCAGCTGGACATATACATTTCCCAAACAAAGAGGTTTTAGTGCAGAATTGGGCTGTATTGAATGGAGAAAATACTTCATACTCATGTCATTAATCTTGTTAGATTACATGTGTTTTGTTGACTTTATTCTGGCCGGTGGGAGGCACAAACGCATCTAACCGAGGAATGAAGCAACAATCGTAGGATGATGATTTTACAGTCAGTTAGGACATGATAGCCTAACTGTAACAGAATAAACAGTTCACCATGACGTTGTTGCTCTTCCCTGCGAGTGTGGACTGTCCGTACAGCGGGAAGGGCGGCAGCATTGTTGCTGGAGCATGAGGTTGTGTTATTCCAACCAAGGTTGCTTGCAACATTTAAATTCTAAGAATGTAAGGTCTGTGGTTGGCCATAACCATTGATTATAGGCATGAAACCAATTGCGATTCAATGCTGTCAACGTAAGGTTGGGCCTGCGAAGAGCTTTTTGGTTCTCATCATTCACGGGTATCACAGACTTTACTCTCACTTATAGGAAAAGCAAATTCATCTGATTGAGGAATATGAATGCGTATCATGTTTGCTCCATGTTGAATAAAAGCTTGTTGATTTTCATGAAATATATTAGAAGTGGCTGTTTCGGCTACACTTGATATATTGGTATGATGTACAAGTTTCCATGTTGAAAAATCCATCTTTTTTACATTGTATGAGTGTGCCATGTTATGTTCATTTTTTGATTTTGTCATGTTTTGCCAATCTTAATGCAATGTGCTGAGTAATGGTCGAACCGGCCACACTTAGGATTTTGATATAGATGGTTTCATGTTATTAAGGGAAAACTGAGTACTCCAGACGAATAAATGGGCCCATACAGCAAATTCCATATAAATGTGTATAAATTGAAATATTGAAAAAAAAAAAAAAAAATTATAAAAAAAAAAAAAATTATAAAAAAAAAAAAAAAAAAAAAAATTACTAACTGCTGGCTATTCTTTACAGGATTTATATGCATGCATATGCATGATTTATTATCTGTGACTAAATTAATATATATGCGTTCTATTACAGGATTATACTGTGAGTCATTAATTTGACTTTACTTATAGTAGTTTATACAAGTGAGACAGCACGGCTAATTATGGCCTTGAACCAAACCAAACCAAACCGATTGTGCTCTTGTTGGCCTTCATCTATTGTTCTTTCTCCAACTGTTCCTCTTCAGAAAGATTGACCAGATAAGCCAGGGGAAAGCTAGAGAAGCGCGGTGGCTCAGTGGTTAGTGCACTTGACTCTGAAGCCAGAGGTCGTGGGTTGGATCCTCACCCAGGGTGAAGTCTTCCTATGTCAGAACGTGTTTTTCTAGCATCATTTACAGGGATGATGCTAACAAGTGTGCCATCCTTCCGATCGTGACGTTTACTAGAGGCTCTGTGCAGGGAGAGTCATCCCCTGTGCAGGTTAAAGATCCCTACTATAGCTACATGGCTATATGTAGGCTTTCAACCTGCAACAGCAGCAACACTGGAGTGTACAAAAGTACATCTGCTCATAATACTCTGAAAAGAGGGTGTAGCAGTAAATATAGAAAGAAAGAAAAGAAAAGGGACACTGAGGCTGTGATGAAGGGTCACAGCCTATTGTTTGAGAACAATCATCTCGAAAATATTATTGGAAAGTCCTTTATCAGTAACCTCCTGTTCTTAGTGCTTCTATGTTTACTAAATATTGTAAACGTTTACACGAGGGCTTGAAAATCAAACAATTCTGTTTAAACGACCATTACTGTTGCAATTTCATTCTAGGTATCACATCTTTGAGACGCCCCCCCCCCTCCCCCCCCCCCCCTCCCAATTATGGAAGCGTTACTACAATGTGTTATCCAATCATGCGCTGTTAAATCGGGGGTTCAACTCAAAGTTGAAATTAAACGACGGTATTTAGACAGCTATTATTCTCCCAATTTTGTTTGGTAATTACATGGATTACAGTGTCTATTCTAGAAACTGAAAATGAGGGGGATTCCCCCTTCCCCTACCCCCTCCATCTAAAAAATAGGGGGATTTTCAAAAAAATTTGTAGGGGGGGGGGGGGGGGGGGATTTTCGAACAGATAGAAAACTTTTCAGCTATTCCAGGGTTCAGATTTAACACTCACATACTCGGAAAATGTGACCAAAATTTACAGACTGCAGGGATTTCACTAAGGACTGAATGACTGGTGGTCCACAGGACCAATGTATCCACAATTTAAGTGGTCATCCCGATGTTTCGGCTATTCTTTTTAGCTCACCTGAGCACGAAGTGCTCAGGGTGAGCTTTTGGGATACCCTGATGTCCGTCGTACTTCCGGACGGACGTCCGGACGTCCGTCAACTTTTGCTTGTGTACACTCTAGCGGGCACAGTTTCGATCCAATCTTTATGAAACTTTGTCAGAATGTTAGTCTTTATAAAATCTAGGCCAAGTTCGAAACTGGGTCATGTCGGGTCAAAAACTAGGTCACTAGGTCAAATCTTAGAATAACCTTGTGTACGCTCTAGAGGGCACAGTTTTCATCCAAAGTTCAAGAAACTTTGATAGAATGTTTATCCTCATAGTATCTAGGACAAGTTCGAAACTGGGTCACGTCGGGTCTAAAACTAGGTCACTAGGTCAAATCATAGAATAACCTTGTGTACGCTCTAGAGGGCACAGTTTTCATCCAAAGTTCAAGAAACTTTGATAGAATGTTTATCCTCATAGTATCTAGGACAAGTTCGAAACTGGGTCACGTCGGGTCTAAAACTAGGTCACTAGGTCAAATCATAGAAAAACCTTGTGTACGCTCTAGAGGACACAGTTTTAATTCCATCTTTATGAAACTTTGTCAGAATGTTTATCTCCATAAAATCTAGGCCAAGTTCGAAACTGGGTCATGTCGGGTCAAAAACTAGGTCACTAGGTCAAATCTTAGAAAAACCTTGTGTACGCTCTAGAGGGCACAGTTTTCATACAAAGTTCATGAAACTTTGTCAGAATGTTTATCCTCATAGTATCTAGGACAAATTTGAACTTGGGTCACGTCGGGTCTAAAACTAGGTCACTAGGTCAAATCATAGAAAAACCTTGTGTACGCTCTAGAGGACGCAGTTTTGATCCAATCTTTATGAAACTTTGTCAGAATGTTTATCTCCATAAACTCTAGACCAAGTTCGAAACTGGGTCAAGTCGGGTCAAAAACTAGGTCACTAGGTCAAATCTTAGAAAAACCTTGTGTACGCTCTAGAGGGCACAGTTTTCATCCAAAGTTCATGAAACTTTGTCAGAATGTTTATCCTCATAGTATCTAGGACAAGTTCGAACTTGGGTCACTTCGGGTCAAAAGTCACTAGGTCAAATCATAGAAAAAACCTTGTGTATGCTCTAGAGGACGCAGTTTTGATCCAATCTTTATGAAACATTGTCAGAATCTTTATCTCTATAAACTCTAGGCCAAGATCGAAACAGGGTCTTGTTGGGTCAAAAACTAGGTCACTAGGTCAAATCCTAGAAAAGCCTTGTGTACGCTCTACAAGGCACAGTTTTGATCCAAAGTTCATGAAACTTTGTCAGAATGTTTATCCTCATAATATGTAGTACAAGTTTGAAACTGGGTCATGCCGGGTCAAAAACTAGGTCACTAGGTCAAATCATAGAAAAACCTTGTGTACGCTCTAGAGGACACAGTTTTGATCTAATCTTTATGAAACTTTGTCAGAATGTTTACTTCCATAAACTCTCGGCCAAGTTTGAAAGTAGGTCATGTCGGATCAAAAACAAGGTCACTAGGTCAAATCATAGAAAAACCTTGTGTACGCTCTAGAGGACACAGTTATGATCCAAAGTTCATGAAACTTTGTCAGAATGTTTATCCCCATAATATGTAGGATAAGTTTGAAACTGGGTCATGTCGGGTCAAAAACTTGGTCACTAGGTCAAATCTTAGAAAAACCTTGTGTACGCTCTAGAAGGCACAGTTTTCATCCAAAGTTCATGAAACTTTGTCAGAATGTTTATCCTCATAATATCTAGAACAAGTTTGAAACTGGGTCTTGTCGGGTCAAAAACTAGGTCACTAGGTCAAATCATAGAAAAACCTTGTGTGGAAGCTCTAGAGGACACAGTTTTGATCCAATCTTTATGAAACATTGTCAGAATGTTTATCTCCACAAACTCTAGGCCAGGTTCGAAACTGGGTCATATCGAGTCATAAACTAGGTCACTAGGTCAAATCTTAGAAAAACCTTGTCTGCGCTCTAGAAGGCACAGTTTTGATTCAAAGTTCATGAAACTTTGTCAGAATGTTTATCCTCATAATATGTAGGACAAAATTGAAACTGGGGTCATGTCGGGTCGAAAACTAGGTCACTAGGTCAAATCATAGAAAAACCTTGTGTACGCTCTATAGAGGACACAGTTTTGATCTAATCTTTATGAAACTTTGTCAGAATGTTTATCTTCATAAACTCTCGGCCAAGTTAGAAAGTAGGTCATGTCGGGTAAAAAACTAGGTCACTAGGTCAAATCTTAGAAAAACGTTGTGTAAGCACTAGAAGGCATAGTTTTGATCCAATCTTCATGAAACTATGTCAAAATGTTTATTGTCCATATATCTAAGCCCCCTATGAAACTGAGTCACGTCGGCTCAAGGTCAAATCTTAGAAAAACTTTGTGTACACCCTAGAGGGCACAGTTTTGATCCAATCTTCATGAAACTCTGTCAGAATGTTTATCTTAATGAAATCTAGGTAAAGTTTGAAACTGGGTTGTGTCGGGTCAAAAACTTGGTCACTAGGTCAAATATAAGAACGACCTTGTATACGCTCCAGAGGGCACAGTTTTGATCCAATCTCAATGAAACTGTGTCAGAATGTTTATTCTTACAATATCCAGGCCAAGTTTGAAACTGGGTCATGTCGGCTCAAAAACTAGGTCAAATGTTAGTATGGTAAAAACTCTTATAAACCTTCACCAGAACCAGTGAACTGATTGATGCTCAGGTGAGCGATTCAGGGCCACCATGGCCCTCTTGTTTAACATGTGTTTTCATTTAATTTCAAAATCAGTTGGTCTGCAGGACCAGCTACCAAAGAAGACATCAACTGGTCATGCCCAAAAATCACAGGTCCAGGACCAACTGACATATGGTTAATAAACCCCTGGACTGCGAGTCCGAGAAACCACCACTTGATTTTCTTTGCGAGTGTAATTGTCTCAGTGCAAAGAATTAATCTAGAAGTGTAAAGATTTTGTTTATGCGCAGAACAGGATGGGCAGTCACAAACTTGTCTTGATTGCCCAGCCGCTTGCCTTATATTGATTCTCCAATCTGCAAGCGTCTGTTTTTAGTTTGATCAAAAAGCACATGTTGCCATTTCATTCAAAACAGCAGTATTTTCTGCGAGGCAAGAGTAAAGTTTTTGTTTTGAGACTTTTTCATTGTTTATTTTTTACGCGGGACTGTCACACATTGGGTCTTAATTTGTGCGGCATCTAAAAAAATTAGCGTGAATCCAGCAATCGCGCATCCTAGAATAGACACTGGGATTAGATTTATAAAACATTGGAAATAGTTAATCCGCTGATTAATAACTACTGACAATGTTACAAACTGCAATTATTTCACCCTTACGGTAAGCTTATTCTGTGACAAACAGGTAGGCGTTATCTGCATGTTCAAGTTCGGTTAAAAGATGTGTAACTTTTGTAAATGTTTACCACACATACATGAACCTTACCGTTTATCCGTGTAATCGTAGAAGCCCTACCTGCTCTGACAGACCATACCCTTGCAGTCTGAAATTCTTATGAGTGATCAGTTCTGTAGTGAGTGGGTATAAATAGCACCACTAGCGCCTTGCTGTGGAAGCATGCTTTTATGGTGACGTGGTTAGAGTGGTGGTCTGTTGTTGCTAGTTAAGCAACATTTAGCTCTGCTAGTACCTGCACGGGTGATCCAGGTTAAGCAGTTTCGTGTGGTTGGGTGTCCCGGTTTACTACAGTTTTTCCAGTTGTACATTCTACAGTCTATTGATCTTGCAGAACTTGCGGTAAAAATTTAAGTTGGGACGCTAAAATAATTACCTGTTATGTCCTAAAAATGGGGCAGTTTGGCTTTACAGTGCAGTTTGCACCCAAAAGTTGCAGATGGAATGGCAAGCAGTGTAGACCCTAATGCAGTTTAAAATTCTGATGTCAGAGTGATCGGTCTCCCAATTTCACATATTGCAGTCTATTTAACCTGCTGAAATTTACTGTAGAAATTTGGGACACTTAAATGATAATAGTAATTGTCCTAAAAATGGGGAAGTTTGTCTGTACAGTGCAGTAACAACCCATAAGTTGCAGATGGAATGACAAACAGTGTATACCCTTATCAGACTGCTCTGACAGAGCTCTAGATAAGCGGGAGTATTTGGTGATAATTAGGGATAATTTTTGTTAATTCTGCATAAAACCATATGTTGTGACTCCTCATCTGAACCGTCTCAGCGAGACGGTTCAGATGAGGGGTCACAACATATGGTTTCGATGAGAAATAAGAAAAATTATCCTTAATTATCATCAAATACTCCCTCTTATCTAGAGCTCTGCAGATCTGGGTCTATTTTTACATTGCAGTATTACATCCAAAAGTTGCAGATGGAATGGTAAGCAGTGTACACCCTGATAAGATTGCTCCTTCAAGATTGATCCTTTAGGAGCGGTTTGATCTAGGTCTGCGCTATGTGTTCAGACCTGTCTGTCCAGGGCTAAGTTACCAGAATTGGGAATTATTTACTGAAACAGATTTTTATGGCATTTCAAAATGCAAACTCTCTGTGTAGTGTGATCATATGTTGTGAAAACATATGTTGTGACCCCTCATTAGAACCGTCTCGACGAGACGGTTCTAATGATGGGTCACAAAATATGTTTTTATTGAGAAATATTGATAATTATCCCTAAATTATCTTTGTTACACCTTCTTATCTGGAGCACTGATCTGAATCCAAACTTTTGCATACCATTGGTGTTTATTTTATTATTATTTATAAATTTTTTTGTTTTTACTTTTTTGGGCACTTGGAAAGTTTGTAAAATTCGAAACTTGTTTTTTTTTTTCTAAATATTGTCTGTTTATTTTAGGTTTAGTATGATGCTGAATTCCTAAAAGTACAGACCTTTATCAGCCACCATGTCTGACCTTCAGGAAAGATCATTAACTATCAGTGGGGTGAAGGTCATTTTCCCTTGCAAACCTTACCCCTCTCAGTTTGGTATGATGGACAGAGTAAGTATTCTGTGCAAGTTTCTTTAGTTACAACTTTTTTTTAAATCAAATTAAAATTCTCCAAGCTGTTGTAACAGTCTTAATGCTTTAAAGGAAGGGGTTTTTTTTAAAAATTATTGAAACCATGTTACTCTGAGAAAACAAAAGGAAGAGACGTTTCTGTACATCCCCTTTTAATCATATTACCTGTAATAGGAACTAGAAAGTAAACCATGCTTCTTTTGGTCCCTATTCAAACTCACATAAAACTGCATAATGCAGTTTTATGTGAGTTTGATAGGGGCCAAAAATGAGCCTATATCATGTTAGGTTCTTTGGGATGCAATAGAAAACTATACATACTTCAGCCACACTACCTTTGAATCAGCCCTTACTGTATACATGTATATTTTTGCTCTTTTCTCAGGTAATAAAAGGCCTAGAGAGAAAACAGAATGGCCTTCTGGAGAGCCCTACAGGCAGCGGGAAAAGTCTGGCATTACTGTGTTCGGCCTTGGCATGGCAGCATGCTCAACATGGTATGCAATTTTAATTTTCGACTAACTCAGTGATAAAAAGAGTTAGTAAATGAGGATTAACATCTCCAGTTTATCTCTTCAACATAGATCCTGATCCCAAAGGAATGAATTTTGAGAAGATAGACAGAAAGTTTCCAAGAAATGTTTTATTTAATACAGAAATGAAAAAAAATATATATCTCATTAGCTCGCCTGAACGAAAGTTCAGGAAGAGCTATTGTTGTCACCCCGGCGTCTGCGTCCACGTCAGCGTCGGCGTCCGGATTGGATGTTTTGGTTAAAGTTTTTTAAAGCAGGGCTCGAAATTTTCACTCGTCCGCTCGTATTTACGAGTAGCTGATCGGTAAGGACGAGTGGAAATTGTCACTGACTTGCCCTGCCGGACGAGTAGGTTTTTCCTCCATGAAAATTGTCTAATCATGCCGTTCAGGAAAAGCACTTTACAAATCGATCAAATTACAGCAAACAAATATTGACTGTAACGCAAAAAGCATGAAATCCCGCATCGTGTAATCTATAAATGAAAACGGAAATGGCAAACTGTAAATAAACGGTGCGCCTGCGCATATCGAACATCGACCCGATGAGGATTCGCACCAACGCGGTTTCGCCTAAGTTGTTTGCGCTCTATAACTGCACGATTACAAATGCATAATCCAACTCAAATAGTTGTATAGGACATTATTTTCACGCTCTCTCTTGAATAAAGCAGAAAAAATCTACTTTGGTGCAGAAATCTTTATTAACGAAACCTCTTTGGCAAAACCTGAATTGGGACGAAACCATATACCTACGGAAAGTACCGGAAATAACCAAGTGAAAATGAAACTGAAAGTAGAATACATTCGAGGGAAAAATGAGTGATATCAGACAGTTTTTAAGGACGAGTAGATTTTTGAAAGGACGAGTGAAAAATTGAAAGCACTTGCCCTGCAGGACAAGTATGTTGACAAAAAAATTTCGAGCCCTGTAAAGACCTATATCTCCTTAACCCATAGATGGATTCTTTTGATACTTGCACTGTAGGTAGTTATTGGTCCAAAGTTTAACAGGGTACCACCCCCACCCCATTCCATGACCTTGATGTCAAGGTTATGGACTTAGAAATTGGGAGTATTTTTTGACTGGATGTTTTGGTTAAAGTTTTATAAAGCCCAATATCGCCTTAACCCATGGATGGATTCCTTTGATACTTGCACTGTAGTTAGATATTGGTCCAAAGTTTTCCAAGGTACTACCCCCACCCCCCTCAGTGACCTTGATGTCAAGGTCATGGACTTAGAAAATTGTCTTTTTATTGATTGGATGTTTTGGTTAAAGTCTTTTAAAGACACATATCTTCTGAACCCAGTGATGAATTCTTTTTATATTTGCACTTTAGTTAGATACTAGTCCTAAGTTTTGCCGAGTACTACCCCAACTCCGCTCAGTGAGCTTGATGTCAAGGTCAGGGACTTTGGAAATATGTTCTTTATTAGAGTTTTCTAATTGCATACTGATTCATAATGCTTGGCAGAGATTTAGTTTACACTTGAACTGATGTTAGACACTTTTTTGTGTTTTTACAAAACACTATATACTTACCCCACTGGATGACCTTGAAGTCAATGTCATTGACTTAGAATTTTGTCTTAAAGGTTTTGATTAAAGTTTTATATTTATGAAGACATAATTTCACAGTGCCACGATGGACTCAGTTGATACTAATACTTGGACTGATGTTAGATAATGGTTCAAGGTTTTGTTACATCCTAGCCCACCCCCCACTCCCCACCCCCCACCCCTACCTCTTAGTTGTTTGACCTCAAGTTCATGGACTTTGAAATTTCATGTGGATTTTTTTATTAGCTCACCTGAGCGAGAGGCTCCAGGGGAGCTTATAGTATGGTCAGGCTCCGTCGTCCGTCCGTCCGTCCGTCAACATTTTCAAACGACTTCTCCTCTGAAACCACTGGGCCAATTGTAACCAAATTTCATATGTAGCCTCCTGGGACCTTAGGAACGAAAAATTGTTCAAACGGTCCTGGTCACATGACCAACATGGCCGCCATGCCCATATATGGTGAAAAACTAAAAAAATCTTCTTCTCCAGAACCAATAGGCCGATGGCCTTGAAGCCTGGTATGTAGCATCAGGTACGCAAGTACTACCAAGATAGTTCAAATTATGACCTTAGGTTGACCTTGACCTGTTTTACGGTAAGGTCAAATTTTCTTCCTTGTGCTTTTTTATGGCAAAATGCTAGAACATAAGATATCTTGGGAACTGTTGAAAATTTTGGGCTAAAAATTGGTATCTACATCGATCTTAATTAGTACATGCAGATTTACGAGTACAAGAGGTCAAGGTCATTCTTTGACCTTTGACCCAGAACTCTCATATTTTGACGATTCCAAACAATCTCCTCAAAAGCCCCTGGGCCAATTGAAACCAAATTTCATATAGAGCCTCCAGGAGTTGAGGGAACAAAAACTTATTCATACGGTCCAGGTCACATGACCAATATAGCTGCCACGCCCATATATGGTAAAAACCTTTAAAAGTCTTCTTCTCCAGAACCAATTGACCAATGGACTTGAAACTTGGTATGTAGCATCGGGTACTCAAGTTCTATCAAGATTGTTCAAATTATGACCTTTGGTTGACCTTGATCTTTTTTACGGCAAGGTCAAATATGGGAAAATGCTAGAACATAAGATTTCATGGAAAGTTATGAAGATTTATGCCTAAAAATTGGTATATACAGTTATCTTAATGAGTACATGAAGATTTGTGAGTACAAGAGGTCAAGGTCATTCTTTGACCTTTGACCCAGAACTCTCATATTTTGACAATATCAAACAATCTCCTCAAAAACACATGGGCCAATTGTAACCAAATTTCATATAGAGCCTCCAGGGGTTTGAGGGAATGAAAATTAGTTCAAACGGTCCAGGTCACCTGACCAACATGGCCGCCAGGCCCATATATGGTAAAAACCTTTAAAAATCTTCTTCTCCAGAACCAATGGACCGATGGCCTTGAAGCTTGGTATGTAGCATTGGGATCTCCAGTACTATCAAGATTGTTCAAAATGATGACCTTGGGTTGACCTTGACTATTTTACGGCAAGGTCAAATGTGGGAAAATGCTAGAACATAAGATTTCATGGAAAGTTTTGAAGATTTATGCCTAAAAATTGATATCTACCGTCATCTTAATGAGTACATGAAGATTTATGAGTACAAGAGATCAAGGTCATTCTTTGACTTTTGACCCAGAACTCTGTCATTTTGACAATATCAAACCATCTTTTCAAAAGCCCCTGGGCCAGTTTTGAAACCAAACTTCATATAGAGCCTCCAGGGGGTTGAGGGAAAGAAATTTTTTTTCAAATGTCCAGGTCACATGACCAACATGTTCTCCATGCCCATCAGGGCTACAGAAATCCGATTTTTTGTCGGTCCAGACTGATTTTGAGTTCGAAAAACCGATTCAGTTGGCATAAGGCACATTTTTTTCGGTCCAAAAAAACACGATTTGCGATGTATGATGACAAAATTACCTGGATTTTAGCCATGTGTCATATTATTAATCCAATAATCACGCACTGCTGTCTAAAGTTATCACAGATAAACAAAGTGTTGATTGTCTTGCCAAGGTGTGAACACTTCGATAATTAGCACGTGTCTCAATTTTGGCCAGCGGCGAAGGTTTTCCACAACCCGTAATACACACATACACGTGCCGATGCACGGAAAAGGCTGTGCAACGTAAGGTTACTGACTATTGTATACTTTCAAAGATAGCATAAGGAAAGAATCTGACTAGCAAAAAGAAAATTTAAACTTCATTATGTGCAGTCTGGTCAGGTTTTTTTAGCCGACGTCATTTCTCGCGCAGAAAATTTTTTTTTTTTTCTTCGTCCGAAGGTACCTTTTTGCAAGTATATTTCATATTTCAAGGGAATTAACTCCAATACAGTAAAATACGTCAATCGTAATACTTCGGCCAATTCCGTAAATGAAGATCGGCGAGGATGTCCGAATGGTACAGCCTACTACAGGATGTGTACTTTCATATTCGTTCTGACTGTCTCTGCGCTTTAAAGCGCATTTTTCACGACAAGTAAGATTATTTGGACTAAATGGCTACTTCAGCGATGACATCCGTGTTATAACGGCGCTCCAGTATAGTCATTAGTTTTCGTGACTTTTTTTGGATTGTGGAATACACAGTGTAGTCATTAGTTTTCGTGTCTATTTACGATTCGTATGACGTCATCGGCCTTCCGGACCGATTTGGATTTCAAAATTTCTGTAGCCCTGATGCCCATATATGGTTAAAACCTTTAAAAATCTTTTTCACCAGAACCAGTTGACCGATGGCCTTAGAGTAACTTACCCTAGAGTACTGAGGCTGAATGGACTCGGGTGAGCTACAGGACCAATGGTCCTCTTGTTTTAATTTTATTTTAAGACTTATTTCTTAGATAGCTTTTGTTTATAAATGTGTTGTCATTATGTTCATGCTTGCCTGAAGTTTTATGCATAGAATTCCACACCTCCAAAGGGACTGTGTGATGGGCAAGCACCTATTCAGGTGAGCTATGCTGTCAGGCGACAGCTCTTGTTTTGTCTTGCTGTTATTGAGTTGCACATGTGCACTTTGTCATTTTGTTACTTAGATGCTGTTTATTTTCCAATTTACTGAGTTTGGAGTGACTTATGCACGTCATTTGTAAGCCAGGCTGCCTCAGGGCCGAGGAACTGCTCATAATAGAAGGGCTTAAGTGCTGTGCTTTTGCCTTTGCCTTGTCATGCCAGCCATGCATAAACAGGGATTTGGAGTTATGTCAAAAAAGCTGGGGCAATGTTAGCAGCCCAAAACTATTGAACATACTTTTCTGGGGTAGAATCTTTTAATAGGGGTTTGATTAAATGTTTGTCCACCCAGTGCATGGCATATACCAGGGCTCTACAGAGAGAAAAGTTCCTGCTGTTCTCCTGCCCTCAGTGGGGTTGCAAAGTGCATTGTAATCAAGCACCTACTATACATTCATAGCTAATTTGTAGATTGTCAAAGCTGCATACACAAAAATGAGGCATCAGGGCTCGAAATTTTTTTGTCAACATACTTGTCCTGCAGGGCAAGTGCTTTCAATTTTTTACTCGTCCTTTCAAAAATCTACTCGTCCTTAAAAACTGTCTGATATCACTCATTTTTCCCTCGAATGTATTCTACTTTCAGTTTCATTTTCACTCGGTTATTTCCGGTACTTTCCGTAGGTATATGGTTTCGTCCCAATTCAGGTTTTGCCAAAGAGGTTTCGTTAATAAAGATTTCTGCACCAAAGTAGATTTTTTCTGCTTTATTCAAGAGAGGACGTGAAAATAATGTCCTATACAACTATTTGAGTTGGATTATGCATTTGTAATCGTGCAGTTATAGAGCGCAAACAACTTAGGCGAAACCGCGTTGGTGCGAATCCTCATCGGGTCGATGTTCGATATGCGCAGGCGCACCGTTTATTTACAGTTTGCCATTTCCGTTTTCATTTTTAGATTACACGATGCGGGATTTCATGCTTTTTGCGTTACAGTCAATATTTGTTTGCTGTAATTTGATCGATTTGTAAAGTGCTTTTCCTGAACGGCATGATTAGACAATTTTCATGGAGGAAAAACCTACTCGTCCGGCAGGGCAAGTCAGTGACAATTTCCACTCGTCCTTACCGATCAGCTACTCGTAAATACGAGCGGACGAGTGTAAATTTCGAGCCCTGGGCATGTTTGTGTGTGATTGTGTGCATGATTTGATGTGGCAGGTAACCACTTATGCATAATGCGGCAGTTGGTAAAATCTCAAAGAACCTATGCAATGCTGTCAACCCACAGTCTCGCAAAACCCCAAATTTACTGTCAGATACGTGATATGCCAGTTTTCTCTTTTTACTTAACTCCTTAAGTCTCAGTGACAAAATTAGCAAAATTTGCAAACAGCGTCGATCCTGATGAGGCACCTCATCTAGATCTACACTGTTTGCCCTCTAGTCTTTGAATTCTCAATATGAAATGTCTTGGACCAAGCATTTTTTTTAATTTTTGCAGGCGTAAATTTTGTCGTCTGCTTTTTGGTGTTTAAAGAGTTAAACATCTGGGCATTTCCATTCAGTTTTGCAGAGGAAGTCGAGCGTTAGGAACTGTCTATTTGCTAAGTTATTCTCAGGTTCCATATTTGATTTAAAGTCACATTCCATATTAAGAAAAACCTGTGTTGAATAGTAAAATAAATTTAGTTCATGGGTAGTTACAGTGATTGGTTATGGTTTCTCAACTGTGGGGTAAATATGGGTGTATGCAGAGCTCCAGGTTAGGAGTAACAGGGATAATTCAGAGATAATTTTTCTTGTTTCTGAGTGAAAACATATGTTGTGACCCTCATTAGAACCTGTCTCAACAAGACGGTTCTAAAGAGGGATCACAATATATTTTTAAATGGAAGAAAAAAGGAAAATTGTCCCTAAACTAACCCTGTTACCCCGTTTTATCTGGAGTTCTGTGATTCACAATGAAACACTTTCTTCTCTTACAGAAAAAATAACAAGAGAACAACTCAGTGCTCAGAAAGGTATGTCTTGCTGCTGCTAGTCACTGATCTGACAAAAACTGTTTACACTAAACCCTCTTTACAACAACTATCTTTGTGTCTGAAAAATTTGATGTCAAACTGAAGTTGCTGTTATAAAGAAAAAAATATTTTGAACAATAAATCTGTGCATAAAAAAAATTGTTATAAAGAGTTTTGCGGTTGTAATGAGTGCCATTGTAGAGGGTTGAATGTATAAGACAGAACAATTAGTGATGAAACAATTGTGTGTTCCTGTACCTTATGCCTTCAGTAACCCGTGCATAGACAATTGAAGCACCTTCATATATTTAGGCTGGATGATTTAGCCAGAATACTGACTCTTAAAGTGCCATTTATGAAAATTGTTGCATTTGCAAACAGCATAGCTGCGGATGAGAGTTTGTTGGTATATATATTCTCTTCCTTAAAAATCTTAAGATATTGCATTTCATTAGACTTTGCATTTGAGATAGTTCTACTGAGAAACCATATAAGCATACTTAAATAGAGAATTAAAAGTTTTCATAGTAATAATACATGTACCCATAAATAGTTAAGATCTATATTATGTGCAAAGAATATGGTAAAAATTCTAAATTTTGGAGACCTAAAATAATTACCTAAATTGTTGTCCTAAAAATGAAACAGTTTGTTTTTACGATGCAGTAATGTGTCCAAAAGATGCAGATAGAATGGCAAATAGTGTAGACCCAGATCAGACTGCTCATAAGGAGCAGTCTGATCTGGGTCTGCACTGTTTGCTTGGACTTAATCTGTCCTAATATTTATGATTTTTATATTGTTTTTGTCCTAATATTTATGATTTTTATGATATTGTTTTGTAGGAAATGACTGTGGTGGTAGCTGTACTTGTGGTAGCAAGGAGTACTCCCCAGAAACTAAACCAGGACACAGCAAAGTTCAAGGTAAACAAGGATACCTCAGCTCTGGAATGGGTTTTTTAGCTCACATGTACAAAAGTTCAGAGAGCTATTGTTGTCACCCTGATGTGGGCCTGGGCATGGACGTCACACTTTCAAGTTCTAAGGAAAAAAATTTTAAATGTGATAGGCAATAGGCAAGGCACTGTCAGCTAGCTGTCCTGTACGCGGACAGGTCATGTTGGCCAGCTTCAGCTAGCAGTGGCAAGTTGGCCAGACTTGAACCCACAAGGACGGGATTAAGAGTTTGAAGCGTTAATTGCCTGGCCAACATGACTAGACCACCAAGTGAAGAGAGCGGCTTTCATTTTCAGTCTTTGATATGACTTGGCTGGGATATACAGTGTTCAAATCTGCAACCTTCCAATGCCATCAAATAGGTGTTTTGTAATAACAGCATTTACTGTAAGCTCCATAATAGCCATTCAGGATTAATGCTTTCATCTAAAAATACATGTATATGAAACTGATAAATCTGGACTTTTTATCAGTAATGAAAATTGCATTATGGTGGCGATTACTGCACAGCCTGATGAAAAGATTTCGGACTTGCTGTCAGTTTTAAAATTTGATCAGATTACATTTTTACAAACCCAAATATATACTAAAAATGAAGAATGGACTCCCATTCACCCCCATTTAGAATAGAAGGGAGACAAGTACATGTAAATGCTTTCACTGTAAGTGTAGCCATATACATTAAAAAGAGCATTGGGGTAACTGTAACTGTCACATGTAGACACTGAGACGGCTGCAAATTCAACAATTAAATTTGAGCCGCAACATGACTAAACAAGGTAAGTGCACTTAGTACTGGTTAACCGCTTAGGAGGTCTAAGCCTGCCCAGGAATAGTGTCGTTAGGTTAACTGACCGTACCAACGTGACCATAGCTGTTTATTGTGGACGTTAAACAATAACACAACAACGACAAAACAAAACAAAGTGGCATGTGCATCCAGTGAAGACTCAGATCAGCCTGGACACTGGCCAAGTCTATTCAGTCTTCGCTGTCTGCATGACAGTAGCTTAGACTCATAGCTACCCTTTACACAGCGAATACTCTAATCAGACTGGGTGACTGCCCAGGCTGATCTGAGGCTTGGCTGGGTGCACATGCCACTTTGTTGGTTTTTAGCTCGCCTGTACGAAAGTACAGAGAGCTATTGTTGTCACTTGAACGTCGGCGTTGGCGTCACATTTTAAAGTTTGACATCAAAGTTTTTTTATGTGATGGGCAAGGCACTGCAGGTGAGCTATGCTGTATAGGGACAGGTCTTGTTTTGTGTGTTGCGGCTCATTTAATCCAGCTCACACACACACACACATACAGGGGACTGTTGTAGATTTCAATTGTTTAAAATACTTCCTTTTCCTTATTCCTTTTCCAGGTGCTGGTAGTTCCAACAACCCTGTTGAACTGAGTGATGATGATAATAATGGCTCTGATGATGATTTTAAACCAGCATCAAAGATGAGAACTCCTGTTCTGGTAGGTTTACAGTCAGCCGTAGGCATGCCATGATTTCTTCCGTCTTTGGAATTGTTCAGTCATCATTTAAGGAATTTTTTTTAGATGGAGAAAAATAATGCCAAACAGGGAACATAGTGATTTGTGTTGTTACTCTGTTTAATTTACACGCTAAGGGTTCAAGAGTTTCTGATTAAAGTGGTAAAAAAATATAGATACACTGTGAACTTAGCACATGCTGTTTGTAAATACCGCTTCTGTAAATATGTCTGTAAAGGTTTTCTTAAATTATTGCTTTTTGATAGATAAAAAGATCTGTTTATTTTTAGTTTGCCTGTCATGTTAGATAGGTTCATATGAGCTGCGATACGATAAAAAGTGGCATGTGTGCCCAGCCTGATCAGTGTCTTCGCTGTCCACGTATAAGGTAGCTATGGGTCTAAGTCACCACCATGCCAACAGCAAAGACTTTGGTCAAACAGGCAGATGCCCAGGCTGATCAGAGTCTTCGCTGTGTAGCACATGCCACTGTTGGTTTTGTCATGTCCCTGCTCAGTTATGGATAAATCACACAGGTCTTTCCAGTAGGTTCTGTATTTATTCATTTATAAGATTATAAGTATATTTCATGGGTATGAGGTGTGGATAGAAAATCCATCACAAGGGTCACTGTTTGGCATCATTCTTGCCGAAAGATGCCGAAAAGTGGTCCCGAGCGCAGGTTTTTCTATCCCACCTCACACCCATGACAGATCCTTTTTCTTGCAACCCACATTTTGTTAGCTCACCTGAGCCGAAGGCTCAGAGGTGAGCTTATAGGATGGGAGTCGAGCCGTCGTCCGTCCGTGGGTCCGTGCGTGCGTCAACACTTTCAAACATAAATATTTCAGAGACCAGTGGGCCGATCGCAATAAAATTTTATCTGAAGCATCATTTGGATGGGGGAAAGGCTGCATTAGGTTTTGGTGCTGATCAGTTCAGAACTCTGGTTTCCATGGCAACAGATAGCCCCAATAGGGTTATAATGGGGAAAATGGCGTCATCACGTTTTCTCGACTGTTTTTGATTAGATCATTATCATACTTGCAGGTAATGATGACATACACAAGAGCTTGGGATGAGTTCGAAATTTGGCCAGATTCGAGCACAGACTACGGAGTTAGCTGCCCTTGAGCGTTTGAAAAAAATCCCATAGGGTTATAATGGGGAAAATGGCGTCATCACGTTTTCTCAACTGTTTTTGCTTAGATCCTTATCATACTTGCAGGTAATGATGACATACATAAGAGCTTGGATGAGTTCGAAATTTGGCGGGATTCGAGCACAGACTACGGAGTTAGCTGCCCTTGAGCGTTTGAAAAAAACCCATAGTGATATAATGGAGAAAACAACGTCATCACATATTTTTAGAAAAACTTCGTCATCGCTCTATTGCCTACATTTCTCAACAGATTTTAAAATAACTTAACACAAATGTAGGGCATGACAATATCTCGAGCAAGTACGACTTTCAGGATGCTGCGCCTAAGGTCAAGGTCACTGTGGCTATTTTTAGAAAAACTTTGTCAGCGCACTAGCACCTACATTTCTCTGCAGATTTTAAAATAACTTCACACAAATGTAGGGCATGACAATATCTCGAGCAAGTTTGACTTTCAGGGTGCTGTACCCAGGGTCAAGGTCACTGTGGCTATTTTTAGAAAAACTTGGTCATCGCTCTAGCGCCTACATTTCTCAACGGATTTTAAATCAACTTCACACAAATGTAGGGCATGACAATATCTCAAACAAGTTTGACTTCCAGGGTGCTGCGCCCAATGTCAAGGTCACTGTGGCTATTTTTGGAAAAACTTCGTCAGCGCCTTAGCACCTACATTTCTGAATGGATTTTAAAATAAATTCACACAAATGTAGGGCATGACAATATCTCGAGCAAGTTTGACTTTCAAGGTGCTTTGCCCAAGGTCAAGGTCACTGTGGCTATTTTTAGAAAAACTTTGTCATTGCCCTAGCACCTTCATTTCTCCATGGATTTTTAACTTGACACAAATGTAGGGTATGACAATATCTCGAGCAGATTTTAAAATAACTTCACACAAATGTAGGGCATGACAATATCTCGAGCAAGTTTGACTTTCAGGGTGCTGTACCCAGGGTCAAGGTCACTATGGCTATTTTTAGAAAAACTTTGTCATCGCTCTAGCACCTACATTTCTCAACGGATCTTAAAATAAATTCACACAAATGTAGGGCATGACAATATTTCGAGCAAGTTTGACTTTCAGGGTGCTGCAATCAAGGTTTTTGATTAGATCCTTATCATATTTGCAGGTAATGATGACATTTTTTGAAAAAAAATCCCATAGTCTTATAATGGAGAAAACAATGTCATCACATTTTCATTTTTCATTGGATCCTCTTCATACTTGCAGGTAATGAGGATATGCATAAAAGCTTGGATTAGTTAGCATTTCGGCTAGATCCCACCACTGACTATGGAGTACCTGCCATGAGCATCCAAAAAATCAATGTCGCCACTTTTTCTTGGTTTCTACTGATCCGATCCTTTTTAAACTTGCAGGTAATGAGGAAATGCATAATATCTTAAACAAGTTCAAATTTTGGCCAAATCAGGCCAACCACTACGAAGTTAGCTGCCCTTGACAGCTCTGTCTATTGTGCTCTTGATCAGATACTTTTTAAACTTGCATATGATAAATGAGGGCATACATAATGTTTTGGATGAGTTTAATTTTCAGCCTGATTGGACCACTGACTGTGGAGTTAGCTGCCCTTGAGCATCTTAAATATCCCTATAGGTTTACAATGTCTCTCAGGTGAGCAATTGTTGCCCTTTGGGCTACTTGTCTTATAAAACTTAAGAACTTGTTAAAATTTGAAATTTTAGTGCTCGAGAGGTTTCTATTTGATTTTGAAAGAAGGCACCGCTTTCAACAACAACCATTTGGTTCTTTTCGTCAAAATCTAGCATGCATAACCTGACATCATATTTGCCGTCTTTGTGACGTCATCATCTAAAAAGCCAACATCACTTGACGAAGCAGATACGTGATCTCAAATTCAACCAATTCATTGAATGCTCATGATTTTTATCTGGTGCTGGGTGAGGTAACATGGGTGAAATAAGATATGTAGGTACAGGGAAAACAGCAGAGCCTTGTTTCCCACTTGAACGGTAGACTCTCCAGTTGGGGTTTCCTTGTCCCCACTGGGCACCAATGATAGATTCTATTTTTCCCCACCCAAAACAGTCTCAAAGATGTAGATCCATCTTTAAAGATAGATCAAGGTCTTTGTAATTGTTTTGGAAGCAAAACTGAAATTATAGATGAATTACACAAGACTAATTTACTTCTACGGTAATTTTAAAATGGGTAAACTGGCTTATAACCACATAAATTGGTAATCAATGCAGACATTAGAAAAAATGTAATGTCCCCCCTCAGCCCCCAATACCCCACCCCCATCCCTGAAAAAGAACAGTACACTTCATTTTATATATGCAAGAAGACTTTTAACAACTTTGGTGTGCAGGGTGGGAGCAGGCCTTTGATGAGCTGCACCTAGAGACAGCAAAAAGGTCTAAGAATCACATAGAGGATACAGCCAGTGATACAGTGACATATTATCAACAACAACAGCAGTTTTGTTAAGCTGACAACGCTTTTAATAACTGGATTCAGGATTTTTTGTATACAGTCAACTCTCAATAGCTCGAACACTGACATCTCAAAAGACCTCTTATATCAAGGAATATAGTTTGGACATATTCCATATTTTATTGAAGTTAAATATCAACTCCTGTTACCTCAAACTACTGATATCTCAAAGAAAATTTTCTGGTCCAACTACTGATATCTCAAAGAAAATTTTCTGGGACCAGAAAATTTACTTTGAGATATCAGTAGTTTTGGAAGAGCTTCGACTTTGAGATATCGAGAGTTGACTGTACAATACTTTTGTCATTGCAGGGTGGATCTAGAAAACACGTCAGTATTGCTTATGAAGATAGTCAGGAGGAGAAAACTACATCTAGTCCAGGAGAACAGACTAAATGTACTTGTTCTGAGAGGAGTAACACGTCAGGAAAGAAACAAAAGTGAGTACACAGGAGCTGTGGATAAGATGGGATTTTGAGGATAATTCTGAGATATGTATAAAAATACCGGAAGACCTATTGTTGTGACTCCATGTGGATTAAATATTTTGGTTAATTTTTTTTTGTGATGAGAAAGGCACTAACAGGCTAGCTATCCTATATCCTGTGAGAGTCCAGAATTATTCTAAGCTCACCTAAAAAGCATCTGTTATGAAATCTTAGTGCTATTCTTTAAGCTCACATTAAAAGCATGTGTCACGAGAGCTTAAAATTTTTCTTAGTTCAACTCAGAAGCATCATTCTGTTATGAAGAACTTAAAAATCATTCTCAGCCCATCTCAGAGCATTTATGAGAGCTCAGAATTATTCTAAGTTCACATCAGAAGCATCATTCTGTAATAAAATTATTCTAACCTCATCTTAAAAGCATTTATGAGAGCTCAGACTTATTCTAAGTGCATCTCAAAAGCATCAGTTATCATTAGTTATGAGATTTTAGAGTGAGTCAAACCCATCTCAAAAGCATGTGCCTCAAATGCATCTGTTATGAGATCTTAAATCATTCTGACCTCACCTCAAAAGCATTTGTTATGAGAGCTTAAAAATTATTCTAAGCTCATGAAAATTATTCTATTAAAGCTCAACTCAAAGCCATCTGTTGTGACAGTTGAAAAACTATTCTAAGTTTACCTCAGAAGCATTGGTTATGAGAACTTTTAATTATTCTACAGGCTAAGCTCACCTCAAAAGCATTTGTTATGAGAGCTGAAAAAATTATTCTAATCTCACCTCAAAAGCATTTGTTATGAGATTTCAATTTCATCCAAGCTCATCTCAGAAGCAGAGAAATTGTGAGATCTCAGGAATTATTCTAAGCTCACCTCAGAAGCATATGTTATGAGAGCTTAGAAATTATTCTGACCTCACCTCAAAGCAGCCACAAGAGCTTGAAATTATTCAAAGCCCACATAAGAAGCATCTGTTATGAGCACTTAAAATTACTCTAAGCTTACTTCAAAAGCATTCTGTTATGAGACTTAGTATTATTCTAAGTTGAGAGTTATTCTAAGCTCACCTCAAAACCATGTGATTTGAGCTTTAATAGAATTTGTTGTAAGCTGCCATAACAAGTACTTTTGTTGAGAAAGAGGAATAAGAAAAGTCCCCCTATTCTTTGCTTCAAATTCTTTTATATCTTGTACTTTGCTTGTTTTTCAAACTGTGGTGGTGGGTAACCAGTTAGCTTAGGAAAATAACTGCGACATTAAGCTTAACACACCATTAAGTGAGCCACAACATGAAAAAAACAACAAAGTGGCATGTGTGCCCAGGGACAAATCAGATCAGCCTGGGCATCTGGCAGTCTGATGAGTAAGTGCTGTCTGCATGGAGCTAGCTTAGAACCTCAGCCACCCTTTACGCACACAGTTAAGAGTGATCAGACTGGGCAGATGCCCAGGCTGATCTGAGTTTTGCTGGGTACTTAACGTATGCCACTTTGTTGGTTTTGTCATGTCGCGGCTCAGGTATTTAAGTGATAAGGATGGACTGTATATGCTTGGTATAGCTACTTTACAGTTTCATGACTCAGTTGTGGCTTAATGAATTAACAGCCCTTTTAGAATACGAGGGGCGTTCATTTGATGTTGTCATTGGGGTTCTACAGGGCGGGTTATTAATCCCATTCGCATTTCATTTACTTCAATCCTTAGGAGTATTCTCTCTTGACAGAAACACACTTTACAAGTCTCAAAACCCATTCTGTAAAGGCAGAGAAGTAGGCCTTTTTAGGTATACTCTGAAGACACTGGTAAATTACACTATCAAGTACACTTCAGGATTCATAACGACGACCAGAAAGAAGGATTTTCTTTAGTAAAGGAAACGGGAAAAAGTCGCAGGGACTAAGGTCTGGCGAAAAAGGTGGATGAGAGAGCTGAACTACCTTTTCCTCTTTCAAGAAGTCTTGGTCAAGAACACACTTGTGAGCAGGTGTGTTGTCACGGATAAGACAAAGACCTCTTAAACCGGTTGCAGGTCTACGTTTTTCATAGTTTGCCTTTACTTTTGACAACACACCATTCTTATAAAATTTGCCTGTGATTGTCTTGCCATTTGGTACGGGAATTTGAATAATGGGTCCATCGCAATTGAAAAGTACCGCATACAAAACTTTTGCCGCGCTTTTAATTATTTTTGCAATGACCAGCAGCTTTTCTTGGCTGGCCGGGGCAGGGCTCACCTTTCAGGTCAGTTTTACCACCTTTAAATTTTTTATGCCTCCTGAAAACTGACCTTTTAGAGACAACAGATGTCCCATGTATCTGACAAAGTTCACTATATATATCTGTGAAACTGAAACATTCAGACCAACATGACCTTTAATGTAGGCCCTAATTTCAAAGCTTATTTTGTTTTTTTCATTTTGCATACAATAAGGGTTGTGTATATGACAGAACCAACTTGAACTTTCAATAACTTTTGAAAGACTGAACGGATTAGACCGAAATCTCATCCTATCATAGAAAATCACTCACTTGTGAAGTCACCACAGTTTCCACATGCTCCTTACAGCCATGCGGTGTGGTGGGCCATTAGTGAAACAATTAAATGAACGACCCTCGTATTTCATTGATATTGGGCAGTGAAAATTAACGACTAAATACATTAATTTGTGCTTTTTATTGCCTTTTAAGCTACATTGACTTTACTTGTGTAGGGGTGAGGTTCTGAATAAATAAATGAATAAGTGAGAAACAAAAATATCTCAAACTTTATGAGATTTTGCTGCTTGTTCATTCACTTTCTGCACATATCTATTATCCAGGTGTCTTAATTCATACAGTAACTACAATATATACCATAATGACCCTAAACATTTGGACGGACAGGTCTGAGCAAACACTGTAGACCCAGATCAAACTGCTCCTCAGGGTCTACAATGCTTGCCATTCACTAAGCATCATTTGGATGCATTCACCTGTGTAAAGTCCACTTTCTAAGAATTTTTGAACAACAATTTCCTGGTATTCGGGTGTCCGAAATTTTAGGGTCATTTCAGTAATGTCACTGCTATTTTGGAATATCATGAGCTTGAAAAGCTCATGGAATGTAAGAAAGTTTTATTAGGACGTATAATAATGTTTGTACTGAGAATTTCCCCATATCCTTTTCAGTACTAGACAGGGCTCTACAAGAGTCAAAATCTGTGGAATGAAAATTGAACTGCTATCACAGAAAACTATGTAGTTCGGTTTTGTTAGATTGATCTTTATACCAATACAATTCAAACACAATTCATTGAGGTCTTGCTATGCATTTATTAATGAAAATGAAAAGAAAAATTATTAAGATTTTTTTATCCCTGAAATTTTATCATACCTGGAGCCAAGAGATGACAACTCCTCCATCATTGTTAAGGTGCTCGATGGCATTTACTGGGCTTTAAATTCTGTCTAATTGGTCGCGATCCGTCTCCTGCCATGTTTTAAATCTTTCAGTGACGTTTATTCTTGTCTGAGGAGTATCGCAGTAATTATTTCATTAGATAGGCGACAACGTTGTCTCCTCGAGCGTCATGAAATTTTATTGAGAGTCGTTAAGCTCAAAGAATTGTACTGAATGACAAATTAGACCTGGTTTAATTTATGGTGTGCACAATAACTGTTTATTTACAAAATTCGTTGTGTCATGCTAAAACAGGCCTTTTAGTGTGTATGAACAGTAAAGGCATATATTGGCCTACCCATCCTTACAGTCTGGTAAGAATCTTATCTGTTTGATATTTAGATTCTTCAGGATCCATAGATTGTTGTTGTTAACTTTTTAAGCACCAATTTGACCAAAAAGCAGATGACAAAATTTACGTCTGCAAATTTAAAAAAATCAAAATGTTTTGTCCAAGCTATATCATATTGAGAATTCAAAGATTAGAGGGCAAACAGTATAGAGCCAGATGAGGCAGCTCATTATGAGCTGCCTCATCTGGATCTATGCTGTTTGTAAATTCAAGGACATGAATTTACATTTTTGACGCTTTAAACATTAATTCAAACAGGGATGAGTATGATTCAACTTTGTGTATTTGGAAATGGGATAAAGTTTAATTTCTTGTGTCATGGCTTCCAAAATGTTAATAGGAAGTAGCGGAGCTAATGAATTACAAAATTTTCACAAACATAATTAGTCAAACATGTCTTATTACTCACCGAAAGTGTGATAATATTTCATGTTCCCGTTTCAAAATGTGAGGCCTCCTCGATGGAGCTGGCCAAGAGACCAACACTTTCAGTCCTTTGGTCAAAGCATCGTTGGCATAATGAAGTCATACGTCAAGGATTTGAGTCTTCAAATACACATATTTTAAAAATCAAATGTGCAAATATTTGTTTTTAAAACCAAAAATGGCACTGCTTATATATTTTTTTTAAACCAAAAATGGCACTGTTTTTGTCTCCTCTTTAACTAGTAGAGGTGTAAAATAGGTATAATTTTTAGCTCGCCTGTACAAATATACAGGAAGAACTATTTCACTACCCCCGGTGTCGGAGTCAGTGGCGGCGGCGGTGTTAGCAAAATGTTAAAGTTTTACATTAAAGTTTTTTAGGTGATGGGCAAGGCGCTGTCAGGCCAGCTGTCCTGTCCCACTGACAGGTCTTGTTTGTTGAGTTTTCTGGTTTAACTCTGTTTTGTAACAGTGTGTAGACAGAAGAGACACCACCATTTTAAGAATACACTTTTTATGACTTCCTGTTTGCATCCTTGGATGACAAAACCCTTTCAAATAGAGGTCTGCTCTTAAAGAAAAGAATTTGATACTAGGGGATCAAATTCTTTTCGGTTAGAGTTGACCCCCTTTGAGAAAGGTGGCAAAAAGACAAATGTCAGAGTTGTTTCTTCTAACTGTGTATCTATTTGTCATAAATCCCTTTCTTTAAAACTGTTTACAACCCAAGCTATTGTTAGAAAGGGAGTGTTTGGTGATAATTAGGGATAATTTTTGTTAATTCTGCATAAAAACATATGTTGTAGCCCCTCATCTGAACCATCTCATCGAGACGGTTCAGATGAGGGGTCACAACGTATGGTTTCGATGAGAAATAAGAAAAATTATCCCTCAGTTATCATCAAATGTTCCCTCGTATAAAGAGCTCTACTAGTACTTCTCTGCATGTTTAAGGGAGATTTGACAAAGTGTTCCACAGAATTCTTGTCCATTAGATTAATACTAGAAGTACCATTTTGTTGCTGTTTTCAAGCTTACCATACGCCCACATTTCATAACAAGAAGTGCAATCAGTTGCTTACTATGCAGAATTAGACAAGTTATAGTTTTGATCTTAATAACATAATGGATTATTTTCCTGTGTTGAAATTAATTTCATAATTTCATTGGTTTTATAACACTTTCGGGCCATTTTTCACTGTCAAGTAAGAAGAAAAGAAAAACAATATGGCCACAAACAAACAAATAAAATACTTCAATCCATGTGGCATGTGAAGAAAAATGAGCTGCGACGCGAGAAAACCAACAAAGTGGTTGTGCGCCTTGCGCAGACTCAGACCAGCCTGGGCATCCGCCCAGTCTGATCAGAGTCTTCGCTATGCGCATGGAGGTAGCTGAGACCCTTAGCTACCCTTAAGGCACAGAGTGAAGGCTCTGCTCAGAGTAGGCGGATGCCTAGGCTGATCTGAGTCTGAGCAGGGCGCACAACCACATTGTTGGTTTTGTCGTGTCTTGGCTCAAATCAGATTTTCTCATTTCCTGGGTCATATACTGTAAATCGGTAAATACTTGACAGGAGAGTTTTATTATACCCCTGGCATACAAAATAAGGCCTTACCCAATGTCTGTTTATCCGACTGTCTATTTGTAAGTTAATATTTGCATTTAAGTTTTGCGTTAAAGTTTTTCAGACCTTATATTATGCAAACCCGTTGTTGGGCTTACATTTGACATGGTGATAGATGGTGGTCAAGTGTTTTATTCTGTACCACCTCCACCTATGCCTGTGACCTAGAGGTCAAGGACATGGACTGTCACTTTTCATGTTAAAGCTTTGCATTAAAGTTTTTAAGGTCGCTGTATAATTCAAACCCTTTGTGGGATTGGGTTTATGTTTGCCATGATGATAGATGTTGGTCCAAAGTTTTATTCTGTACCATCCCCACCCATGCCTGTGACTTGGAGGTCTAGATCACCGATTTTGACTTTTCATATTAATTTTTTGTGAAAATTTTTAAGATCTGGTAACATCCAGTCCCTTTGTTCAGTTTGGTTTAGGGGAGCCCTGGTAGCTCAGTGGGTTAAGTGCTGGCCTACTGATCTAGCGGACCGGGTTCGAGCCCCGCTCGAGGCAAGAATCTTTCCTACTGTAAATGGGGTTCCATTGTACACAGCCTTTCATTATCACAGTCCCATCGTCCTGATATGACGGAAATACTGTTGAAAGGGATGTAAAATCGCAAGTCATCAATCCATCCATCACTTTGATTATTTTCGTCCAAAGTTTTATTCTGTATCATCTTTACACATGCCTGTGACCTAAAGGTCAAGGGCACAGACTTATACATTTTCGTATGTTTTGTGTTTAGAGTTTTGAGATCTCATATCATCAATTTGGTATGATGATATGTGTTGGTCTAAAAAAATATTCTATAACATCCAAACACAGGCCTTGACTTATGGTCAAGGTCACAGACATACGCTTTTCCATGTTAAAGTTTTGTGTTAAGTTTATATTCTTTGCTTATTTTTCCCAACTTCTTCAGTAGGACCTTCTGGTTTGTGACTTAGTTTACATTTAGGTTGCAACAGTTTACATCATCTGGATGCAGCTGTTGACATATGGTCAAGGTCACATACAATTAACAGAGGTATCAGTGTACTGCTTTATAATGTTTCATATATGTCTGTTATCCTTCAATGGAACCATTTGATATATTACTAGGTTTACTCCTAGCTTGCAGCAGATTAGTTGACATCCTCTGTATCCTGTGGCTGACCAAAGGTCAAGGTCACAGACTTGAAAATTTATATCTTATATGTGTTTAATTTTTGTGTTTAAAGTTAAATGTCTTTAGGCAGTGGTGCTGGCAAGGGGTTTACATGAGCCCCTGCTCACTTGCTTTAGTTTTCACTAATAGTCACAAAACTAAGTTTTATTTTCACTAATATTTACAAATATAATGAGCAGGCTTGGAAATTCAAGAATCTCTCAAAGTTTCTTTAAGTTATTTATTAATTATCTCCTGGTAGAGAAACAGGACCAAATAGATATTACTGGTAGGCAAGTACTTAGTCTTGAACTAAGAATTTGCCATTAGTTCCAAAACCAAAAAGTTGTGAAATAAAGAACATGCTAAAATATAGCAATTTACAGTTCATTCATTTATATCATACATGTATGATATCACTGTTATTCAGTGTTTTACAGTCCTTGTCAGCAGTGCATTCTCTTATTGAAATTATGCTCATTTTGAAGGCGATAAAAACCTTTAGAAATCTTCTTCCCCAGAACTGAAGAGCCAAAGAACTTGAAACATCGTATGTAGCATCAGGGACTCAGGCGATGTTCAAGCAATGACCCTGCATTGACCTTGACGGTCAATTTTGGTACTTTATGCTTTGATATGCATAAACTATTGATTTCATGGAAACTAAGCCTTGATATAATAATTAGAATATATGGTTAACTAAATGAATGCATGATTGAAGAAATAAGGTCTCCAAATGTCAAGGTCATTCTTTGACCTTTGCTCGAAGAGACTGAGATCTTAATGTTAAGTATGTGTAACCGTTCCTGGTGAATCATGTGACCACCATATTTGGAAGTTATGTGACTTAAATCATTTCTGCTAAAATGGTGGTCAGTGCTTTGCCTACAATGTGTGAAAATATGAAGTCGGTTGAAGTGTACAGAAATTATACTTCCGAGATAATGGTATTCCCATCAAAGAGCATAACTTTGAATGTGTCTGACATGCTAAGGGTCAAAACTGATGACAAAATTTATGCCTGCAAAATTTAAAAATTGTTTTGCCCAAGGAGTATTATATTGAGAACTCAAAGAATAGAGGGCAAACAGTGTAGATCCAGATGAGGTGGCTCATCATAAGCCACCTCATCTGGATTGACGGTGTTTGCAAATTAAACTATTTTCATTTATGGCAGTTTAACTGTTAATGAAAAAGTAAAGTGAAAATCTTGTTTCAAGGTTCTCTTCAAATTTTTATCAATTTTGCTGGTAGAGAAAGACTTCCTTTAATATGAAATTATACTCTAAAGATGTAAGACGACTTGTCAGATATCTTTAGGCTAGATAATTTATTACAGATTAATTTATCAATCTAGCCGATGATTTCAATTTGTTTCAACGAGGGTGGTATTCCCATTACTTTAGACATTTACGGTATTCAATCATTGTTTAGTCGGCTCCAAACTTGCTATACTTGTCACAGGGGTCGTTGATTTTTTGTCAGCCGAGGCGCGAAGGACAAAAATTTTCACACTTTAGCAATAATAAAATGGCTGTAGGTCCGACAGTCATACAATAAAGAGACGCCTGACACAGTGTTAATAAAGCCGTCAGTTTGTAAAGCTGAATTGAAGGTGTGGATTCTCTATAAATATTTGTGTATCATTTATTGAAAATATTAAATAGATAATTACAGGTGTCAAGTTTGTTATATTCAAGCTCCGCAAATAAGGTGTTATATTTCATAATTTTAACCACAGAATGTGCTGAATATTAGAAAGAGGTTCAATTGCAGATCAGTATCTCGGTGGTTTTGATTATAACTTATAAACAGGCCAATGTTTAACAAAAACATGATTTATTTGCATACAGTGAAACCCCAGATCAGACTGCAAATCTATACCTTTTGGTCAGGGTGTTCACTGTTTTCTGTATATTAGAGTTTCAGAGTTTTAAGAGCAAATTTCCAGATGTGATTGTATGAAATCGCTAGCTTATTAGGATCTTGGATCTTCCCATGGGTGATAAGCTCCAATTTCCTATGGGGAGCTGAATTAATAATACCGTAATGACCCTAAATATTCGGACAGACAGGTCTAGGCAAACATTGTAGGCCCAGATCAAACTGCTCCAGAAGGAGCAGTTTGATCAGGGTCTACAATGTTTGCCATTCTCTAAGCATCATTTGGATATGCATTAATATGTGTAAAATCCACTTTCTAAGAATTTTTGAACAATATTTGTCCCACTTTCGGGTGTCCGAAATTTTAGGGTCATTACGGTAGTAAAGCCAGGCACTGGTAAAAAGTTCATGATGCAACTTAAGACCAGAAAACAAGCAGACCAGACTGCACATTTCGGCTGTCAAATAGGATGTACGAGTATTTGCTGCATGCTTTCAGACAGGTGCTAAATTTGGTGATCGGCAATGGTCCTGACCAGCCTGCAAGGATTTGCAGGCTAGTCAGGGCCTTTACTGATCACATTTGCCCATGTAGGTCTTAGTATGATTATTGAAGAGGGCCTTATTAAAAATGATTGTCCTTTTGCCCCCTGTATGAGTGTCTGTCTGTCAGGGTTAATATTTGTCTGAAAAATGCATTGTCATGATGAAAAAAGTTAAGATAATTATTAAAGATCAGCAAATACAAAAAAAAAAAAAATGGCAAGAAAACAACCAAAAGAAAAAAATAGTTAAGATAATTACATGTATAATTAAAGAGATCAGCAAATACAAAAAAAAAAAAAAATGGCACGAAAACAACCAAAAGAAAAAAATAGTAAAACAAGTAAGACAGAAAAAGATGGCTTTGTAAAAACTAATGAAAAAAAAAAAAAAAAAAAAAACTAAAATGTATTTGAATTAATAATTATAATAAAAGAAAATGTATTGAAGTATCTGATTAATAAAACTTTGAATATGAAAATTACAGTATTTCATTTGTTAAAAAACAGTGGAATTTTTTTCCCCCAGAACCATCTTGCAAGATAGATCTAGATTTTTGGGATAGTTTTGGAGGAAAGAAAATCCCATCTTGCAGCAGACTCACACAAGACTTATTTAGCATTTTAGGGTCTTTATGGATAGGGAAAACCCCATCTTATAATTGAAGAAATATGGCAGTTAATCTGTGTTCAGGCTCCATAAAGGTTATGGCATGCACACGTACTGGCATAGGCATAAATTTTGTCATTTGTTATTCTGGGGCCCTGTTGTTCAAAACTAATGATGTTGTTAGTTAATAAGATATTTAATATAAATTTTCAAAGATATTTTATGCATAAACACTGCCTTTTTTTGTCAAAAATTGTGAGAAGCTTTTGCAGTGCAAAAGCTCCTTACAATTTTTCAGCAAAAAATTAATAACACAATTGATTTTGTGAGTACTGTTAGACTTAACAAATCCTCGACTAATGACTTCCATAAGCTAACAACTTGGCCCTGGTTTTAAAATCAGTGCTCAGTTTTGTGATAATGGGCAGACAGGCAAGACATAGAATTATGCGGCTTGTGTGCTAGAGGATTCCTCAGGGTCTGTACATATTGTGTGCAAACAGCTAAGGTTTTGGCCAAACTGTGCAGATGCACAGGCTGGTCTTAGCATTTGCTAGTCACATATGCATTAAGCACCATTTTTGTATCATGGCTCCAATTTTGATATAATAAGAGGCCTTAAAATAAGGTCTGAGATGCAGACTCCAAGACACATTGCGGTTACTAAAGTACTGTCACTGTTCGAAAAATGTATTGGTTTAGTTTATACCAATTAAATAGATATTAAAGCTAATGATACCAATATTTTCAGAGTTCCAAAAATATTCTTTGGGACAAGAACTCATAAGCAGATAGCTCAGATTGCCAGAGAACTGAAGAAAACAGCCTACCATGATGTCAGGTACGGTGAAGCTTGGCGGCTACAGTATTTATCAAAGTTATAGGCCGGCTGTAAGATTATGCACTCAAGGGGTGGTGAATTCAACATCATGTTGTCACTGACTTGTGAACCAGTGTGTTAAGATCAAATGAGCCACGACACGAGAAAACCAACAATGTGGTTGTGCACCCAGTGCATACTCAGATCAGCCTGGGCATCTGCCCAGTTTGATCAGACTCTTCGTTAAAGTCTCAAAGGGTAGCTTGGGGTCTAAGCTACCTCCATGCAGACAGTGAAGACTCTGATCAGACTGGGCGAATGCTGAGTCTGTGTTGGGCGCACAACCACATTGTTGGTTTTCTCATGTTGTGGCTCAAATGATGACTTAGAAATTGCTGGGTCTTGACTTTGCTCATTTGTAACAAGCAATAACATCATAATGCTACCTTGCAGAATATGAAAAGTGATAGGGTACTAGTTTTAGTTCATGTTTTTGCATAAACTTTGTGGTAGAATATTACTTTGTGGTAGAATTTTTAATAACAAGTAGAGTACTTTTATTTTCTGCCGGAAGGGGTGTGCGAAAGCCGTATCCTCTTATACATAAAATATCATGTTTAACAGCAGTACAAATAACGGCACGTGCTACATATGACGTCACAAACTGAAATCAAATATCATCCTGTTTTACTTCCTTAAAGGGCCAATGTATGCCATAATATAGACAAACAGGCATGAGGTAACAAGCTTCAACAGCTAATGCTGCAAGAGTCCTAAAAAATGTGAAGCCAGGTCCCCTTACTCTATGTAATTCAACCATACAAATACCACTATAAATGATGTCACGTTTCCAAAACAATTACAAAAATCTAGATTTGTCACAAGACAAATCTCGATTTTGTGGGTTGTTCAGAACGGGGAAAAAAACATGTTTCATCCAGATAAATATGGTATATGGAAACTGTATGGCCAGACCAGCTTATGCCCATGTGCATCTGCATGTCTCTTAAGTTTTACTTTGTTTATATGGCTATTAGACAGGGTTTTCCCCTTTCTAAAATGACCCAGAATATCTAAATCAGTCTCATGAAGTTCTGCTATAATATGGGCAGTTCCCTTCCAGAATAATCCCAAAGATCTAGATCCATCTTATAAGATGGATCTAGATCTTTGGGATTATTTTGGAAAGGAAAAACCACAGTCTTATAACCATAGAAAATTGGTAATATTGACCATTTATACTTCAGAATGGCTATTCTAGCAAGTCGAGAATATACCTGTATACATCCTGAGGTGGTGAGGATGAAAAGTAAAAGTGAGGGCTGTAAAGAGAGGCTGGATTCTAGGGTAAGTTAGAGGGAATATTCCTTCTGCTTTGCCCTGTTTTGTAGGCATAGGGTAAATGTTCTGAGTTCAAAATCCAAGGGTCCCTTTTAAGGTTTATGGATACACTTTCAGGTCAAGCAACTCTGCCATTTTAAGTTTTGGCTCACCTGAAAGAAAGTTCAGGAAGAGTTGTTTTTTTGTCGCCCTGGTGTCCACATGCAGATGTTTTAGGTTAAAGATTTTTTATGTTATGGGCAAGGCACTGTCAGGTAAGTTATTCTGTACACGGACAAGTCTTGTTGCCTCCCTTATCAGTGGGGTCATCTCTTACAGAAAAGCGAACCCTTTCCTTTCCGTTAAGAATTGACACCAATTTAGAAAGGCTTCATCATAGAGGGAAGCCAAAAGGAAGTCACGAATGTAAAAGTGGTGGTGTTAATCTCAGGTCATGACTCTCTTCTAGTCTGTGAACTGTTTCAACCTATTCATCATTTCTTCCTATCCCCAGTCAGGTCTTAATACCTTTAAAGCATACTTGTTTAATAAAAGAATGTGAAACTTTAAAGAGGTTGTCAGATATATATGAGCCACGACACAAGAAATCAACAATGTGGCTGTGCGCCTAGCTCAGACTCAGATCAGCTTGAGTATCTGCCCACTCCGATCAGACTCTCTGCTAAGCGCTTAAAAGATAGCTAAGGGTCTTAGCTACCTTCATGCGGACAGTGAAGACTCTGATCAGACTGGGCGGATGCCCAGCTTGATCAGACTGGGCAGATGCCCAGGCTGATCTGAGTCTGCACTGGGTGCACAACCACATTGTTGGTTTTCTCGTGTCCCGGCTCATATGTAATTTGGATGAATTGTGCCTTGAATAGTGAAAGCATAATAAAAACTTAAAGTGCCAAATACAAAAATAGTTGAATTTGCAAACACTGTGGATCCAGATGAGGCAGCTGAGAATGAGCTACCTCATCTTGATCTACATTGTTTGCCCTCTAGTCTTTGAATTCTTAGTAGGATGTAGCTTGGATGAAACATTTTTAGCTCGCCTGTACGTCGGTGTGGGCGTGGGCGTCACACTTTAAAGTTTTACGTCAAAAGATTTTTTTTATGTGATGGGCAAGGCACTGCAGGTGAGCTATCCTGTACGCGGACAGGTCTTGTTTGAAATTCTGCTGACATAGATTTTGTCTTTTGCATTTTTGATGTCTTAAGGGTTAAACCCAGCAGACATACTTGATTGTGAATAAACTACATGTACTGTATTGCAATGACCCTACATATCACAGAATTTGTTTGCATTATTACGTGTAAAATTCACAACGTAATTGCTTATTTATAGGGACCGGGCTGTAAATTTAATGACAAAAGTAAGCGTGTATATCTGAATCAGAGTCAGTTACAAGACAGCCTGCCAACAGCCTGGGATATTGAGGACTTTGTTAAATCATGTAAAGGGAAAAAGGTAGGTTCCGTATTCTGTGAAATTACTGAGAAAAGAAGATAGGTGTCCTAATGTGTGAAACATATGAAAGGAAAGAGGCTAGGATTCAGAACATATGAGCCACAACACAACAAAACCAACAAAGTGAGGTGCAACCAGTGAATACTCAGATCAGCCTGGGCATCTGCCCAGTCTGATAGAGACTTCACTGTCTGCATGGAGCCAGCTTAGACCCTTGGCTGTCCTTCAAGCTCACAGCGAAAACTGAGCCCAGGCTAGTCTGTGTCTTTGCTGGGCGCACATGCCACTTTGTTGGTTTTCTCGGCCTGCAGCTGCATTGTATTTGTGTATTGGAGAGCAAGTACTGATTGGGGTCATGATGTGTAAAATTGTGTAAAAGGAGGAAATATGGGTGTCATTACGTGCAATTTGTGTAACGAAAAGAAGATTATGCGTTATCCTGTGTGAAATTGTATAACAGAACCTTGCTCGGTACAACCATTGTGTTGGTGGGACATTAAATCTGAGTTCCCTCTAGGTTTACTTGAAAGATGGTAGAGGTCATAGTGTGTCAAATTGTATGATGTAAAAAAAAGGTATATGCTGTGTGAAATTGTACAAAGGAAAGAAGTTGGTTTCCTATTGTGTGAATTGTATATAGGAAAGAGTGTTAGTGTCATTATGTGTGAAAGTATGAAAAGGGAATCAGATTTGTGTCATAACTGTTGAAATTACATATTGGAAAGATGGCTGTTTCATACTGGTAATGTGTGAAAAGAGCTTAGATAGAGCCGAATTTTGATAATAGTTGTTGTTTTGATTATCTTTTTACCACACATACAAATACGTGTATGTTGGCTCCTTACAGTTCTAGTTGGCAACTCAAGTTTAGAAAACTTAAAACATAGCATCTGGTTGCCATTTTATCCAGAGGTGTGAATGAGTCATTAGCATATTGATTTTTGTAATCCATGTGAAACTTATACTCAAGATGGGAAGCATATCATAATAAATACACATTTTTACTACAGTAACTTGGTCTAACTCTTTGTTTCACGTTGAGTGGATATACCCAGATCACAGGACCATATGAGATGCTTGCATTTCAAACCTGTAGATAAGAGCGAGTATTTGATGATAATTGAGAGATAATTTTTCTTATTTCTTATTGAAACCATATGTTGTGACCCCTCATCTGAATCGTCTCATTGAGACGGTTCAGAATAGGGGTCACATCATATGTTTTTATGAAGAATCCCTAGTTATCACCAAATACTCCCTCTTATCTAGAGCTCTGGCATTTGCATCAAGTGTAATCCAGAGAGTGGTACTTCCTTAAGATGTGATAGACAGGATCAGATCAAACTTCTGAAGTAAGATATGCTTATAATATGAGCCACGACACGAGAAAACCCACAATGTGGTTGTGCACCCAGTGCATACTCAGATCAGCCTGGGCATCCACCCAGTCTGATTAGACTCTACGCTAAGCGCTTAAAGGGTAGCTAAGGGTCTAAGTTACCTCAATGCGGACAGCGAAGACTGATCAGACTGGGCGGATGCCCAGGCTGATCTGAGTCTGCGCTGGGTGCACAACCACATTGTTGGTTTTGTCGTGTCCCGGCTTATATACCTTTTACTCATATTTAATATCCTTTTCTTTATTTATATATTTGAACATCATGTAAAAAACTTTATGCCTAATTCCAGATTTAGAAAATCCTATGGTTTAGGGTAGATCTGATTATTTTGTAAATTCTCTTGCAGGCCTGCCCATATTTTGTGACAAGAAATATTATTGATGGGGCTGATATCATATTTTGTCCATACAACTACTTAATTGACCCTCTAGTCAGAAATAGTGTAAGTAAAATCAGTGAAAACATTGTCTTTTAGAAAAATGAAAACAGCCACATATTTAACATACAGTGAGCCCTGTCTCGAATGCCACCTCTATCAAGCAAAACTCTGTCTAAAAAGGCCAAAGTTTCATGTCCCAAAGTAGCATTTTCAGAACAAATAAACCTGTTTTAAGCAAGCACCTACTTTATGCATTCCCTACTGTACTGAATTTGAACAGATGTTCTTGGTGTGAATATATCTATGATAGTCTTCTGAAGAAGTTTGTTTGAATTAAGATCGGCGGAAAGGTGTATTAAGGTAGATTAAGAAACGTATATTTTGATACTGTCAGCTTTTAAACTTTAAAGACTGGAAACCCATTTTTGGGTAATATGCAAACATTGCAGGCCCAGTTCATATGCAGCAGAATGCAGCATTTGATCAGGGTCTGCACTGAATTTCTAAGCAAAATACAATGAAAGTGAAAACATTCAGTAGGAACCCCTGAAACTAGAAATGTTAAGGATGGACAAGGCCACTAGTCAAAAAATAAACAAACTTGTAACCTTGCATTATACTACATACCAAGACCATTTGTATTCGACTCTAAGGCATAAATGAGCTGGGACACTATAAAAACAGATCCTTTTGCTATTGTATACTGTTTGTAACCTGTACATAACTTGTATGAAATTGAAATAAAATATGTTTACACCAAAAACAGCAAAGTGACATGTGTGCCCAGCCAAGACACAGATCCGCTTGGGCATCTGCCCGGTCTGAGCAGAGTGTTCGCGATTGGCATGGAGCTAGTTTAGACCCTTAACTTCCCTTTAAGCGCACAGCAGAGTCTGATCAGACTAGGCAGATGCCCAGGCTGATCTGAGTCTTCACTGTGCATATGCCACTTTGTTGGTTTTGTCGTGTTGCGGCTCAGATGGGTTAAATTAAGACAATATCTTGTATCTAGATGGAGATAGACTTAAAAGATCAAATTGTGATACTTGACGAGGCTCACAATATGGAGGACTCGGCTAGAGATGCAGGAAGCGGTTCCATAACGACAGACCAGATTACACAGGGCATACATAATCTACAGGAACTGTGTAAGTATAAATGAAAAGAATATTTCCAAGTCAAGGAGTGGTTCCATACCAACAGACCAAATCTTGCAGGGCATACCTAATCTACAGGAACTGTAAGTAAAAATGAAAAGAATATTTCCAAGTCAAGAATTGGTTCCATACCAACAGACCAAATCACACAGGGCATACATAATCTACAGGCACTGTGTAAGTATAAATGAAAAGAATATTTCCAAGTCAAGAAGTGGCTCCATACCAAGAGACCAAATCACACAGGGCATACATAATCTACAGGCACTGTAAGTATAAATGAAAAGAATATTTCCAAGTCAAGAAGTGGCTCCATACCAAGAGACCAAATCACACAGGGCATACATAATCTACAGGAACTGTGTAAGTATAAATGAAAAGAATATTTCCAAGTCAAGAAGTGGCTCCATACCAAGAGACCAAATCACACAGGGCATACATAATCTACAGGCACTGTAAGTATAAATGAAAAGAATATTTCCAAGTCAAGAAGTGGCTCCATACCAAGAGACCAAATCACACAGGGCATACATAATCTACAGGAACTGTGTAAGTATAAATGAAAAGAATATTTCCAAGTCAAGAAGTGGCTCCATACCAAGAGACCAAATCACACAGGGCATACATAATCTACAGGAACTGTGTAAGTATAAATGAAAAGAATATTTCCAAGTCAAGAATTGGCTCCATACCAAGAGACCAAATCACACAGGGCATACATAATCTACAGGCACTGTGTAAGTATAAATGAAAAGAATATTTCCAAGTCAAGAAGTGGCTCCATACCAAAAGACCAAATCACACAGGGCATACATAATCTACAGGAACTGTGTAAGAATAAATGAAAATTATGTTTCTAAGTCAAGATATTTTGAACTTTTAAGCATTAACTGAAATATTTTAAAGTCATGTACAGTCAACTCTCGATATCTCAAAAGTCCAAGTTTATCCCAAACTACTGATATCTCAAAGTAAATTTTCTGGTGCTAGAAACTGTACTTTGAGATATAAATAGTTGAGATAAGATGAGCTGAAATGTAAAGAAAAATAGGAAATGTGTTCAAATTGTTTTCTTTGATATAAGAGGTACTTTGAGATGTCAGTATTCAAGATATCGAGAGTTGACTGTATTGGACTGAAATACTTAAGCCCTACACGGTTCTGGTGAGGGGTTCAATACACCTGTACGTATGGAAAATTAAGGTGATTGGATACACATTCATGGGAAGCAATTTTGCTGTTTTCATCTTGCCTCCCTTTTCAATGTGTGTCAGCTCTTAAAATAATAGAGGATATTTACATTTTTAGGTCACTACTAAATATATTTCATTATATGTGTTGAAAATAACAGCAATTTCATGAGTGCATAGCTGCCGTTGGACTGACGTTGTGTGCAAATTAGCAATATGCAACTCAAAAAGTGACTAGTTTTATCTTCCTTGCAGTGGACCACAATGTGAAATTTATGGTGCATCTGAAGTTGAAGAAAATGGTAAGAATTCATGCTGGCGGCGAGGTTATAAAAAGTTTTTTCATGCTCAACTCAGCTGAGCATGATATTTCCTCTGTTTATCAGTATGAAAATGCCAACTAACTAATGTTGGCATTTTCATATTGATAAGCAGAGAAAATTTCATACTCAGCTAAACTGAGCAAGAAGCCATGTGCACTTTTCAATAATAGCTAAATATTAGCAGGTAAAATTTCATGCCCAGTTGAGTTGAGCATGAAAAAAGTTCCTTAAAGAGTAGACCCCTTTTGAAAGGGTTTTGTCATCTAGAAGTTACAAAAAGTTATTCCCTTTTGTAAAAATGGCAGACAAACATGGATGTATACCCATTCACCTTAAAATTCAAACAGGTTGATTTTGCTACCCTGCAATATGTGAAAAGAAAGGAAAAAGGAATTCCAAGTAGTGCAGACCCTGATAGCAAAGATTAGGGAGAGGGAGGGCAGTTCTGATCTGAATTCTCTCTCACTGTATAGGGACATTACAGTTTCTCTTATCATAATTCTGAATATTGGGACAGATGTGGCCGGGGCACGTAGCACAGTCGGTAGTGTGTCCGACTTATAAGCCAGAGGTTCCGGGTTCGATACCTGGTCCAGCCATTTACTTTCATTTCCCCTTCCACCGATTCAAGAAGGGCAGTTGTCAGTTACTGCCGAAAGTATGTGCACTTAGTACTGGTTCACCGCTTACATGTAGGAGGTCTAAGCCTGCCCAGGAATAGTGTGGTTAGGTTAACTGACCCTCCCAACATGACCATATAACTGTTTACTGGGGATGTTAAACAATAACACAACAACAACAATGGGACAAATGTGTCTGAGCAAATAGTGCAGTCTGATAAGGGTCTACACTGTTTGCCATTCCATCTGCATCGTTTGGACATGTTATTGCTTTGTAAAACCTAACCATTCCATTTTCTGGACAGTTGCAATTATTATATTAGATGACCCCATTTTTAGAATCTTATCAGAATCTCTGACTTTATGTTTGAGCCGCGACGTGAGAAAACCAACAATGTGGTTGTGCGCCCAGCGCAGACTCAAATCAGCCTGGGCATCCGCCCAGTCTGATCAGAGTCTTCGCTGTCCGCATGAAGGTAGCTTAGACTTTTAGCTACTCTTTAAGCGCTTAGGGAAGACTCTGCGCAGACACGGCGGATGCCCAAGCTGATCTGAGTCTGTGCAGGGCGCACAACCACATTGTTGGTTTTCTCGTGTCGCGGCTCATTTGTTTCTCCTTTGTTTCAGTTAGAAAATGTGCTGCAGTTTATTGAAGACAATAGTAGCAGTCTGGCACAGAAGGACTATGATCAAGCCTACAAAGTTTGGTCAGGATTTGATATTGTTGTCAGGCTTAAATCTGTTGGTCTAGGGCCAGAGGACTTTAAAGAAAACAAGGTACTAAAGCTAACCAATAGGAGGTGGGGTGGGGTTTTTCTCAACTTTCAGATTTGTTAAGGTCAGTTAAGATAAGCTTGATACTAGTAGATTATCAGATACCCAAATAAGGGTAGTGTCTAATGCTAATTCGGGATTTCTTTTTGTTGGCCTTTTCACCCATTTAGTATTCTGCCTGTTCATCCATCTGTTTGTACAACTGTCAGGGCAGTGCAAATGATTTAGAACCCTTTTTTATACCCTCTGCAAACCTTGTTTGTGGGGGGTATACTGTTTTCACGTCTGTCCCTCTGTCTGTCCATCTGTCCTCCTGTCTGTCCGAAATGCTCATGGTTTCCACTCAGTAAACTAAGTTTTATTGATTCCATTTTGTTGAAACTTTTATGGTACATGACCATAGACAAAATACAGGTTGAGTTTGAAAAGAAAGGTTATGCTTCAATTTGAACAGGAGTTATAGCTCCTGTTTGCAAGTTTTTGGTTTCTGCTCAATAACTTAAGTTTAAACAAATGGATTTCTCTGAAATTTATGTGCTACATGACCATCAGCAAAATACAGATTGAGTTTGAAAAAGGAGATTATACAGTGACTTGGACACAAGTGATGGCTCCTGATAGATCTGAAAAATTGAAAATATTTGGTTGGTTATCGCTCAGTAACTTAAGTTTAAACGAACAGATTTATTTGAATTTTATGGTACACGACCATTAGTAAAATACAGGTTGAGTTTGAAAAGAGAGATTATGTGTCAATTTTGGTAGGAGTTATACCCCTGATGTGCAACAAAAATTGAAAAATTTCGTTTCCGCTCAAAAACTTAAGTTTAAAGGAATGGATTTCCTTGTTATTAATATTGTATGTGACTGTTGTGAAAATACAGGTTGAGTTTGAGAAGGGAGATAATGCATTGATTTTGACAGGAGTTGTGGCCCCTAATAGAGCTGAAAACAGGCAAAATGTTAGTTTCAGCTCAGTAACTTAAGTTTTGATGATCTAATTTTGTTGGAATTGATACGTGACCATCAACAAAATGCAGGTTGAGTTTAAGAAAAATGGAGGTTACTGCCCCTGAGTTCCAAAATTGAGGTTATGCCTCGATTTTACAGGAGTAGCAGCCCCTGATAAATCAATATTTGGCTTCCGCTCAATAACTGAACGTTAGACGAATGGATTTCTCTGAAATTTATGTGGTACATGACCATCAGCAAAATACAGGTTGGTTTGAAAAAGGTGGTCACACAGTGATTTGGACAGGAGTTATGGCCCCTGATAGATCTGAAAAATGGAAAATATTTGGTGTCAGCTAATTGCCTAAATTTAAATGAATGAATTTATTTGAAATTTATATGGTACATGGCCATTTGTAAACTACAGGTTGAGTATGAAATGAGTGGTTATGCGTCAATTGTGGCAAAAAGTGGAAAACTATTATTTTCATCTACATGTATATCAAGTGCATGATGTACAAGTGCCGTTTATGTTTTCTGTAATGGGTAATGGGATAAGTATTGGTTCTAAATTGTGTTACAGATAGATTTAGTGGGAGGTATATAGTAAGCCCTGCTTACTGCCATTTCTAGTCTAATGTCCCTGCTTGAAGATCAAGTTCCTATTGTTGAAGAGTCTGCTTGCAGACAGTGAGCGTACTGTATTTCTTTGTGGTTATAAGATGGGTGTTTTTCCCTCCCAGTTCCAAAAATCTAGATCCATCAGGTCATGGTGATCTACTTTCCTGAAAATTTTCATTTCTGATTTTCAAGATCTGCCCTGTATCTCAGCTTGTATAAACCTCAGGCCTTTGAAACATTATCAGAGCATGTTCCCAACAGCACCAGCTCACTTTCCACAAAACTTGGTGACCATGACCTTATTATGTGAAATGAGCAGATCTATTTGACATGCTGTTTGCAGCCATCTACTTGTAGTTATTTGAGTCTATGTGTTTTACTTGAATTATTGAATTGTATTCTTTTAACTTTTTCAAGGACTGCCTAGCAAAAGCCATGGAGAGTGAGGAAAATGAAGTGGAGGCCAGAGGTCGACAGAATCAGGAACTAAAGCTTAGTAGTGCAACTCTTCAAACATTAGAACAGCTCTATCAGGTGCTTGATTACATGTACAGGAATGATTTGAAGTTTGTTGAAGATTATAGGTAAGTTCCTGCAAAGAGCTATAGTTACTGTGAATACAGGGACTCTTTTACAATGTAGATCAGAAGGCAGTGATTAGGAACCAAGATATTGTAAAACACTTACATTTGGCAGGTACTGAATTTTGGCAATATTAGCGGTAAACGCAAATAGTGCTAAAATATAAATCCGTTAATATTTGGTTTACAAACAGCATAACATGTTTAGATATAAAGGAGTACCAGATGATTATTTGAGATTTTTTTATCATTCCATTTAACTATAGATTGTGGCATCTATTAGAATCGCCTCGATTTGCCTCAGTGGGGCATTTCTAATGGATGCCACAATGTATAGTTAATGAAAAAGTAAAAAAAACTGTCACAAATTCGCATGAAATTTCCATCATCATCTGGAGCCATGATATATCTTGACCGCCAAAATTAATATGCGCCAATATGTCATTTTCATTTAACCGCGAAATTTTTATACCGCATTATTAAGTGTTTTACAGTAGTCAGTTTCCGTTTGTGGAATACTTGTTTAGGCTTGCTGAACAAAATGTGTGTGAAAAGAAAGAAAGTCGTAAAGTTCCTCTGCAAAGACAACCAATTTGATTGTATGTTCTGAACAGATTTGGACATATCAGAAAGATTAGGTGAAGAAGCAAGAAAAATACTCCATTTTTGTGCCAGAAATTTGGCTAATCTGGCACTCTGTATCCGTGTTTATGAATTGTTTATTAGTCCGCCAGAATGAAAGTTCAGGAACAGCTACTGTTGTCACCCTGGCAGTGGTGTCTGTGTTCATATCAGTCTTCTGGATGTTTTAGGTTAAAGATTTTTATGTGATGGGCAATGCCCTGTCAGGCAAGCTATCCTGTACATGTACAGATCATGTTTATTTCAGAGTGGCCATTTTGAAGACAAGAACTTTTGTGAATAATACGGACACTGTAAGTGTATTTACCTTCTGTTTAAGACAAACACCCAGTGACATGCAATATTTTTAGCACTGACAAAAAACAATTTTATGTTAGGGAATTGGACCAGTATTTTTCATATATCACAAGGATTACTATGAAATATGAAACACACATTTTTCATGAGCCATTTGTTTGAAAAATTGGTAGAATTTATTTCATATTCTGCAAGATCCATTCTTCAGTCAAAGTTCAACATAGACTTATGTCCTGTGTGTGAAAAAAATACTTGCTTTATCTAACTATTTTTTAAGTTTTAAAGCTATTCAATTTTTGTTTCACCTGCTTTAGCAAGGTGCGATATAGGCGTCCGGTTTTCCATCCATCCGTCCATCCATTCACATTTACGTCGACCCTAAATTTTAAGTCCATCAGGGTGTCCACGGTCAGGGAAAAAGTCAGGGAAAAAATTATTTTTTCAAGGTCAGGGAATTGTCAGGGAATTTTGAAATTTGTCAGGGAATTTTGGAATTTAAGCAAAAAGTCAGGGAAAAGTCAGGGAATTTTGAAATAACAAGTCTACGAATGATAAAAACATCAAGAATAAAGGTTAAGGCAGTTCCTTTGTGTTTGGCTATTATCATAATAATAATAATTATAAAAATAATTAAAATCACCGCACTGTATTGAGAAGGGTTCTCCTAACAAAGCTCAGTTTAGTATCTTTTATCAAGTTTGTGCATCTGGTATGATATGTGGTATGTGCACGATTTTGTACCATACCACATACCCTACTTCTGTACCATACCACTTAATGCAATATGAATTGGTCATGGTGGTGGTTGTATTACCTGTGCTTTAGCTATAAGTCACTTATGAAAATTATGTTATTTTTCTAATTTTCAGTACTGTTGGCTGTGGTTTCTTGTTTGCTTTGTAACACTTCATCTTCTGTCTTGTTTATTTAGTCTTTCATTTTGACTCTATACACTAAATGTCTACAAATTATAAGTTGTCAACATTTCCAACTGATATAATTTAGTATTATATGCATTGCTTAATATTTTAGATATGTTAAGAAAACTTACTGTACAACATTTACATGTATGCTTTAATATGTGGCAACTAAAAAATTCTTATTTGTTTGTATTAGTTAAATTTCATTCTATCTATTATATGATTGACCAGTTATTCTATGATTTGGAGCTCAATTAACTCTGTGGATAAGGACATTGTGGATTAGCATGCCAAAATGGACAAAATACAAGTTAACCTAATAAGATTTATATCTGTTCATAAGTATGCACTTCTAAATGAAATTGATAAAGTCTTTTTAGGCCCTTGGAAATTTTAATGATATAAAATAAAAATAGCCTAGTATCGTTAAATTTTGAAGCGCCTTAAAAGACTTAAATCAATTTCCTTTTGAAGTGCATACTTATGAAGAGATATATATCTTATTTGGTTATCTTGTATTTTTGTCCATTTTGGCATGCATCTAATTTCAAGCACCTCATCCAACAGTATAGATTACTTTTGTTAATACATGTACATATATGTATGTAGAAAAATAAAAAAAAAAATCAAAAAAAATCAAAGAAAAACAATTAAAAAACAAAATTAAAAATACATGGAGTAATACAATGACAATTGGTAGTAAAAAAAATTGGTAAGGGTTGGCTGTAGGGGAGGAGAAGGCCAACAGATTTCCCTGTATTATGACATGCATTTAATTTCAAGCACCCATCCAACAGTATAAATAACTTTTGAAAATACATGTACATGTATGTATGTAGAAAAAGAAAAATAGAAAATAAATTCAAAGAAAAAACAAACAAAAAACAAATTAAAAATACATGTATAAAGAGTAATACAATTACAGTTGGTCAAGTAAAAGATGGAAAGGGTTGGCTGTAGGGGAGGAGGACGCCAACAGATGTCAGAACTTTATGGCAAAATACAAACTCGTTAGTCAGGGAAATTTGATTTTAGTCAGGGAAAAGTCAGGGAAATGTCAGGGAAATTTGCTTTACTCAAATTGTGGACACCCTGTGACCATTCAAATGACTTTTTCTCTGAAACCTCTGCACTCATGGTTCTCAAATTTCACGTGCTGCATGACCTGACTGCAGGGTTTCTGAATAACAAAATTCATCTTGGTCCAGAATCCAAGATGGCCGCTGTTACTAAAAATAGCAAAAACAATAAAATTACTTATTTCTCCAGAACCACTTGGTATAGTTGGCTGAAATTGTACCTGGAGCTTTAATGGGACCTTGGTTTTAAAAATTATCAGAATAAAAAAAATCTGTTACAGTAGTGGAATTAGGTCACAGTGACCTACTTTCTGTTTACGAGTCCCGAGTTTGCAAAAATGCCAATATCTCAAAAAAACCTGAACAGATTTAGGTCAAATTTAGTCAGAATGGTCCTTAAATGGAGTTCTTTGAAATTTAAGCGATCCAAGATGGCCGTCAGCGACCGTTACTCAAAATGGAAAAATATAAAAATGACAATATCTCAAGAGGCCCTGAATGGGATTGGACTAAATGTGTATCAAAATGATCCTCGCATGAAGCTTTTTCATGATTTTTTCAAATTGACCATCCAAGATGGCAACCATCCACTGTTACTAAAAATAGCAAAAAACATGAAAACGATAATATCTCATAAACTACTGAATGGATTTTGACCAAATATGTTTCAAAATGACTCTTTTATCAAGTTCTTAAAGTGAAGGTGCAAAGCAGGTGCGACATAGCATTCCATGGAATTCTTGTTTTTACTGTGGTGCAAAAATAATAAGAGTTATTGGATATTCAATAGCTCTGTTTAATTTTGATCAAATATCGGTGTTCAGTGGTACCAGTGGAACTGGTTTTACCCAATGTCTGAGACATTACAGTTTTGACAACGAACACACCTCTGTTGCATTTCCAGCTTGGGAAAAGTAGAACGTGTTCAGCAACTTTCTGATTTTTTTTTCTATTCAATACAGTGAAACAAAACAAAAAAAGAATTAATGGATCATAGGCTTTTATTCAAATAAGCCGCGACATGACAAAACCAACAAAGTGGCATATGTGCTATGCGAAGTGGGCATCCACCCAGTCTGATCAGAGTCTTGGCAGGTAGCATAGACTCTTAACTACCCTTTAAGTGCACAGCAAAGACACTGATCAGACATGCCACTTTGTTGGTTTAGTCGTGTCTTGGCCCAAATTATTTTTAAGGTGAATGGGTATACTCTCAAGGGAAGCAACTCTGCCAATTTCAGTATTGCCTCCTTTTCAATAGGGCCAAATCTTGAAGAAAAGAATTGCTCCTCCTATAAGAGTAGACCCCTTTTGGACTGGGTTTTATCACCTGGGGCAGCAAACAGCAAAAATGTCTATCGTATTTGCCATAATTTGCCCACATGCTGTAATAAGGGCATACCTTGTTTGTTCCTCTTGTCTAAGGGCACATACTAATTTTCACCTAATATTTGACCAGTTTATGCCAACTATTTTGAAGCTGATTTGCTCATGCTTTGTTTGGGATGTGTATGTGTGCTTAACAGAATGACTCTTCTAAAGTGTCATTCTGTTAAGTGCACAGAAACATACAAACCATGAATACTGATGATTTTTAAGGTAGATTTGGTTGGTTGGTTATTTTGGGTTTAACAGCCCTTTGGGACAGTGTTTTGGTCTATATCGGACCGTTTAAGGTAGAAGTGAAATTTCATAGCACACAGTGCACTTATTACGGCAAATATTGTATTTTGGGGGGAAAAGACTGAAAAACATGGACGTATGCCGTACCTTAATTTGCTGTTTTGAACTATAAGATGATATTACAAAGGTTCTACTACCTCAGAACATAAAAATAAGCCAATCAGTGTTCTCCCCAGACCATTAAGGCATGTGCTTGCAACATGCCTTCCTCTTCAAATTTCTTTTGCAACATGCCTTAATTTCCAATGAAAATTTATGAAAATCCTATAATTTTCATTCCTTAGCCAGTAAAGTTGTGTTAAATGCATTAAGGATCATCAATAAATTATTTATAATGTAAATTTAAGTTAATTTTGACAAAGCATTGCTATATTCAGGATTATAAAAATTCATCAACAAGTCAAAATCTGATTTTTGTGTTAAAATGACTTGCCTTCTGAAATTTCTGGGCAGAACACTGGAGCCAATATATAATTTGATTCTAATTTTATGCTTGTAGAATGATATGTGGATTAACAGTCGCCATAGAAACAAAGGTGGGTAGGTCAAACAGAGTTGCTGCAGCATGCAGAACTGCATATGAGCTGCAACATGACAAAACCAACAAAGTGGCATATGCGCCCAGCAAAGACTCAGATCAGCCTGGGCATCCGCCATGCCTCATTCAGAGTCGGGTAAGCTGTAAGGTAGCTACATCCATGTCAACAGTGAAAACTGAGTTTTTGCTGGGTGCACATGCCACTTTGTTGGTTTTAGCTCGCCTGAACGAAAGTTCAGGAAGAGCTATTGTTGTCACCACGGCGTCCCCGTCCACGTCCGCGTCGGCGTTCGGATTGGATGTTTTGGTTAAAGTTTTTTAAAGACCTATATCTCCCTAACCCATGGATGGATTCTTTTGATACTTGCACTGTAGTTAGATAATGGTCTAAGGTTTAACAGGGTACCACCCCCACCCCACTCTGTGACCTTGATGTCAAGGTCATGGACTTAGAAAATTGGTAGTTTTTTTGGACTGGATGTTTTGGTTAAAGTTTTATAAAGCCCAATATCTCCTTAACCCATGGATGGATTCCTTTGATACTTGCACTAAAGTTAGATATTGGTCTAAAGTTTTTGAAGGTACTACCCCCATCCCCCTCTGTGACCTTGATGTCAAGGTCATGGACTTAGAATATTGTCTTTTTATTGATTGGATGTTTTGGTTAAAGTTTTTTAAAGACACATATCTCCTGAACCCATAGATGAATTCTTTTTATATTTGTACTGCAGTTAGATCTACAGAGTACTACCCCAACTCCGCTCAGTGATCTTGATGTCAAGGTCAGGGACTTAGGAAATTTTTGTCTTTTTTAAAGTTTTGTAATTGCATACTGATTCATAATGCTTTGCAGAGATTTAGTTTATACTTTAACTGATAATAGACTCTTTTCTTTTTTGAGTTTTTACAAAACACCCTATACTTACCCCACTGGATGACCTTGAAGTCAAGGTCATCGACTTAGAATGTTGTCTTAAAGCTTTTGGTTAAAGTTTTATATTTATGAAGACATAATTTCACAGTGCCACGATGATGGACTCAGTTGATAATAATACTTGGATGATCTTAGATATTGGTTCAGGGTTTTGATACATCCTAGCCCCCCCCCCCCCCCCCCCCCACCCCCCGTCAGAAGCTCATGGACTTTGAAATTTCATTTCACTTTTTTTATTTTAAAATTATTTTTAAGACTTATTTCTGAGATAGTTTTTGTTTATAAATGTGTTTTCATTATGGACATGCTTGCATGAAGTTTTATGCATAGCAGTCCAAATATCCCCCCCCCCCCACCCCCTCCCCCCTACCCGTCAGTTTTTTTACCTCAAGCTCATGGACTTTGAAATTTCATTTCATTTTTTTTATTTTAATTTTATTTTAAGATTTATTTCTGAGATAGATTTTGTTTATAAATGTGTTTTCATTATGGACATGCTTGCATGAAGTTTTATGCATAGCAGTCCACACCACCATAGCGGCTGTGTGATGGGCAAGCACCTATTCAGGCGAGCTATGCTGTCAGGCGACAGCTCTTGTTTATCGTGTCAGGGCTCTACTTTAAATGCTGCTTTTAAATATAATTCATGGATGAACCAGACTGCAGATTTTCAGAAAATGAGTAGGAATATTGATGGCTGGTTCTCTGCTTAATGGAATATGTAGATGCAAGTGAGGTAGATGCCGAAAACCATTCTGGAAAAAGAAAATGTCATCAGAAACAAACGTTAAAGATTTACATTCCAGTGAAATCATTTGTAGATCAAGGAGGGGTAAAGCTGTGTGATGTGCTAAAGTTAGATATTGACAAACTCATGTTCCTGTAGGAGCAAAATTTTCCTTCAAGAGTTGACCCCCGTTGAGAAGGGTTAGAAAAATGGCAGAATTGCCTCCCTTGAAAGTATACCAGTTTACCTTAAGACCTGCATTTATTTCAGCATCCAGAATGATGGAGATACACACCCTGAACTTCTGGTGTATGAACCCTGCTGTCGTAAGTTGATTTATAACATGCTGCATGAGCCACAACACACGATAAATCCAACAAAGTGACATTTGCGACCAGCAAAGACTCAGCCTTGGCAGCTGATTAGAGTATTCGCTATCAGCATGGAGGTAGCTTAGACCCTAAGCTACCCTTTAAGCACGCAGTGAAGACTCTGATCAGACTATGCTGATGCCTAGGCGGATCGGAGTCTTCACTGGGCACACATGCCACTTTGTCGGTTTAGCAGTGTGTCGTGGCTCATATTATGGTGTATGGGTACACTGTCACGTCATCTGCCATTTTTCGCAAGGGACACGGCTTTAGTGATCCTGCTTGCTTCCTTGGGTAACAGAACCCTCTCAGAGTTGACTCCCATTTTAAAGGGAGACAAAAACAAAAATGCTGGAGTTGCTTCCCTTGAAAATGTACCCATTGACCTTAAGTGTAAGTATTTTTACACCTCATTAACCATTAATGGACTCGTCATCATCAGGGCCTAGTTGTTCAAAGCATTATTATCTTAAAGAAGTCGTAAGTCAAGAATGCAAAAGCTTCTCACATTTTTTACAAAAAAATGGTGTTATTGCGTACAATACGCTTGAAATTTAAACGCCTTACTAACTAACAATGTCGTTAGTTTTGAACAGCTAGGCCCAGATTTAGAAAAGTCTGTGGCCTAGCTTAAAGGATTGTTAGAGAAACGAAGTTGTTTGTGAAAAATTGGTATGTCTTCTAGTACACTTAGTCAAGTGTGCTAATATCTTTTGCTAAAAAATGAATGGAGTCATATCATATTTTCGGCAAAACAAATAGTGTGTTTTTATGCTCCCCGAAGGGTGAGCATATAGTTGCCGCTTTGTCTGTCCATCTGTCCGTCCGTCCATCAGTCCGTCACACTTTTGTCCGGAGCATATCTCTGAAAGTATAAGGTGGAACTAAATGAAACTTTATACATTGATAGATGAGAAAGAGGGGAAGTGCAGTGCAAAAGAACCGTAACCCTGTCACAAGTATTTATGAAGTTAGCTCCCTTTCCAGTTTTTTCAATATTTTGCTTGTCTGGAGCATATCTCTGAAAGTATAAGGGGGAACTAAATGAAACTTCACACATTGATAGAGGACAATGAGGGGAAGTGCAGTGCACAAGAACCATAACCCTGTCACAAGTATTTACAAAGTTAGCTCCCTTTCCAGTTTTTTCAATATTTTGCTTGTCTGGAGCATATCTCTGAAAGTAAAAGGGGGAACTAAATGAAACTTCACTCATTGATAGAGGACAACGAGAGGAAGTGCAGTGCTTAGGAACCATAACCCTATCACATGTATTTATGAAGTTAGCTGCCTTTCCAGTTCTTTCAATATTTTGCTTGTCCGGAGCCTATCTCTAAAAGTATAAGGGGGAACTAAATGAAACTTCACACATTGATAGAGGACAATGAGAGGAAGTGCAGTGCTTAAGAACCATAACCCTATCACAAGTATTTACGAAGTTAGCTCCCTTTCCAGTTTTTTTTTTTCAATATTAAGCTTGTCTGGTGCATATCTCTAAAAGTATTAAAGGGAACTTAATGAAACTTCATACATTGAAAGAGGACAATAAGAAGAAGTGCAGAGCACAAGAACTATAACCCTGTGTTAAGTATTTACAAAGTTAGCTCCCTTCCTTTTTTTCAGTATTTTGCATGTCCAGAGCATATCTCTGAAAGTATAAAAGGGAACTTAATGAAACTTCACACACTGATAGAGGGCAATGAGTGAAAATGCAGAACACAAGAACTATAACCCTGTCAAAAGTGATTACAGAGTAAGCTCCCTTCCTAATTTTTGCTATAGTTTGCTTGTACATGTATGGAGCATATCTTAGGAAGTATTGAAGGAAACTTAATGAAACTTCACACTATGATAGAGGGTAATAAAAGGAAGTGCATTGCTTAAGAACTATAAACCCTACCTTTAGTAATTACAGAGTTAGCTCCCTTCCTAATTTTTTCAGTTATTTAGCTTTTCTGGAGTATATCTCTGTACATATTTAAGAGAACATGAATGAAACTTCACATATTGATAGTAGGGGTAATGACAAGAAGTGCAGAGCAGAAGAACCATAACTGTATCCCAAGTTATTTTCGGGTTACTTCCCTTCTAATTTTTTCTCAGTTGTATGCATGGCCAGAGCATTGCTCTAAAAGTATTGAAGAGAATTGTTTTTTTTTTTCCATTTTAAATTGCATTTAATTTACACAAAAAATCACTCCTTCACCAGGATACCCATTCTCCTATTCCAAGCCTTCGGGGAGCATCCATCGGTTCCACCGATTTTCTTGTTGTGTACAGTGCACCTGATCATGTAACATCTCATTAAGTAACCACATAATTTGAGTAGAAAAATCTGGCCCAGGTAATTTCATGCTTGGTCAGAACCTGAAACTTGTTGAAGGAACTGAGAAGTATGAAACATTAGACTCCTATGTATAATTTTTTGATGGTTATTCTAAAGGTGTTCAAGCCCTCCCAAGTCTGAAATAATGTTGAAAGGGCCATAACACTATAAGTCAACCATTTATCTGTTCTTTGGGTAGGTATATGTTCTTTTTGGACTAGCGAAAACAGGTTTGTGTACATTGAGAGTTAAAGACCATGATAAGCGCATGTGGAAAAAAACTTTAGGTGTAAAATATCAGTCTTGATAAAAGAGAATCAATATAATATCATTTGCCACCTGTTACTAATGTTTACATGAAAGGGTTAAAATTGAAACTGTTTGAATTTGCAAACAGCGTAAATGCAGATGAGGCAGCTCTTAATGAGCCATCTCATCTAGAGTTAATCTGTTTGCCCTATAGTCTTTGAATTCTCAATATGGTATAGTTTGTATGGTGGTAGGGGGTTCAGATGACGTTACGTCATCGCGTAATTTGCTTGTTGCGCGCTAAAAATACCCCCTTTTTACCATGTTGTATTGCTATAGTTTAAAAGAATTTTGTCATGATTTTTCTGAAGAATAATGAAAACACCCTTCTTTTTTTATTATAGGGCATTTTCAGTGCCAAAAATTCTATTTTACACGTAAAATAACGTTTGATAACCACTGACCAACGTCGATTTCCTTTAACGTCATTATGACGTGGCCGCATTTTTCCGATTGTTTACAACATAGTGGGGTGCCTTGAAACGGTTTCCGCGGCAACGTGTAAGCGTGATTAGTCAGACTGACCAATCAAATAAATTCTGAGATAGTGACCTTTACGAGGTTGATTGCCTCGGTAAAATCCGATCGTTAACAAGAAAACTAGAGCAATTTGACTGAAATAAGCCGAATTTTAACAGGTAAATAACTGGTTTACAAAACTGAGGCACTCATATTTGAATTCTATGACCTATAATCCACAAAAAACATTCCACCTCTGTGCCATGAGCTATTTTATATGCCGCGGAAATCATTGATTGGAGAGATGGTATCGGCGATATTAATGACGTTTCTCCACCCGCCGTTACGCTAAATTTGACGTCAGGATTTTTCATCACTTGATCGAGGGCTCCCCCGAAACTACGATTATGCAGTCGTTATTTTATTGTGTTAAGCAAATTTAATCGAGTCAGTTTTGATCTAAATTATTGTGTTTTGCTATTTTCCATATATTTTTATATACAAAGCAAAGGAAAGTGAAAGTGAAAGTACCTTGAACATTTATTATTTACCGTAAATTAACTTTGGTCGGCATTAATCAGAATTATTTGGCATTCTCCCCGCATGAAAATTATGTAAACACATACATATAAACATAAATTCAATTGTCATAAAACTCATATTCTCATATCATTTTCTGTCACAATTCAAAAGATTTTATTCCAAGTATCGCAGTCGACAATTAAAGATCAGCATACATTTAAGGAGTACTCGTAGCTCAATGGATTTAGCACTGAGCTAGCGGTTCAATTCTCGCTGTAGGCAAAACTCTTTTCACCCGTAAATAGGGTTCCATTGCACACATCCTTTCATTTTTCTCTTGTCGTCCTCATATGACTGAATGCTCTTGAAAAAGTCGTAAAATGCGTCATTTCATCTATTTCGCCTGCCCCCTCCCATATCATAAAACACCACAGAAATATCAAAGAATGCCCACATAATAGTGCCTTTGTGTTGGTCAAACAGTGCAAAGCCAAGATGAATATCAACTTGGAGTGTTTTTTTCTTTTGTCAGTCCTGAATGAAGTTGTTATTTAAATTTGTATGTTTATTTTAGGACGATGTATATTTTGGTACCATCAATTACTGTTATCGCACTAGTCTGCTGCGGCCGCTGCTGATGTTGGACTATGCACCTTCACGGGGGGGGGGGGGGTCACTCGGTCCTTAAAGGGGTACAGATGTGCCGCTGGAACTCTGAAAACCCACCCTATTCATGTATAATCCAAATACCAAACTATACACCTATTCAAGTATTTTGTATCAAATTTGGGCCCTATTCATGTATAGTGCAGAAAAAAGTGCTTAGTTAAGCTCATGAATTTGCCATTACGCCATGATGCCTCGAATGTCCTTCATAATAGAATATACTAAACAATACAGTTAAATTGTAAAGTCACTTCGGACTAAGTTTTGATAGAGAAAGTTTTGTGAGAAAATAATACTGGAAACTGGATGATTCTGAAAGGGTATTTTCATTATTACTTGGTTGGAGGGGGTGGGAGGGGGGAGGGGAGGGGGGCGATGTGGCATGGGATTTGTAATCATAGTATGCACAAATTCTTATTGTTTTTTGTTGGTTTTTTTCATAACATAGTCACTGTATTTAGCTGTAAAATGAATTGCAAATAAAGAAGCGACTGACACAGAATACAAACACTTAACAGGAATCAAAATGATCATAAATGATTGTTTTTATTTTCTGAACTTTTGATTTTGCAGTGGACTAGTCCTGCTGTCAAAACATCATGTGTAAACATTCTTGGCAATTTGTTTATAATAACAGATCATTAGGTCAGAATTCTGTGAGTTATTGAGCCATTAAGATAATTCAGAGCCCATGCATGCTGAGACAGTGTGCTGAGAGTATTTCAGCTGGTGCACCTGTTGATTTGGTAATTGATATTTGTTTCTCTCTGGTAATAAAAATCAGATATGCAAACTATTTATGTATCGAGCCTGGAGAAATAAGACCTATTCCTGTATATTGGCCAATTAAACCATACCTATTGATGTATCTGGGAGATCAAAGTGGAGGGCTATTCCAGCGGCACATATGTACCCTGCTTTATAATGGAAGTGACCCCCCCCCCCCCCCCCCCCGTGTGCACCTTAAAGTCTCCATAGTACTTTCTACTCACAGTGATAGAACGTCTAAATCAACCTAAATGAGAATGTGGGTTAATGAGCATATATATTGAATTACATAACTGTTGCAAAGAGTACGGGGAACAATGTGTTTGGATAACCAAATTTAGTGCTACAGATGCGGATTTCCATATTCAACTTTTTCAATGTCTCTAATCCTCATAAAGGCTGAAATAATAATAATAAAAATGATGGGAAAATAGCTCCACAAAGTACTAGGTACTTTCCTGGTTCCCCGTCGAACCATGCAATATTATGAAAAAGCGCGCCAGGTTTGTACGCTGTATTTTTACCGTTTATTGGAAGAAACTCATTTTAGTTGCCAATTTATAGTACCCGAACGGTTTTAAGTGAAACTTAATGATGTTCTATTTGTTTAAACTATATCAGGGTCATTTACAATAATGAATCTTTAGTAAGAAGCTTGCAGCGATAACTCAAAATATAAGATTATACAAATAAAGGGTCTTTAAGTTACTTACTGATCAGCTGACAAACATTCTCAACTGGTCAGCCAAAATAAATCATGAAAGGAACGTTCTATGGTCAGTGAAAATATTTCATGGATTTGTATCAGGTCTTTTTTATTAAGAATAAATTTTGAAATATCTTCTGAAAGCAAGGCAGACATTAAAGAAACAGGTACAAGAGACTTGGTTTCATTGAGCCAGTTCAAGTGCAGTAATTTAGTGTTGCAACACTGCCAATGTCCCCCAGCACCCCGGCTTCGGCGGAACTATTTTCGAACTGACTCAGAATGAGCCCAATGGGCCTATTATGTAATACTCACTATGGTGAAGTATGGGAACACTTTTTATATGGCTGCCACATTACACTTAACATTAGTTACATTGAACCGACTTCAATTTAACTGTTTTCTAACTGTCAAATGACCACCCTAAAGGAATGGTAAAAATATAATCTGCATTATTATAATAAACCCGGGGATACGTTTCTAAGTACGGTGGTTGTGGGAAGGGGGTTGAGGGGGATGCAGTCATGGTTGCGTCCGGGCGATGGAGCCTGGTAAATTTCAGTGCCGAGGCGTCCAACTAATTTATATGGATAATAGAAGAGTAAGGGTCTACTATGTTTGCAGTAGTTGTGGGTGGGGTAATTTGGATATTTCTTCTCTCGCCTGTCATATCTCTTATTTCTCTCCCTCTCTGGGAGACAGCTCGACACAAATTGAAATACTGTTCAAAGAGTTTTTAAACCCATACTACCAACCAATTAACCAAGTACCGGGAGACTGATGAAATAAATGTTATCTGCTATTTATTATGGTCCCGAATGATCAAAGAACATATGAGCCGCGACACGACAAAACCAACAATGTGGTTGTGCGCCCAGCGCAGACTCAGTTCAGCCTGGGCATCCGCCCAGTCTGATCAGAGTGTTTGCTGTGCGAACAAAGAAAGCTTAGACCCTTAGCTACTCTTCAAGCGCTTAGCGAAGAGTCTGTTCAGACTGACCGGAAGCTCAGGCTGGTCTGAGTCTGCGTTGGGCAGAGTACCACATTGTTGGTTTTCTCGTGTCGCGGCTCATATGTTCTTTACTCATGTATGACAACAAATAGACACGCTTGGATGAGCTATTTATTTTACAAGAATATGTTATATTTACTAACCAGATGTGCATATTTTGCAATATAAGCATATCTTACAGATGAATGAGATAGTGACTTGTATCTGTTGCGAGAAGTGGTAAGCGAGACGTGCATTTCGGGCTTTATCTTCTTTTTTCATGGAAATGCAGATTTTACAGAAAGTTTGACCAACAAAAAAGCCACAAAGTTACCTTGGAAACAAGTGAACCACTTAAAAATGCGCGCAAATGTTCGAGCTTTAACTAGGTATTGAGGCACACACTAGATCATTTGTGAATTTGCTTTATCCCCTTTTCTCGTAATATCATCTCTTTCAGTTTGGCCGGACAACACTGTTTTTGTGGCCATTTTGGGCAAGTAAATGGCATCCTGGTTACCATGGAAACAGCTGAACCACTAAATAATGCTTGCAAATTGTAAAACTTGTATAACTGAATTGCGTTTAAGTACCTTTAGGATTTGTGACTGTTTCTAATCTTTTATTTTGCATTTGATGTCTTTTTATCATGGAAACTCTGTGTTAGCGGCCATTTTGAACAAGAAAATGGCCACCATATTACCATGGAAACAAACTCACAAATAAAAAATGCTAGCATCTGGTGCAGCTTTTATAATTGCTTCATACATTGTATCATTTATGGGTGTTCTTTATCATATTCTGTCATTTTGTCATTATTCTCTTCATATAAAACTCTGATTTCGCTGCCATTTTGAACCAGAAAATGGCAGCCTGGTTACCATGGAAACGAGCGAACCACTCAAAAATATTTGCTGAAGGTGCCGCCCATATTTCTGCATTTTACAGTGTATATGAATTAGACTATAAGTAGAAGACTTAAATCCCTGCCGCAATTTATTCTTAATGAATGAGAAATTCGGTGCCATCAGCCCGTATACTGAATACTTTGGAGCATGATTACAAAATTGGTCGCAATGGCTTGTCGAAAACATGTCATAACTTTTGAACCAAGCACCCTATCCTAATAATGTACGTATCATTTTAGAGGAAATTGGATATGCTTTCTCATAAAATAGGTAAAAATAAGTATATTTGCATTCTTAAAAAGCACCTGAACCCCCTAATGGTGGTTTTTTTCTTTGAAATTTTGCAGATATAAATTTTTTCTTCTGCAGACGTAAATTCTGTCTGCTTTTTATGGGGCTTTAAGGGTTAACCCTTTCGCTGCCAAATATATGGTGAAAAGTTCCCCTCAGTGCCAAATATTTTTTTCATATTTTGCTATCAAAGGGTTCAGCTATTAAATCATATATTTCTCATGAATTAAAGATGGTATGAAGCTCAAACTTTGAGTACAACCAGTTTAATTGTTTTCCAACAGTTTGCAATAATATTATTTCTAATTTCTTGAATTTTACGGCCTATTTAACAAATGATAAGTGATCAGGAGCAGATATATGTATTCTAGAGGCTACAACCGTATTTTTCTAAAGAGTACAACTTTGAAAAAATAGCAATTTTATCACAAACTCTATTGAAACATTGTATTTAAAGCTCTCCATGTCTTAGAACCTGATTTCTCAATAGGAGGCATTGTTCTTGGGTCATGTCTATATTCTAGCACCTGTTATATTAGAAAGTCACAAAATGTGTGCTTGAAATAGCATTTCAAGTATCTCCTTTCACAGTTTTCTAACATATTTGAACCTCAACACATATTTTGTATGATGCTTAAATACTATGGCAATGTGTATAAAATTGTCAATGTACTCTTTTCAGTCCAACAGTTTCATACAAAGGTGCTACTTTACACCACCCCCCCAGAAAGCAGCACCAAGTTCAGAAATTCAGATGTGGGCCTAAATGTCATGATACCTCAGCATATATTACACTAGAGTCAACAAAACTTTGTAAACAATAGTTTATTTACTCACATTATCCACAGCCTTCAGTGCCATTTAACCATATATCTTCAACATCTGCTCCCTTAGGCAACCAAGATTTAGCCACAGACGCCATTTTTGAATGGCAAAAACACAACATTTTCCCTTTTTGAAAAAAAACGTTTTCACTGTAAATCTACTTTCGTTTTTGTTCATTGTTTGGTTTGTTTACACACCGCATATGACCTTGGGATTGATTTCCGGTGTTTTGTGAAATTCACCATATCATGAAACTTACTTATGGTTGTTAGAAAACAAGTACTAGCTTTGTCGACGCAAGTCGCCTATGGCAGTCGACCAGGTAGTCGACTCGAGTCGCCTACGGCAGCAAAAGGGTTAAGTAAAATTCCGTTCCTTGTTTGACTGTGTTCCAGGCATTCTCAGATTTCACTCCTGCCAGAAATGTGATCTTGAGTAGCGGCACTTTGTCACCAATGTCTTCATTTGCCTCGGAACTTGGGGTTCCGTTTCCTATACAGTTGGAAGCCAATCATGTCATACAAGATAAACAGGTAGGAAAAGAGGTTTTATGAGTAGACAAAAAGGATATTTACCATAATGACCATAATATTCAGACAGACAGGTCTGAGCAAACATTGTAGAACCAGGTCAAACTGCTCCTAAAGGAGCATTTTTATTGTCACCCGACGTAGGCGGAGGGGGACTATAGAAATGACCCTCGTCCGTCCGTGTGTCAGTCCGTCCGTCCGTCCGTCCTTCCGTCCGTCCGTCCGTCCGAAATCTTGTCCCCGCAACTCCTCCTATGTCTTTCATCGGATTGATTTGAAATTTTACAGATTGTATTCTTATGATATGAAGATGTGCATGTGGTTTTTTATTTTTGTTTTGGCCATTTTTGATGGAGTTACGGCCCTTGCTGACTCAGACCTTGTCCCCGCAACTCCTGTCACATCTTTTATCAGATTGACTTGAAATTGTGCAGAATGTTTCATCATGATCTGAAGATGTGCATGTGATTTTGGAATTTCAATTGTCCTATATTTTACAAAGTTATGGCCCTTTGTCGTTTTTGGTATTTTTCCAACTTTTGAACCGTTCGACCGAGAGAGCTGAAATTTGGTATGCTATTAGCATTTGGTAAATTGAGTATTCTGATTATTGTTAGGATATGCTAAATTTATTAGTGACAGAGTTATTCCCCTTTCGTAGATAACAGACATTCACTTAAAGGTAAAGGGATAACTCAAGAACTATTCATATTAATGGGCTGAATTTTCATAAATGCATTGTTCTTTTTCATCAGATTCATATTAGGAGGATTATGGCCATTGTTATTTTGTTATTGGGTATACAGTCTTATGTTTTGGGCATTCTGTAAGGGCTTAAAGTTTCAGTAGCCTGATTTTACACATATACGCCCAGTTCTGAACTCAAGTATTTTATAACCTCATAGAGGCCCAGTAATTGGGGTCTATGTCTCTGCTTATGCTTCAATCATTATTTGCTTACCAGGTTCTGTTATACACATATTTTCTGGTTCTACACATAAATGCCCCTTTCTAAACTTAAGTATTTTATAACTTCGTAGAGGCCCAGTAATTATTTGCTGACCAGGTTCTGTAATACACATATTTTCTGTTTTTGGCCATATAGTTACTCTGAAACTGAATAAAGAGCTGCAGTTTGTGACACATTTCAAAGGTCGGGTGACACTTGGCCGATGGCCTTTTATCAGGGTCTACAACATTTGTCATTTACTAAGCATCATTTGAATGCATTAACATGTGTAAAACCCACTTTCTTTTTGAACAATAATTGCCAACTTTACGTGTCAGAAATTTTAGGGTCATTGGGGTAACTCATATGCAAACAGGTAGCACTTAGACCACCCTCCTAGGGTGGCCACTTATACAAAATATTGTTAACATTTACATGAAATTGAGAAAACCAGTCAAATAAATGACTGAGCCTCATCATGTGACTTCCAGCAATGTGGCAGTTTTGTCATGTGATATTGAGATCATTCTTATCATTTACACTGGGTCTATGGTTTGGGCCAGTTCCAGAGATGACCGATGTGACAAGTGAAGGCTGTGATCAGACTACACTTGTGTGCAGTCTGATCAGAGCCTTTGCTTGTCACCAATGCCACATTGTTGGAAGTCACATCATGTGGCTCATTTGACTTACTTCACTCTTTTTCCCAGTATCTGACATTCTTGAGATGTCCCCTATTCGTGGATACAACTTGGATATGTATAAGCCAATCAAACACTGCCGTTTCAAGGGGTGATCTGAAAGAACACAATATTTGATTTTGGGTGGAGGAGGGGTAGGGGTTGGGACATTTTTAAACTTGGTTCATCAAAAACAATTTTTATTTTGCAGGCAATGGGTGTTGTTTTTCGTGTGAAATTGACATCAGTATGAATTAATTCACAGGTGTGGGTTGGCGCTATAGGACAAGGCCCCAGTGGTTCAACTCTACAAGCTGTCTACAAGAACATGGAAACCCTAGGCTTTCAAGATGAACTAGGACAGCTCATACATAAAGTTTGTATGGTAAGTTGGGACATTCAAGAATAACCTTTTTAACCTGCCTGTATTTCAGTAAGGGGAGGTAGGATGGGCGAAGATGCCTATAATTTTTCGGCATTGGGGCGTCCTACTGTTATTGGCTTAAGGTAAGACAAAGGCCTGCTGTGCTTTCAGTAGGTGTTGGATGGGCCTTATTTGGACTTCTTTACTCTTTTCTGTTCTGTCTTGTTCCTCTTTCTCTGTCTTCCGGGGGGATGGCATAATATAGACTGAAATACTCAAAGGACTTTTAGACCCAACACAACAAACCAACCAATGTATTTCTACAAGAGTTGCTGTTACCACCCTTCTGTATTTGAGTGTTGGGTCAAAATAATTTGATGAGCTGAGCTATGCTGAGCGGTTATTAAATTGTTGAAAGAAACAAGACCTTCAAATTATAGAGGTAAATGAGTTTACTTTCAGGGGAAGCAACTCTTCCCTTTTCAGTTTCACAATGGGGGTCAACTCTTGAAAGACTGCTCTCATTGAAACAGATTCTTTCCTTTAAGCTTAGGTCCCATTTTGGAAGGGCTTTTTGACCAGGGAAGGAAACAGAAAGTGATAAAAGTTATTTCCCATGGTAAAACGGCAGAAAAACATGGAGGTATACTCCAACACCTTTAAATGATATCAGATGAATCGTGAGAAAATTTGTGTAGAAAATCTTTCTAATAGCATATACCTGTCTGATTGGAGCATGAGGGATACTATACATTTTGACTGTTCTAATGGCTAACAGTGTCATTAGTCAATGAGACATTGCATTTTCAGATGACTTTTACACAAAACTACATCCATTTCTTGCCCAAAAAATCAAGCAGCTTTTGCATTGCAAAAGCTCCTACCATGTTTTCGGCATGAAATATAAGCAAACTTGAGATTTTGTATATCGGAAGATTTAACAAATCTTTGACCAGTAGTTTATTAGCTCACCTGAGCACGAAGTGCTCAAGGTGAGGTATTGTGATCGGTCTTTGTCCATCATCCGTTGTGCGTCCGTCGTCAACTTTTGCTTTAAACGACTTCGTCTCCAAAACTGCTGGACGGATTTTGAAATAATTTCACAGAAATGTTCCTTAGGGGACTCTTTACCAAAATTGCTCAAACGGTTCCGCTCCGCTGAACAATTTGGCCGCCAGAGCTAAAAATAGAAAAACCTTTAAACGACTTCTCCTCCAAAACTGCTCGGCAGATTTTGAAATGATTTCACAGAAATGTTTCTTAGGAGACCCTCTACCAAAATTATTAAAACGGATCCGCTCCGCTGAACAAAATGGCCGCCAGAGCTAAAAAAAAAAAAACTTTAAACGACTTCGCCTCCAAAAGTGCTGGGCAGATTTCGAAATTATTTCACAGAAATGTTCCTTAGGAGGCAATTAACCAAAGTTGCTCAAACCGTTCCGCTCCACTGAACAATATGGCAGCCAGAGCTAAAAATAGAAAAACCTTGAAACGACTTCGCCTACAAAACTATTGGGCAGATTTTGAAATAATTTCACAGAAATGTTCCTTAGGAGGCCCTTTACCAAAATTGCTAAAATGAGTCCGCTCCGCTGAACAAAATGGCCGCCAGAGCTAAAAATAGAAAAACCTTTAAATGACTTCACCTCTAAAACTGCTGGGCAGATTTTGAAATAATTTCACAGAAATGTTTCTTCGGAGACCCTCTACCAAAATTGCTAAAACGGTTCCGCTTTGCTGAACAGTATGGCCGCCAGAGCTAAAAATAGAAAAACCTTTAAACGACTTCGCCTCCAAAACTGCTGGGCAGATTTTGAAATAATTTCACAGAAATGTTTCTTAGGAGACCCTCTACCGAAATTGCAAAAACATTTCCGCTCCACTGAACAATATGGCCGCCAGGGCTGAAAATAGAAAAAACCTTTAAACGACTTCGCTCCAAAACTGCTGTGCAGATTTTGAAATAATTTCACAGAAATGTTCCTTAGGAGGCCCTTTACCAAAATTGCAAAAACAGTTCCGCTCCGCTGAACAATATGAGCGACAGACCTAAAAATAGAAAAACCTTTAAATGACTTCTCCTCCAAAACTGCTGTGCAGATTTTGAAATAATTTCACAGAAATGTTCCTTAGGAGGCCCTTTACCAAAATTGCAAAAACAGTTCCGCTCCGCTGAACAATATGAGCGACAGACCTAAAAATAGAAAAACCTTTAAATGACTTCTCCTCCAAAACTGCTGGGCAGATTTTGAAGTAATTTCACAGAAATGTTTCTTAGGAGACCCTCTGCCAAAATTGCTAAAACTGTTCCGCTTCGCTGAACAAAACGGCAGCCAGAGCTAAAAATAGAAAAACCTTTAAACGACTTTGCCTCCAAAACTGCTTGGCAGATTTTGCAATAATTTCACAGAAATGTTTCTTCGGAGACCCTCTACCGAAATTGCTAAAACGGTTCCGCTCCGCTGAACAATATGGCCACCAGAGCTAAAAATAGAAAAACCTTTAAACGACTTCGCCTCCAAAACTGCTGGGCAGATTTTGAAATATGGCAGTTTTCATTAAATTGAAAAATCTGACTGTCTGAAATGTTTCTCTTTTTAGACTGAATTAGACAGGATAACGGGTTTCTCCGCTACTAAAGTGCAGGTGTACAACGGTATTTTAGCTTCAAAGCAAACCGTCTTGTCACAAACTTAACGGTACCTGTCAGCGGTATTATTAACACATAAATACAAAACACGTGGCAATGCTCTTCAACATACGATGAAATCAATCGAATAATAATAGTGAACAAGGATAAGAGTCAAGCCCGACTGCGTAAATAATGCGCTATAAAATGAGAAAAGGCATTGTTATTATTATTATTATTTGATAGAAAAGTGCAGAGTTCCTGGTGGTTTAAAACGGCGGTGATAGTTTAGCAGTAATGGGTAAGGATGAAACAATCTGCAAGAATAAGACACTCGGGCAGTAAAGATAACATTATTCGCCGCCCGTGTAGATACTGGTAATACTGGTGAATACCCCTACCTGAGCTGTCATTTTAACTGAAACAATCCAAGGAGAGTCATGAACTCGGCTGGATTGGATACCCCGACTTCTTCATTATGAATAAGAGAGCATTTATATTTTACCCGTCGGGGAAGACGACTCAACTTTTGGAACGTTGTTAAAAAGGTTTGCATGTTATGTGTATTTGCGCAGTTTACTGTACAGTCTGGTCAGAGTATGCACCGTATGATTCGCCTATCCTGCAAGAGTATGCAGTATGCACCGTATGATTCGCCTATCCTGCAACATGTGTCTATCATGAGCATGCTGTTTTTAGCTCGCCTGAACGAAAGTTCAGGAAGAGCTATTGTTGTCATCACGGCGTTCGCGTCCGCGTCGTCGTTCAGATTGGATGTTTTGGTTAAAGTTTTTTAAAGACCTATATCTCCTTAACCCATGGATGGATTCTTTTGATACTTGCACTGTAGTTAGATATTGGTCTAAGGTTTAACAGGGTACCACCCCCACCCCACTCCGTGACCTTGATGTCAAGGTCATGGACTTAGAAAATTGGTATTTTTTTTTGACTGGATGTTTTGGTTAAAGTTTTATAAAGCCCAATATCTCCTTAACCCATGGATGGATTCCTTTGATACTTGCACTAAAGTTAGATATTGGTCTAAAGTTTTCGAAGGTACTACCCCCACCCCCCTCTGTGACCTTGATGTTAAGGTCATGGACTTAGAATATTGTCTTTTTTATTGATTGGATGTTTTGGTTACAGTTTTTTAAAGACACATATCTCCTGAACCCATAGATGAATTCTTTTTATATTTGCACTGTAGTTAGATCTACAGAGTACTACCCCAACCCCGCTCAGTGATCTTGATGTCAAGGTCAGGGACTTGGGAAATTTTTGTCTTTTTTAAAGTTTTGTAATTGCGTACTGATTCATAATGCTTTGCAGAGATTTAGTTTATACTTGAACTGATGTTAGACTCTTTTTGGAGTTTTTACAAAACACCTTATACTTACCCCACTGGATGACCTTGAAGTCAAGGTCATCGACTTAGAATTTTGTCTTAAAGATTGTGGTTAAAGTTTTATATTTATGAAGACATAATTTCACAGTGCCACGATGATGGACTCAGTTGATACTAATACTTGGACTGATGTTAGATAATTGTTCAGGGTTTTGTTACATCCTAGTAGCCCCCCCAACCCCCCTACCCCCTTCCCCCCTACCCGTCAGTTTTTTTACCTCAAGCTCATGGACTTTGAAATTTCATTTCATTTTCTTTTTATTTTAATTTTATTTTTAAGACTTATTTCTGAGATAGCTTTTGTTTATAAATGTGTTTTCATTATGGACATGCTTGCCTGAAGTTTTATGCATACCAGTCCACATAGCCCTCCCTCCCCCCCCCCCCCCCCCTACCCGTCAGTTTTTTTTACCTCAAGCTTGTGGACTTCGAAATTTCATTTTTTTTATTTTAATTTTATTTTAAGACTTTTTTCTGAGATAGCTTTTGTTTATAAATGTGTTTTCATTATGGACATGCTTGCCTGAAGTTTTATGCATAGCAGTCCACACCACCATAGCGGCTGTGTGATGGGGAAGCACCAATTCAGGCGAGCTATGCTGTCAGGCGACAGCTCTTGTTACATATAGGCTTGTTTCGCCAACGACGCGGCTTGAATCAAAATGATGTCTTTTTCATAGGGTCAACAATTTAAGAAAAGAATTTGCCTCATTCTGAAAGGGATGTAAAAATGAAAATGACAGCGTTGCTTCCCCGAAAAGTGTGCCCATTCACCTTAAGACGCGTCGTTCCCGATATCGCTTGAGGCAAGAATACCTAAAATGTACTTTACAAAGGGTGTTATAATCAATATCGTAAAGTGAGTGGAATGAAGCGTCCGAAGGAATGTTTTATTATTTCAGAATTAATACTTTTTAAGCCTGTGATGCCACGCTTTCTTTTCTCCCTCTCTCTCCCTCTCTCTCTTATTCTCTCTTTGAAATAAATGATTAGTGAAGTTTCAAGCGAAGCCAAAGTCTCTCTCAAAAATTGAATGACACAAACTCTTTCTCTTTTTCTCTTTTTTCTCTTGATTGTCAGTACAACGACGAGTTGTCATACGAAGTAAACTCGTCTGTGGCAACTAAAGCAAAAGCAATTCTGTCTTGTCAGCGAGCCCTCGGCTTAGTGGTAAAGTGTTGTGATGCGAGTCTCGCCCGTGTGTCGTCGAAATGCCCCGCCCCCCCCCCCCCCCCCCCCCCCCTCCAGCTGGCACATAGCGTCCAATTGACGTCATCCTGACGTCGATGTGACGTCGCAATGTCACAGCGACGTTGGTATGATGTCATTTTGACGTCGTGCTTCTGGTGGACCTGTTCCGCTACCAGAAGATCAGTTTTCTCCCGTGCCTACCGATGGATTACTGGCGAAAGTATGTGCACTTAGTACTGGTTAACCGCTTAGGAGGTCTAAGCCTGCCCAGGAATAGTGTTGTTAGGTTAACTGACCGTCCCGACATGACCTTAGTTGTTTACCGTGGACGTTAAGCATCAAATCAACCATCAACCAACAACCTACCGATGGACTAGATGTATGAGAAATACTCTTGCAAGAGCAGTTAAATCCATACCATAGCATGTCTTGTGCATTGTCCTGTTACCGTCCGATATAAACTGAGCTGCAACAAGCAAAATGGGTGCTTAACGTATCTGCTAACACACAAGACTCAAACCAGTCTGGATCAGTGCTGCCTGACCATAGCTTTGCATATAGCCTTCAGTTTCATAAAAAACCATACATGGTGTGTATGGACGACAGAGTTCTAATCAGACTGTGCCGCTGCGCAGGCTTATATAACTGAGTCTGTTTTTGTCGTGTATGACATGAGCACCGTTTTGCATACATCACTGGGGCTTAACTTCGCCGAAAACAGCTATTTGGGATAAGTGTGCAAACTGCGAAGAATGAACTCAGCCTGAGCATTCACTCAAGTCTGATATGAAGTTTTGCTGTTGGCAAAAATGCGAACAAGGAAGGCTCTGTTCAACCTCAGACAGTGCAGGAGTACGCCATTGACGTAGTTTCGCTTCGGTATTCTTCTCAAAAGGATCATCTTTTTTGAAGAATAGAAGTAGCTTTCCTGGCGAATTCTTGCCTTTTAGTGTAGTCTCCATTTTCGTCCTGGCATTGTTTAACTCGTATCCCCACATTTGGGTGTTGAAAACCAACTCGTGGATAAAAAGCTGTGGAAACCGATCATGAGTGAATATGATCTTATCATAGCGGCAGAACTTGACCTGTAAAGCACACAAACCGTCAATCTGATGTCTTGTAAGAGACATGACCGTCGGAACTTTTGGCAGGAAAATGTACGTTGAGTCAAACAATGTACTTTGAGTCAGACAACATTTTAAAATAATTCGATAATTCTGAGATTTTTTTTCGTATTTATCAATAAAAATACATTGTGACCCCTCGCCGAGTCATTTTGACCCCTCGTTAGAATCGTCTCGCAGAGACGGTTCTACTGAGAGGTCACAACACATGCTTTTGCGGAGAACGGAGGATAATTATCCCTCGATTATCCCTATTACCCCTTCTTATCTGGAGCATTGATTCATAGTTTAAAATTCATTTGTTTGTTTGATGGAACTCTTTCTGTGACCTTTGTTTTCTGTGCATCTTCTGCTGAGACACTAACAAAGTCAAGGTCGCAATAGGCAGGGATGATGGTATTGTTATTGTTGCTGGGTTTTTTGTTGTTGTTGTTGTTTTACCAAAACTATTTAATAACTGAAGGCCCAAAAATGCCACCCAGCTGTGTACTCAGTATTCATATATTGTTTCGAAGTACAGAACATATCATTAAATAATGGGTTGGCTATGACTGTCGTCTATAGTAGGCTGGTGGCATCATTTCTCCAGGGTCCGATTGTTGAAAACCAACGATGGCGTTGGTGAACGAGGCGTAAGATTTGCAAATATATGATAGGCCTTCAAAAAACGTTGCTGCTCTTGATGAAAAAAAATCCGACAAGCTTTTCGAAAGTTATTCACATTTTTTCTTTTTGGAGCAACACTCTTGATGTTACCGGGATGCTTTGAACCACCTGGCCCAGGAAGTAACCCAGCAGGCAAGAAATATCGAAACAGCGTCATATCAACGTCACTACAACGTCAGGGTTCGAGGTTATAAAACTTGAGAATAATCTCAAACTCAAAATAAAGCACACTGACTGGCTGCTTCCGAGCATGTGCTCGGAAGCAGTCAATCAGTGTGCTTTATTACATGCTCGGAAGCAGCCAGTCAGTGTGCTTTATTTTGAGTTTGAGAATATACTCAAGTTTTATAACCTCGGGGCCATGAAAAGTTACATTGATATCAATACGACTGTGTTTCAACGTTATGTGTCTGCTGGGAACTTGACAGTGTGCATATCTCTGCATGTAGTAAGGATCACAATACTGCGAATGAAAATATATCTACGGCATAACTATGTAAAGTTGGTTCGAATTTTCTTCTTTTCTTGTAGCTATAACTAATTTCAAATGGTGGTGAAAAATGTTCGTATTTCATGATAATGGGATCCCCAAGCTCAAGCGTGAACCGGGACAAAATATAAAGGGGTTGTTAATCTTGCCAAACGAAAAAAAAAATGTGTCGAAGTACAAAGGAGCCGCGACACGAGAAAACCAACAATGTGGTTGTGCGGCCAGCGCAGACTCAGATCAGCCTGGGCATCCGCCCAGTCTGATCAGAGTCTTCGCTGTCCGCATGGCGGTAGCTTAGACCCTTGTCTATCCTTCAAGCCCTAAACGAAGAGTCTGATCGGACTGGGCGGATACCCAGGCTGATCTGAGTCTGCGCTGGGCGCACAACCACATTGTTGGTTTTCTCGTGTTGCGGCTCAAATGTATCAGTATCTGAGCAGCGCGACGAAAAATATAAAGCTGAGACTGACATATCAGCCGACTCAAATTTGCTCTACATTTTCCTTGACTCTCAAATGAGGACATGAGTAACGCTGACAAGACAGGATTATCTGAGTCTTCGCTGTTCGCACATGTCCTAATGCACTCCCTTGATTATACTTACATTGTTTGTAATCCGAAATAGTTCGCGAGTTGCATGAGTTTAAAACCAACTTAATTCAGTTCATGGAGTGAAAATTAGCAGAATATTTGGCTTGAATAATGAAATTTATTAGCTTCATCCATTCTGAACAAAGTGTTATTTCTGTCTTGTAACGTATAATCCCAATTAGTTATTTTGTTCTGGCTGCATAAGATGGTAGTGCTAGGTACTACAAAAATGATTCAAAGCAGCTAAAGCACCTGCAGGGCATGATCACTTTTCATGTTTAGAATTGATTATTCATTAATCATAGCTTGGTTGTCTGCAGTTTTTTTGTGACATGGCCGAAAAATCCCTCTTAAGTATCAGAAGGTCATTTTGCATAATTGACCTGTCAATGTTAATTAATGTGTTCAACCGTAAGAAGCTGACTGGACTTTTATCAGGAATTTATTTACCGATTAGCTCACTTTTTGTGTATTTAGTTAGTTATTTATTACCCCAGATGTTTCGTAATACGATACATTTCAAGTATCAAATGATATGATGCAAACTGAGTGAAAAGAAATCGTATGACATGTACCAGATCAAACGTTTTTTTTGTCTGAATGAACAGCCTAGAAATCAGCTTTGGGCAGGTACAGGCTTTGCTGAGTCCCTGCTGTTCGTTGATGTCGCACAATCGTCTTTCTCGTGACATCACTTATGAACTAATTCGAACTTACGTAACAGCGACGAGCAAGATGAGTGAGCCGGAACAAAAGTGAAATATTTCTAATGGGTACAGGTGATATCAAATTACTCTCAGAATAATTTCAGAGATAAAAGGTCCGACTCGGACAAATTGTAGGAAAATTAACGTAGTTTTTAGAGATATTAACTGAGATGCACAAACCGTGCGGAAAAGAGGTGCCCAATGGTGAAAATACTTCCAATTCGGGAAACAAACTAGACCGGAGGATTCAGTTTGATCACTTTACACAGATGTGAACGCCAGGCTGCATACCGTGATGGCATAGCTTGCATTTTCAGGCGAGGCCTATCATATCGCGAGTGTGTTGTCCATAGTCGAAGTCATCAGCTCAGCTGCATGCAGTCATGCATCAAGAGGTTAATTTTTTACTCTTGGTTGACAAAATTTTCCAATCGTTGGCCGGGCCGAGACTTTCTATGCTATAGCTATGCGCTCTAACAAAGGGACTACGGCGTGACACACAAATCACTAGAAAACTGTGCAATCCAAAAGTCTGTAACTCTAGTAACAGACGTTGGTTGTTTGTTTTGAGTTTCACGGCCCTTTGAGACAGTATTTCAGTCTATATCGGGCCGTCTCCCAAAGAGAGGAAGAAAGAAGAGAGATGTGATAGCGAGAGAAAAATGTCCAAACAGCCCCACCCACACCTACTGCAAGCACAGTAGGCCCTTGCCCCACCATTATCCAAATCAGTAGGACGCCACGGAATTGGAAGTTATACCCAGCAGCATCGCACCACCCTACCACCCCGGTAACACACTTGAGAGTCGTCAGGCTAACAGTAATGCTTTAGCTGTTGTGCACAAAACACAGGTTGGTCTGAGTCACCAATGCCCACATATGCCCTAACGCCCTTTTACGCGTCGGTAAAAAGGGCGATGGGAAATTAGCGAGCTGCCCAGTCTGGGATTAGACTCTGCATTCGTACATAAATCCCGGGCTCGAGACGCGTTGGAAGCGGGTATCTTTTCAGTCGTAAACAGCCTTTCATCGTCCTGATCTGGCTGAAATTATGTTAAAAAGGGCGTAAAATCGTGATTCATCCACCATCGACAAAAATTTATAGGTTTGATTTTCAACACATTAATCTAATAAAGGTAGCAGATCCGAATTTGTTAGCTAGTCAAAGCAGCTAAACATGTTTTCAAGCGCAGAAATTGATTGACACTTCCGACTACCGATTACATCTCTCTACCGTTATATTGTAATGTGTACTCAATACAAAAGTCACAGGTCTTTGAGATGTTACAGTTATGTCTGTCACTGACCCGTTAAATCGTCTAGAGAAAGTAAACGTTGTAGACGCTCAGATTTTGCATAATTATGAAATTTGCTGTAATTTCACAGAAATGTTCCTTAGGAGGCCCTTAACCAAAATTGCTCAAACGGTTCTGCTCCGCTGAACAATATGGCCGCCAGAGCTAAAAATAGAAAAACCTTTAAACGACTTCCCCTCCAAAACTACTGGACAGATTTTAAAATGATTTCACAGAAATGTTTCTTAGGAGACCCTCTACCAAAATTGCTAAAACGGTTCTGCTCCGCTGAACAAAATGGCAGCCAGAGCTAAAAATAGAAAAACCTTTAAACGACTTCGCCTCCAAAACTGCTGGGCAGATTTTGAAATAATTTTACAGAAATGCTCCTAAGGAGGCCCTTAACCAAAATTGCTAAAATGGTTCCGCTCCGCTGAACAATTTGGCCACTAGAGCAAAAAAAAGAAAAACCTTGAAACGTCTTTGCCTCCAAAACTGCAGGGCAGATTTTGAAATAATTTCACAGAAATGTTCCCTAGGAGTCCTGCTACCAAAATTGCTCTACCGGATCCACTCCGCTGAACAATATGGCCGCCAGACCTAAAAATAGGAAAACCTTTAAACGACTTCGTCTCCAAAACTGCTGGGAAGATTTTGAAATAAATTCCTTAGGAGACCCTCTACCAAAATTTCTGAAATGTTTCAGCTCTGCTGAACAAAATGGCCACCAGAGCTAAATATAGAAAAACCGTTAAACGACTTCACCTCCTCTAAAGCCAATGGCTCGATTTCAAATAATTTCACAGGAGTGTTTGACTCATGGTTCTAAACAAAAATTGCTGAAACGATTCCACTCCACTGTACTAAATGGCCGCCAGAGCTAAAAATAGAAATAAATTTTAGAATGACTCAGAGGGCACAGTTACGATCCAATCATCATGGAACTTTGTCAGAATGTTTATCTTAATAAAATCTAGACCAACTTTGATACTGGGTCATGTGGGGTCATAAACTAGGTCACCAGGTCAAATCTTAGAAAAAGGTTGTGTACTTGAAGGCACAGTTATGATATAATCTACATGAAACTTTGTCAGAATTTTTATTTTTATGGAATCTAGACCTGGTTTGAAACTGGGCCATGTCAGGTCAAAAACTAGGTCACTAGGTCAGTTCTTAGAAAAACCATGTGAATGCTTTAGAGGACACAGTTTTGTTCTAATCTTCATGAGACTTTGTCAAAATGTATATCTCCTACAAATCTGGACCAAGGGTGCAACTTGGTCATGTTGGGTCAAAAAGTAGGTCAAACCTTAGAAAACATTGTTTACGCTCTAGAATGTTTATCTCCTACAAATCTGGACCAAGGGTGCAACTTGGTCATGTTGGGTCAAAAAGAAGGTCAAACCTTAGAAAAACATTGTTTACGCTCTAGAGGGCACAGTTTTGATCCGATATTCATGAAACTTTGCAGAATGTTTAAATCCAAGAAATCTAGACTAGGTTTGAAGCTGGGTCATGTGGGGTCAAAAGCAAGGTCATTAGGTTAAATCTTAAAAAAACCTAAGGTACACAATAAAATGTTCATTTTCCATTGAATCTTTGTGAAACTCTGTCTGTTGGACGTATGGATGTTTCTGAGGTTAAGTTCACAGGATACTCAGGTGAGCGATCCAGGGCCATCATGGCCCTCTTGTTTAAAGTTAATGGTGCTTTGAACAACTAAGAAATCGACATTCAATTATAAGGGTACCACCACCAGAATTTTAATTGATGTTTGCATACAATTACTGGAACAGAGATAAGTTTAAACCCACTATTATCCGCAATTACCAGATATGAGCCGTGACACCAGAAAACCAACAAAGTGGCATGTGTGATCAGCAAAGACTCAGATCAGCCTGGGCATCCACCTAGTCTGATCAGAGTCTTAGCTGTGTGCATAAAGGGTAGCTAAGGGTCTAGGCTAGCTTTTTGCGGACAGCGACAGCTCTGATCAGACTGGGCAAATGCTCAGGCTGATCTGAGTCTTCACTGGGCACATATGCCACTTTGTTGGTTTTGTCATGTCCCGACTCATGTAGACAACTAGTCTTTCCTACCTTCATTGAGATTTTGTTCTGGTGAAGCTTTAAATGTCCATCTCTTTTCTTCCCACAGACTGTGCCACATGGTGTATTGTGTTTCTTGCCTTCTTACAGAGCCCTTGAGAAATTTACTGACAGATGGAAGGTGAGTGAAAATCATAATTGAGCCTCGTCATGTGACTTCCGACAATGTGGCAATTTTGTCATGTGATAATCAGATCATCATTCTCATTTATAGTGGGTAATCAGAGATCTCACTCTTGGCTTTATTGCTTGCATCACTCCCATAGATGGCTGATGTGACAAGCAAAGGTTTTTATCAGACTCAGTCTATGCTTGTCACCAATGCAACGTTGTTGAATATCATATGATGGGGCACATATTACTGTGGTTTTAAGACGGTAGTTTACCTTTCCTAAATTACCACAAATGTATAAACCAGGCTTGTGTAATTCAGCTATTTAATGAGGTTTTCTCATCACTTTGGATATGTCGAATAAAGAAAATGGATCTAGATCTTCGGGCTTACTTTGGAAGGGAAAAAGCCGGTCTTGTAACTAAATAGATACAGTACATCAGTGTTAGACTGAGAGATTCATGAAAGAACATTTGTAATGCACTCACAGTACACGACACTTATCAGAATGCATGACATGACTCCATAAGTTAGTCTAGGAACAGGTTCCACACATGAAAGCCATTCCTTTTCCATCTAAAACAATGAACTTTGCCATTGGTTTAAAGGTATTTATAATACTTTTTTCATAACATGCATATATAGTATAACAAACAAGTTTATAGGATTGGAACTAGAGCATGTTGCTTATTTAGTTCTCCTCCTAACCTTACCATTATTATACATTATACAACCGTCTTGGGACAGGATGTATTTATGTTATGGCATTGACCATCTGTCTTTCCACCTGTCTGTCCATCTGTTAAATTTAATTGTCTGCTCAATATCTAAACTTTAAAAGATTTTCTTGAATCTTGGATATCAGCACAATATTCAGAACTACATTTTAACAATTTGGACAAAGGTCAATGTCACACTGAGAGATCTAAGTTCTAAAGATAATATTTCATCTATAGAATAGTTTAAGGATTTCTCCGTAGAAGTTTGTCCAAATATAAAACAACATCGGACGATATACTGAAAAAGTTTATATCTCTTGAAGCCCTTGTACAAGTGTGACACATATGCAACTAAAATTTCTTTGACTTCTTGTACTGTAGTGTTGATGAGCTTTTTTTTTGTCCTAATTAACTATTAAAATGTCAAAAAGCAGATGACAAAATTTTCTGTCTGCAGAGTTTCTAAACCTGTTTCATCCAAGTTTTTTTTTTATCATATTAAGAATTCAAAGACTAGAGGACAAACAGTGTAGATCCAGATGAGGTGGCTCATCATGAGCCGCCTCATCTGGATCTAAGCTGTTGGCAGTTTCAGCTATTTTCAGTTTTGGCGCTTTAAGTGTTAAGAATTATAAATATTGAAAGCCTAAAAATTTTCTCCATAAACATATTTTTCAGCTCACAGGATTATGGAGAAAGATAGCGCAGCGAAAACGCATCATGATAGAACCCAGGGCTGCTAACAGGGAAACGTTTGATGATATGATGAAAGCGTTCTACCGTGTTGTGAATGGAGAGACAAGTTTGGACATGTCTGACGAAGATGACGGTAAGAAGATACAGTACCGTTAAAATTCTAAAAATTGGAACACCTAAAATGATTACCATAATTGTTTTAAAAATAGAACCGTTTGGTCTTACAATGCAGTAATGCATCCAAAAGATGCAGATGGAATGGCAAAAAGTGAAGACTCTGATCAGATTGCTTCTCTGGTCTGGGTCTGTACGGACTGCTCAGACCAGTCTGTCCCAGTACTTAGAGTTGCCATGGTCCGGGAAAAACATCTGAAAACTGATTTTTATGTCCCCATCTTTGAAGAAGTTAAAAAGGGCATATTGCTTCGAAGTTGTCAGTACTTGTGTTCATTCATCTGTTTGTCATGCATACCATACATGTATCATGTTAGAGTTCTGAAATTTCACATATGGAGGTCTAAGCCTGCACAGGTTTAGTGTGGTTAGGTGAACTGACCGTCCTGACATGACCAAAGTTGTTTACCGTGGACGTTAAGCATCAAATCAATCAATCAATCAATCAGTCATCATCAAAAATAGCTGACCTGTATTTTTCCTTGTTTTACTTGGCCTTGGAAAAATCAGAAAATAAAAGAACAGAAATGTCAGAATTTGAGAATTAATAGCTTTAATAGACAGACTTCAGTAAATAAAGTTTTTCTGCTCAATGGGGAAAAGACATACTTTCAGAAGAGGTAGTCCATGTACAGAAGTATTGAACTGATTCCTCATTGAAGGCTGCACCTAAAGGAAAGAATTTGAGCCGCGACACGAGAAAACCAACAAAGTGGTAGTGTGCCAAGCGCAGACTCAGATCAGCATTGGCATCTGACAAGCCTGATCAGAATACTTGCTAAGCACTTAAAGGATAGCTAAGGGTCTAAGCTACCTTCATGCGGACAGCAAAGACTCTGACCAGACTGGGCGGATGCCCAGGCTGATCTGAGTCTGCGCTGGGCGCACAACCACTTTGTTGGTTTTCTCACGTCGCGGCTCATTTGTTTCCAAAGAGTTAATTTGCATATTACTATCATGCCTAACATTGAAATTAAAGCCTGCGATGGGAACTACTGTAATGTGCCTAAATTTTGGGACGCCTAAAGATAATTAATTTTCCATTTGGGACAAATGGAAAATTAATTATTTTTGGTTTCCCAATACTTAAGCTCATTATGGTACTTTGAATTGCCACAAAAATGTCATATGAAGTACAAGGCTAATGTTCCTGCATTATGTTAGGTTTTGTTAATACATGATTAATTAAAAAAGAAAAAGACTTGCAGTGTCCTAAAGATAATGCATGTATTTTCTTTCCTGTGTTTAGATGCTTGTTACGATGATGCGGGAATAGATGGCGCTCTTTTCTTTGCCGTATGTCGAGGGAAAGTTAGTGAAGGAATGGACTTTGCTGACAATAACGCAAGAGCAGTGATCACTGTAAGTATATGCTATATATAGGCTAAATGTTAATGCAGATTTATGATAGTAAAAGTGTAGGACTCATTCTTCATTATTATTGTATTAACATAATGCATTTTTATAGAGTCAGGTAAATTCGCACAGCGGGTAAATTCGGACATACCATTGCAAACAGTGAAAATCCAGATGAGACGGCTCATCAGGGTTTCCACTGTTTGCCCAGTTATTTTTGTTTTAATTCCAAACAATTGACATATAAAGAAAACAATGTCACTGTCCGAATTTACCTGCTGTCTGAAGTTACCCGACTCTAACCTAATTTCTGTAAAAAATTTCCCATGTTCTGATCTGGACTTGCTGATGTGTCTTCCTTGAGAACTTTAAATAACTGTTGGCTAAATTGGAAACCCTGATCGAATATGTGGTAGGAGCAGTCTAACCTGGTCTACTCTGTCAGACTTAATCATGGAAATTTTAGGATACATGTCAACAAGACCACAATGCAGGTTGCAACTGTGAATCCCACTGAGTCGACAGCTGAAAAACTCTGTCAACCTAGCTGTATATGGATACCTGCTTAGAATCAGAGATGATTAAATGGAACAAATGGACAGCATTGGGCCCTGCCATTCAAATGCTGTTCCCAAGATACAGTTGGCATCTTTACAACCTATTGTCCCTGTTCCACAAGGCTACAAGACCCCTTTACCTGTATGGTATGAACATTTTATAATTGCCATGAAATGCTGCTTTCTTCCATTTAATTTCCTTCCCTTAACAGTGAAGTATTTGCATGGCAGAGTATTTAGAATTTCCAGCTTCAGATTACAAGTTTTGGGTTGGAGTCCTGCCAGAGCGGAGATTATATCCAAACCTAATCGGCACTTCATTGCACACAGCCTTTCATAATAAACCTCCCATCATTCTGATATGACTGAAATACTCCTGAAAAGGAGTACAACCTCCCAGTTATCCATCCATCTTTTATCTTAAAAATGCCTTACTGATAGAGTCAAGCATTGCAGGTTGATTTAAGATGAAAAAGTATTCCATTATTCTTTTTCAAAGGATGACAATTTTTAGCTCGCCTGAACGAAGTTCAGGAAGAGCTATTGCTCTACCCCCGGTGTCGGCGTTGGCGGCGGCGGCGGCGGCAGCGGCAGCAAAATGTTAAAGTTTTATGTTAAAGTTTTTTATGTGATGGGCAAGGCGCTGTCAGGCGAGCTATCCTGGCCCTGTGACAGGTCTTGTTATGCTCTCCTGTTTGCTTCTGTATATGATGAAAACTTCAAAAAGTGGTCTACTCTAGAAGAAAAGAATTTGCTCCTTTCCTTTAAGAGTTGACCCCTATTGAGAAAGGAGGCATAAATGAAAATGGTAGACTTGCTTCCCCTGAAAGTGTATCAGTTTACCGTTGACAGTTTTCTGTTTGCAGGTAGGAATTCCATATCCTAGTATCAAAGATTTACAGGTAATTATCACAGTAGCAGTTGGGGCTTTGCAAGCAAAACTAATGTTAACTGCTTTAATAGAATATTTTCTCTTGCACACCCGATAGGGATATCCATGAGTTCCACCCGGACCAACATATCTTTTCATGCACATCAGATAAGGATATTGTACAGTCAACTCCTGATATCTCGAAGTCGAGGTCCATCCCAAACTACTGATATCTCAAAGTAAATTTTCTGGTCCCAGAAAATTTACTTTGAGATAGCAGTAGTTTGTAGTAACAGGTGTTGAACTGTAAGGAAGAAAATGCAATATGCCAAAACTATAGTTTTGATATAAACGGTACTTTGAGATATCAGTGTTTGAGATATCGAGAGTTGAACTCACATCCATGTGTCGTTGAGTGATGTTGGTTTTTTCGAATGATGGCGTCATGAAAATTGCAAAGTGATGTTACCATATGCTACTCCAGACTTTAATGTAAAGGATTAAACGTCGGTTGTTGAAAGAACCAGCTTCTATCAAAATTAAATAGAACCATCTAAATTGCTGGAAGTGTAGATTTTAAGTTTTTGGTTTACAATGAAAGGTTGTACAAGAAAAAGTATCTATCAGTATGAGGCATGGATAGAAAAAAAATGAAAGTAGTTGAATTTGCAAAGAGTGAAGATCCAGATGAGGAAGCTTTTTATGAGTGGCCTCATCTTGGTCAACACCTCTTTGCCCTCTAGTCTGTGAATTCTCAGTATGATATAGCTTTGAAGAAACAGTTTTGTAATATTTTGCTGAAGTAAATTTTGTTGTTGTCTGTGATACGACAAAACCAACAAAATGGCCTATGCCTCCCAGAGAAGACTCAGATCAGAATGGGCATCTGCCCAGTCTGATCAGAGTCTTCGCTGTCTGCACAGAGGAAGCTTAGACTGTAAGCTATCCTTAAAGTGCCAAGTGAAAACTGCTCAGACTGGGCAGATGCCCAGGCTGATCTGAGTCCTCGCTAGGTGCACATGCCATTTTGTTGTGTTGCAGCTCTTGTCTGTTTTCTTTTGTTTTTTGTGCTTTAAGCAATAAGTTTTTTCTTTTACAGGTTAAGTTAAAACGAGAATATAATGACAGATACAGGGTAGAAAGGGGTCTCCTCAGCGGCAATGAGTGGTACGAGATACAGGCATTTAGGGCACTGAACCAGGCCTTGGGCCGATGTCTTAGACACAGGTTAGTACTGAAAATCTACAGAGCATCACTGTTATGAGGTAGACTAGGACTTTGGAAAAAGTGTAGTGCTAGACCTGCTTCTTGTAGCCCTTGTATCTGAAGGGAGTGGACTGTACACCATGATAAACCCCCAAAACATTGGTTTGTGCTCTTAAAGCAGTGATGTATGTCAAGCTGACATTAGGGTCATCGTTGTCACTTATTTTACACTCAAGCAGGGTTGCCATGGTCAGGGAAAAACATCTGGAAAATGAATTTTAATCCAGGTCAGGAAAAAGTCAGGGAATTTTATGGTTGTTCAGGGAAATTTGGAAAGGACTTAAAAAGTCAGGGAATTAGAAAATAAATGGCTTCTGTGGTCTTCTGAAAATATACTTGTTCTGTTCCTGGGGAAAGGATGTACTTTCCAGAGAGATAGTCCAGGCACATCTCCCTATTCATTGGGGGCTACTCTTAAAGGGAAGGGCTACCCCCAATTTCCAGGTGATACATATAGCACTGTCGAGTAAAGAGTGAAATTAACTTTTAGATCTGTAAAAAGGGTATGGAAAATGTTGGGGAAAAATCAGGAAAAAGTCAGGGAAGTGGAGGATAAGTGGCAACTCTGTTACAGCTATGCCTTGCAATCATTACACTGCATTGAATAGAGAGTGACTTTTATGGGAAAACAGTGTATGCTGTGCGGTATGGAGCAGTAAATTTTTTGTTCTCTTTTTTCTAATTTCTCACTTCTAAAGTGTCAAGCTTCTTTACAAATTGAAACTTAACAAGTGCTTTTTATATGCATCGAATTGTCCCACGTAACAGCAAGTATTGCTTTAACTTTTTGGTTGATAGGATACAATATCAGACATTCTTTTATACTTTCCAATGAAATATACAGATTTCTCGATGAAATCGAAACTGATAATCTCACTGTTTCAAACAGTGAAATTATCACTTTCGATTTCACTGTTTACAAAAATAGGATTTTTTTTAAATAATCTCATTTTTTTTGTTGATTAATTGACTAAAGCTTATCCGCCTGACATAGATTACATCACACACTTTTGCATGTCATTACGATGTTAATGACGTCACTATACGCGCCAACATAACATGGTTAGCACACACAACGCCAGGCCGCCTAAGTCTCCTATAGGCATTCTTTCTTAGCAAATTTCTTGAGATCCGTTTATCAGAATGAAATGATAAGCTATTTTTAGTTGTAAACAACCAATATCGTACCCAGTTAACACGCTGGAAGCATCAAATATGGCGAAAAGCGGCTAGACAAAAGATTGTGTCTCTGTCATGATGGCTAACGCAGTGGAATAACCTAAATTATTGCATTTTGAAAGCTTAAAAGAAACAGAAAATTTGACTATTTCAGTGTAAGATAAAAAAAAAATTCACTCATGAACACCAAAAGTAATATTTTCACTTGTGGCTTATTTCTTTCATGAGCACCAAAAGTAATATTTTCACTCGTGGCTTATTTCACTCATGAACACCAAAAGTAATATTTTCGCTCGAGGCTTCACCACATGTGAAAATACTCCTTTTGGTGCTCATTCGGTGAAATAAAAATCGATCTTACACTGAAGAAGTCAAATATCCTCTATTGGATGCTAATTTATCAAGTAGGCAAGTAGTGCATCATTTCACCAGTCACCTGAAAGGAGTCTGTCCCAAATTTCAACAAGTTTCAGTTCCATATTTCTTTGGTTGTAAGATGGTTTTTCCCTTCCAAAACAACCCCAAAAAAACTAGATCCATCTTATAGGATGTACTTAGATTTTTGGGATTGTTTTGAACAGAAAACCTCAGTTTATAGCAGAATTTCACAACTAGTTTAAATATTTAGGATATATCTGTTGTGTGGTACAATTTGATACATATGGAAAAAGCTTTTGTATATTCCAGTGGGCACAAGCCCTGTCTTTATCCCGAATAAATACGGTACCCAGGTTTATCATGAGTAGTAACAGTATATGGTATTTTGTTAAACAGGAAGGACTGGGGAGCTCTGATCATTGTTGATGATAGATTTGTGAGGAACAAGGACAAGTACTGTAAAGGTAAGCTTCTTTTATCTTATTTAGTTGGTTATAAGAGGTTTCCCCTCTGAAACATTCAGCGAAATCATTTAATACACAAAAATTACAGTTTCACAGTATTTTAGCATATGACCTCTAAGTCAAGTAAACCAAGATGTCGGTAAATTTGAGATAAAAGGAGCTGAAATTTATAAAATTTATGGGAAGTATGTCTTTTAAATAATACTTTGACAGAAGAAGTCACTGTAAGATGAGCTGTACATGGATATTGTGACATAACATCACAGTATAATTATGACATAACATCACAGTATAATTTTGTAAAGGTTTCTGGATACAGTTTCAGGGAAAGCAACCTAGTCATTTTCATTTTTTCCTCCCTTCCAGTTGGGATCCCCAGTGAAAGCAGAAATCTATTCAACCATAAACGGGTTCCATTGCGCACAGGCTTTCATTATCACCCCTCCCATCATGCTTATATTACTGAAATACTGTTGAAAAGGATGTCAAGTCACAAATCATCCATTGGTTGGGTTCAGCTCTTAATAGAAAGAATTTGCTCCCCATGAAGAAAATTTTTCCTCTTAGAGTAGACAGTTTTGGAAGGGTTTTATTGATTTTGTGTCAAGTGACAACTTGTTCAATATTCTCTGTATATTTCTTCAGGTTTGTCAAAGTGGGTGAGATCTAAAGTTCAGACATTTGAGAATTTCTCCCAGACCATGGACTCACTGTCAGTGTTCACAGAACAGATGATAAAAGAAATGCCAGTTGTAGAGTAAGTGATTGTAAGAGTAGCAAAAAGAAAATCATGAGTGGTAAAAGAAGTTTTTGATGAAAAGGATGTGTTAATTTCAGTTTATTCTCCATGAAATGAATGTGAAGAGTACTTGTCAGACCTTTTATTAATAGTGTTGATTAATTAGTATCTGAGAAATGAAGCTAAATATAGATGATAGATGTAAATGTGCCTTTCAACATAGTTTGAAATGTACCAATAGGTCACAATCAGCAAGCTTTGATTATGTGGAGAGGATGTAATGATATAAGCTTGGATAAAGTTCCATCATAAAAAATGTTTTAATCGCTGATAAAACTAAATTAACCTAAATGTTGCCTAAATATGGCTATGCTGAATAGAGCATGAAAAGTAGGTAACAGTCAGTGTGCAAAGCTTCTATGTGTAGTGACAATGTCATGCTGAAAATTTATGCAAAAGTTGCATCACAAAAGGAGAAATGAAGAAAGGACAGTAGATACAAATTTGGCTATAATCAGCATCACCTTTAAAGTAGGTTAAGGTCAGCAAGTCACTGATGTTGTGGAGACAATGTCATGACTTAAGCCTTCATCTCAAAAGCACATCTTAATACATGTAGTTGATGCAAATTAGAGCCAAATGATGTGGTACAGCATAGAAGATGACAAAAAAAAACAATGCAATAAAGTGAACCCTTTGTTTCTTCTGCTTGCTGAAGTATTCGTGACTTAAGCTAAAAAGACATTTTTCAAAAAATAGAACCATGTTTTGAAACTACTGGGATATTGAAAACACTATTGCCATTAGTATAGACATTGCAGCTCTCCCTATCAATGCTATTGACAATGTAACTATTGCAATATATTGATAATCTGATGTATTGTTACACCCGTATACCCTGGTTCCTCATATTGCATGACAGTCAGTATTTCATCAGATGTAATTCCTTAGTAAATGTATCTCACTAACATTTGTGGAAATGAAATTGGAAAAAATTCCATTATATTGTAAAATTGACAGGCGTTATCTCAAAAGTCTGAGGGACCAGAAGATCACTTTGTGACATTTGTAATTTGAAATATGAAGTATTACAGGAATTGTGTTTAAACTTTTTGTAATTTCAATTTGACATTTAAATGTACATTTACCAAATTTGTGTGATAGATGATTATGCATTTCTATATTTGAGCCGTGACACCGCAAAACCAACAAAGTGGCATGTGTGCCTAGTGAAGACTCAGATCAGCCTGGGCATCTACCCAATCCAATGAGAGTCTTGACTAGCTAAAAGGGTAGCTAAGGGTTGAAGCTACCTCCATGCTGACAGTGAAAACACTGATCAGACTGGAGGGATGCCTAGACTGATCTGAGTTTTCGCTGGTTTCTTATGGCACTTTGTTAGTTTTGTCGTGTTGCGGCTCATTTAACGTCCTTAGTATTGCTTTCAGCAGGCAATGGCGATCCCTGTCTGAGCCACACTAACTGACATAAGAGGTACTTGGAGATGTCAGGGTTTTAGATAATGAGAGTCAGTTTTAGTAAATATCCCCTGATTTTTAGCATGTTTACGGTAATTTCAGTGCCGACACTTCATTCATCCCCAGCACGCCCGGAACAGTCCGTAGAGAGTCTATATACAGAAGTCTGGATGATTCTACATACATTAGTAACTCCCAGGTTGTTGGTTCCCAGGGAAATTCCTCCTACTTCAGGTAAGTTTTCACAAGCTGTAGTCTGGTTGTGTTGAACTTGGCTGAAGGTTTTATACTCTCGTCATATGAGCCGCGACACGACAAAACCAGCAATGTGGTTGTGCCCCCAGCGCAGACTCAGATCAGCCAGGGCATCCGCCCAGTCTGATCAGAGTCTTCGCTGTCCGCATGGAAGTAGGTTAGACCCTTGGCTACCCTTTAAGCTCCAAGTGAAGAGTCGGATCAGACAGGGCAGATGCCCAGGCTGATCTGAGTTTGCGCTAGGCGCACAACCACATTGTTGGTTTTCTTGTGTAGCGGCTCAAGTGCATCTGCTATTTACTGTGTACAGGCAAAAGTTCAGTAAACAGTCAACTCTTGATATCTCAAAGTCGAAGTTCATTCCAAACTACTGATATCTCAAAGTAAATTTACTTTGAGATATCAATAGTTTCAGATAACAGGGGTTGAAATCTAAAGAAAAATAGGAAATGTGCCCAAACTATGTTATTTGATATGAGAGGGTACTTTGAGATATCAATGTTCGAGATATTGAGAGTTGACTGATAAAATTGCATGGATGTGCAAATTAGACTGATCTGCTGTCTGCTTCGTTGGTTTACTTTTGTGGGGTTTGAAGTTAACAGTTTAACAATTTAGGACAACTTAACAGGTTTTCACATTCACGGTTTTTGTTGATTATTTCTTATCAATCTTTTTATCTGTGGGGACTTTAGTTCTTGCAAACTTGATATCCACAAAAACTGTGAACATAACTATATCACAGACACTTGTACAATTGCAGTGATGGTCTAAATAAAGGTCAAACATTGTGAAGCTATAATCATAATAAGTTAGTAATTTTATGGTTTGGGACAGAAATACCATTAGTTTTCTATGGGATAGGCAAGAGGGGACACAGGCAGGCTGTTCTGTACACATACAAGTCTTGTCTAAATAATAAATTTGTCCAAAGTTCGGAAGGTGAAGTGTCAGTTTTAGATATTTATGATTGGAAAAGTTTGAAAAAATGTCAATAAATATATGAAAGCAATAGTTATTTAACTTGGTTCCATGGTATATAAAATCTCATTTTACAGTCCTCCAGAAAATCCACCTTTGAAAGCCTCAAACTTCCAGACTCCACAGAGTTCTAAGAAGAAAGTGAACCCAACACCAACAAAGGGAACTACTTTAGAAGTTTCTCCCAAGGGAGCTAATCCTAGTGCAGTACAAAGTCCAGTAACTCCTGGTAACCAACAGTTTCAACAGATCATGGATATTGTAAATTCAGCTGCAGCACCAAAAGACAAGCCATATTACATTATCCTGAACCAAGGTCTTCCAAATGAGCAGACATTTCTGATCGAACCACCTGGTAAAGGAACAGATAAGAAAGGTAAAGTGAGACAGAGTTTTTCCCCTTTCCAAAACAATCTCAAAGATCTAGATCCATCTTGTAAGATGGATCGAGATCTTTGAAATTGTTTTGGAAGAGAAAAAACATTAATATATATTTTAAGACCAATTTACGTATTTGCGTAATTTTCGAAGGGTAAACTCTGGTCTTATAACCGAATAAATGCGGTATTCAGGAGAGCTAATCACAAAAGTACTGGCTCCGGAATTTAGATAGCTTGATGGTGTGTGATCAGCTGACCAACTCAGGAACTCGCCAGTAATTTCAAAATCAAAAGATTGCAAAATAGAGAATATGTGAATATAAAGTAATTTACAGTATTTGATGAGAAGTTAGAGGTAAAATAGTGGAACTTTTTTCATCAGATCTATACCAGCAACTAAGACTTTGATGATTTCTTTCAAAATTATATCTTATAACAGATCAATTTGTTTTGCATAAATGTTTATCAGTTTCATGAGTAAAATGTAAACTTTTTTCTCATCACCAGAAAGTACAATATACATAAATGTATTAAGAATAATGAAAATGGTAGAGTTGATCCCTCCGAATGCATATTTATACTCCTTAACTACTAAATGTTATTTTCCAAAAATTTTAGAAGTTGATTTTATTATTAGGTGATGCATCATTATGTAATTGCAACCGAATAGCAAATGGTGCAAGCCTGGATCGATATAAATCTGGTCAGGGTCTTCACTGTTTGCCCAGACCTTTCAATCCTAACGCTTAAGATGAATGGCAAGGAACTCTGCTATTTACATTTTGCTTCCCTTGTCAGTAGGGTTCAATTCTTTATATGAAAAAAATGGTGGAAAAACATGGAGTTGTACCCATTTACCGTAAGGTCTTGACATTTTGATTGTACTTTCAGCTAGTGGTCCTGGTTCTTCTGGTCAGGCTCCCAAGGACCTGCCTGTGATAGCTGTACCGTCAACTCAGAAAGTCATGACTCCAGTGGCAGCTAAACTGGCAAACAAAATGGCTGCCTCGACTGGTACTCCTGCCTTACCCACCCATTTGAACAAAACTGGTGCCACTGTTCTTGCAGCTCAACCTTCTGTACAAAACAACTTAATAATACCAGGCCAGGTACCAAATTGTGTGAATCTTGGGCCAAAAACTTCTATACAGGGAACTAGTTTAATAAATCTTCCCACCGATACTCAAAAGCAGATAACAGTAAACAATGACCTTATTTCAACTATGAATAGTCAGATTCAGTCTTCACAGTTCTTGTTACAAAGTCAGCAAGTGATAACTCTAAATGGGACACCGATGTTGACGACCCAGCCCCAGGGTTTAATGTTAGTGGGGAACAATACTGCTGCAGGACAGAAACAAATCTTGCTGACCCAGCCTCAAGGGTTAGTCCCTGTTGTAAATGCAGCAAATACAGGTCAAGCTGGGCAGGCACAGATGGTGTCTCTGCTGGGAAATAATGCTACAGCAGACCCACAGAAGATTGTTCAGCATGTCACTCCTAACAAATTGCCAGAATCAAATGACCAGAAAAACAAATTCTTGAAGTTTGTTAATTTTCCTACATCGGCATCAAAAGTGGCTACAGTGGCTCCAATGAGACCATCATCTGTTTCAGAGACTGCCAGTGAATCAAAGATAGTGTCAAAGTCTGATAAAGACAACCCAGTAATAAATGGTGAGATTGGTGCAAACAATGATATCAGGGATGTGAATAATTCCAAACTGGGTGTATCTAAAGCAGATTTCGCATCAAAGTCAAATGAGCAACAGATATCAGAGAAAGACACAAATGAAAACAGTGCAAAGGTTGATAATGTTGACTCCACTACAAAGAAACGCCCATTATTCAAAAGTAGGAAATCATTGCCTACTCAAGCCAGTGCAAAATTGGACGTGTGTGAAAAGAAAAATCAGTATGAGAAAGGAGAGTTGTCAGACACTGATGAAGATTTCAAGACAGAAAAACAAATCAGAAAAGATGTCAAATCAGAAAAATCAAATGTGAGTCAATCAAACACTGGACTAAAAGAACATGAGAAATCAAAATCAGAAACAGTAGGAAATATGGGAAAGACTTTCAATGCAGCAGGTATGAGAACAAGAAGGAAAACAAAGCATCCTAGTCATGAAACCTCTGGTGTTTCAGAATCAGCAAAGGGTTCAGGACTTGGTGGTGATGAAATAACAGATGTGAAACCAGCTCATTCTGAAACAAACAAAAGTGTGATAAGGGGAGAAACAAAGAAAAGTGTTGCTGATAAACTGAAACAGTTTAGAAGAAACTCAACAGATACTGAAGTTTTACAAGAAGTTAAACACGAAGCTAATGATTTTGTTGAGAAAATTAAAAGTCCTTTAGGCTCGCCAGATGATGTATTGAATACTAGGAGGCGTAAAAGTGGAAGAAAGAGAAGATCATCACCAAACAGGATGAGATCAAAAAGAAGTAAAGGGGTAGATTTTGTGGATGATGTGGATGATAAGAAAGAAAACCAGGTAATTACTTTAGCTACTGTAAATATTGAGGCATTTATATTGATTACATTGATTACAGTTAAACCTGTCCTAAGGCCACCTTCGTTAAGCAAAAGCCAGTCTTAAAAGCCACGATTTCACATAGTAAAGTAGTAGTTTCGATGACATATTAAGCAAGCACCTGGCTCAGCAAGCAGTTTTCACTGGGTGCTTGCTTACGACACATTTGACTATCATGCTGATGTTATTGTCCAGCAGTAAGTCCACGTTAAAGGACTTCTCAGTATAACACTCTTATGCCTGGAGGTCACAGAATAATGTGCAAAGAATTTGACATTGCAGTCATCAGCCAGTTACTTCAGAATCTGTTAAAAATAGCAAAAGCAAAGCAAATTCAGTCACTGATCAAGGAAAACTAAAGGTACAATATTTCTACAGTGAATCAGAAACAGTTTTTGCCTCGCATGCAAGTAGCAGAGGGTGAGACATGTGTATTACTTTTTCCATGTCAGTGGCAGCAGTGTACTCTCGTCGAGTTTTCTGGTTTAGGTCTGGGCCCAGTTGTTCATAGCAACGTTAGCCTAACGAGCTCGTTAAGAGGTCAACTTGTTAAATGTTTTATGACTTTATAACCAAATACACTGATATTTTTTGTTGAAAAAATTTGAGCAGCTTTTGCAATGCAATAGCTTCTCACAATTTTTCAACGAAAAATGTTGGCGTATTTGAGATATGAATGTTTGAAATTTTAACGAGAAGTTAATTAACGACGTCGTTAGTGTTAAACAACTGGGCCCTGTTTTGTAATAATGCCCTCACAGAAGAGACACCTTCTATAGAATTATTATATGGTTTTCTAGCAACATTTTAACCCATTGCATTCTGGGTATTTTTTTGTTGTCTGCTGAAATTGTCGTCTGCATCAAAAATCAAGAATATTTTGACAATATTGTTCTAACCAACCTTTGTAGAAATGATGTCTAGGCAGCAAACAGTTTGGATCTCAGATAAGGCCCCACGTTTGTGGGGCCTGATCTGGATCCACACTGTTTGCCAAGATACCCCTTTAGGGGTAATCCGCATGGAATGGGTTAATATATAATTTATCGTAGCCACTACATAGTTACTGCAGGTATTAGTTGAACTAATAGACTTTCAAAAGAGATCAAAATTGCAGGTTGTGTAAACACCTCAGGAGATGGTTGTTATACAAGAATTTTACAGAAGTATATAACAGCCATCTGAAGGAGGCCTATCCAGTAATATGCCACGGAATGACAAACATTGCAGACCCTGATCAGACCTCCTCTAGGAGCAGTCTGAGCTGGGTGCTCAATGTTTGCTCAGGCAGGTCTGCCACATTAAGGGGTTTATGATTTGGATTTGTTTGATAAAGAATCTGCACTACAAAATCAGTAATTATAAAGCACATTCTAGTTGTAAAATCACATTTATACAGTCAATCCTCTTTGTAACATAGCTTCTCCGGTCTTTCGGATGAGACTTTAAACCGAGGTCCCGTCTCCATAATATTATGACCTCGTTGTTGGTGGGACGTTAAACCCGAGTTCACTCACTTTGTAACATCATAAGTTACAACAACACAACTCTTTATATTGTCATTTTGATATGCATGAAATAGCTTTATTGTGGAGCCCCGGTAGCTCAGTAGGATAAGCACTGGCCTGCTGATCTAGCAGTTTTGGGTTCGAGCCCACTGTAGACGGGGATCATAAACAGGTTCCATGGCACATAGCCTTTCATTATCACCCACCTATCTTCCTGATGTGACTGAAATACTGTTAAAAAGGATGTACAATCACAAGTCAACCATCTGTCTGTGGCGTTACTGTTCAAACTATTCTTTATAACAGTAAATTCATTTTAGAGTCAAAGTATTCGGAAACAAATGCCACTATGTTAACAGGGTCTACTGTATTTGGTTATAGGATTATCAGAAGGTTCATGAATTTGACATCCAAGAAATTGCCAATTTTTTGGCTGTTTCTGTTGCTTTTCAGTTTGATAAATATTGACAAGATTCCGGAATTTATGACCAAGTGAAAATAAAACTTCCAAATTTGAAGAGATTTACTTATAAAGACCAGACATTTTAACCATTTGCGATAGTGAATGTTAATATATGGCAATGTTTCCCAGAAATTCTGTTACACAATTAGTGCTGCGGGGAATGCCCTGGTGGGGATGCAGTGCTCCAGAGGAGGGGTAACAGGGATAATTTAGGGACGATTTTCCATATTTCTAAGAAAAACATACAATGTGACCCCTCATCTCAGTCTTTCCAAGACAGTTCTAATGAGGGGTCACAACATGTTATCCCCCGACCGAAAGGTTCGGGGGATATAGCAATGAGCCTGGCGTTCGTCTGTTCGTCTGTCCTTAAACATTTTCTTGTCCGCTCTCTATCTTGAATACCCTTTGGAATATTTTCATGATACTTCACAGTTATGTAGAACAGGTCATGACGATGTGTCATGAACAAGAATGATAACTCTTGCTATTGTACTTTTTGAGTTATCTCCACTTTGATGATTTTTGGCTAATTCGTGTCCGCTCTGTAACTTGAATACCCTTTGGAATATTTTCATGATACTTCACAGATATGTAGAACAGGTCATGACGAAGTGTCATGAACAAGAATGACAACTCTTGCTTTCTTACTTTTTTATTTATTTCCCCTTGATGGTTTTAGGTGTGATTTCGTGTCCGCTCTACAACTTGAATACCTTTTGGAATATTTTCATGATACTTCACAGATATGTAGAACAGGTCATGAGGATGTGTCATGAACAAGAATGACCACTCTTGCTTTCTTACTTTTTGAGTTATTTCCCCTTGATGGTTTTAGGTTTTATTTTGTGTCCGCTCTATAACTTGAATACCTTTTGGAATATTTTCATGATACTTCACAGATATGTAGAACAGGTCATGATGATATGGCGGGAACAAGAATGACAAATCTTGCTTTCTTACTTTTTGAATTATTTCCCCTTGATGGTTTTAGGTGTGATCTGTGTCCGCTCTATAACTTGAAAACCTTTTGGAATATTTTCATGATACTTCACAGATATGTAAAACAGGTCATGATGATATGTCGCGAAAAAGAATGACAACTCTTGCTTTCTTACTTTTGAGTTATTTCCCTTTGATGGTTTTAGATATCCGCTCCATAACTTGAATACCTTTTGAAATATTTTCATGATACTTCACAGATATGCAGAACAGGTCATGCCGATTTGTCTGATACATGAATGACAACTCTTGCATCCATAGTTTGTGATTTATTTCCCTTTGGTAGTTTGAGCTGCAGTTTGAATCTCTATTCCATACCTGTATAACCCTGGCCTGCACCACAATTTTGATAAAATTTTGATAACCTTGTACCCTTTAGAATATTGATGATCATGCTGTGATATCAGTGTTTCTAACTCTCTCTAACCCCTCCACATTTCCCCCCTCTCTCCCCCCCCCCCCCCCCCCCCCCCCCCCACACACACACACACACACAAAAAAAATCCAGATTTGGATTCCTTGTCCAAATTAATTCACTTACTAGAGAGCTCAAAATTAGGTTTGTACTTTAGAAGTTATTCACACATGTTGAAAGTTGAGTGCATCATATGCTATACATTTGTGTACATGGAGGTTGTTTGAGATATTTCCCCTTTTAGCAGTCAAGCATACTGTTTTAGTCTGAGTGATAGATAATCATGCATCTGTTAAACAGATAATGTCAATCAGAAGCATAAAAGAATAACAATATATTACTTATATGAGTTTTGAAGTGCAACCTTCTTACCAAGACCCATGGGGGTCTTCGGTCGGGGGATTTGCCATCTCCTCTGATGGCTATTTTTTCATTTCGCAATGAGAGAAATTATCTTCAAAACCTGACATTATCTGGAGCTCTGTCCTACATCTGTTTGTCTGTGAAAAACATTTCTAGTTCTTGTTCTTTCTTTTCAGACATTAAATATAGCCTTACACTGTTCTGAATGTGGAAACTCATTTACAGACATGAAAGGTAGGTCACTTTATGATACCATATTAATTAAATTAGGAGACAGTGGTTTTCTCTTCCAAAACAATACAGAAAATCTAGCATCGTCTGGGTGAGACGGTCCTAATAAGGGGTCACAACATACGTTTTTTTTATGAAAAATAAAAAGAAGAAAATTATTACTTAACCCCTTCCTATCTGGAGAACTGTTCAAGTGAAATGCATTAAACTTGTACTAAGAGTGTACAAAACAGCATGTTAGCTTCACGTCTTATTAGTGATTACATGCAATTTTATGTTCTTTTCAACAGTATTATATCAGTCATATCGGACGATAGGAGGTTGATTTTGAGAGGCTGTGTGTGATGGAAGCCTGTTCAGGGTTGAAAAGATGATTTCCACCTCCAGCAGGAATCAAACCCAGGACTTCTAGATCACCAGCCCAGCGCTTAACCCACTGAGCTACCAGGGGTCCAATATATATAAAAGGTTAAAGTTTATGATAAGTCTTCAGGCTAAATAAACAGACAGTAAAGAACATGTATGAGCCGCAACATGAGAAAACTAACAAAATGGCATATGTGCCCATCACAGACTGAAACAAGCCTGGGCATCCACCCAGTCTGACGAAAGTCTTTGCTTTGCACTTAAAGGGTAGCTAAGGGTCTAAGCTAGCTCCATGCAGGCAGTGAAGACTCTGATCAGACTGGGCTGATCTGAGTCGTCGCAGGACGCACATGCAGCCTTGTTGGTTGTGTCACGTTGCAGGTTATATGTATTGTTTCTTTGAAGAGGACAAATCTGGTATCAGAATAATCCTGTCTGACACATTTGTTGATTGTTACATGTATTTTTCAGATTTTCAGAAAAGACGAAGGTTTCCCAGTTTCTTGAAGAAAGTTTGGCCGCAGAATGCCGAAGTTCTGTTCTTTCCATCTGTAAAGCAACATGATGGATTTCAAGTTGTTTCTAGTAGTATACAAGGTAAAGGATTTGGGTTAAAACATGGAATCAAATGACTTGAGAATAATTTGTTTGAGAAAATTTGAAGTTTCTTTTGAAAGAATTTCAGTTTGTTATGTCACTGAAAAATTTGCGGAACATAGCATACATTGTTTGCCATGCTCTTGAACCAATGATGTCATATACTTGTTGCCTATAGCAACCACGAGTTTATGTTGATGTCTGTATATCATGTATGTCATCTAGAGGTCATTCTGTCAAGGTACTAAACACAATAGTTAGTAACTCCATAGTTGCTATAGTAACAGATCAGTGATGTCATCTCACTTATAATTTGAGAGGAGCATGGCATACAATGTATGCCATGCTCCTCTCAAATTATAAGTGAGATGCTACCTAAAATTCATACAATGGAAAAGTGTCATTTTCTCAAACCTATAAGTCATTCTCAAGTAATTTAATTCTTTTTTAAATGAGCAGTATGAAAGGATAGAAGGGCAGTTATCAGTTACTGGCAAAAGTATGTGCACTTAGTACTGGTTAACCGCTTAGGAGGTCTAAGCCTGCCCAGGAATAGTGTGGTTAGGTTAACTGACCGTCCCGACATGACCATAGTTGTTTACCGTGGACGTTAAGCAATAAATCAGTCAATGTCTGACAGGCATGCAAACAATTTTATTTACCTAATTTTTTTTTTTATTCATTGACTTTATGATACTCTTAATTGATTTTATGATATTTCTCAGTCTGTACATGGGTTAGGGCCATGATATTTGGCACATACATATTGTAATCTTGAACAAATGCAAAAATTGCTTATTGTAACCAACTTATTTGGATTAAATCATTTCCTTATGTAGTAAAAAATAGATTTTTGCATTATGTTCTCAAGAAATGATACTTGAACTGAATTTATTTAGGATTTCCATTTTAATTGAGTTTTTGACGTCAATACTGTTGAAAAGGACGTAAAATTGCAAGTCATCCATCCATCCATCTATAATCGCAAGTCATCCATCCAACCATCCATCCATCTATAATCTTCTGTAGTAACGTACATAGATCTTACTTTTCAGATGGTTCAGACTTAAATTGCTTGTATGACCCTTATATGGGCTGTGCCATCCAGTTTCTAAGGTGCTTAGAGTGTGCAGAGGGCAGACAGAATGATAAAATTATTGGTGCCAGGATTGTTTTCTGTGATCCCGACTCAGAGTTCGAACAAAATCAGGTAGGCATAGTATAGTAAATACACTGCTCACTATATTTAAAGCAGGCGCAACACAACAAAACAAAGAAGCATGTGCACCTACAAAGACGCAGATCAGCCTGAGCAGCCACCGAATCTGATCAGGTCTTTGTTGTGTGCTTAAAGGGTAGCTAAAGGTCTAAACTGCCCCCTTGTTAACAGGGAGGACTGATCAGACTGGGCGGATGTCCAGGCTGATCTGATTCTTTGCTGGGCACACATGCCATTTCATTGGTTTTGTCTTGTCACTGTTCAATTATATAAAGGAGTGCTTTAAATAATTCCCATAAGTATCTATATAATACAAGTATAAAACTCTTCATCAGAACTAATAAATAGGAAAGGCATCAGTGTATTGTCTACATACAGTATAAATCTTAATAAAACAACCAACAGAAGGAATAAGGTAATACACTTTCCTTGTTTTTCAGACCTGGTTGCTATCAACGGCCATTGTACAGCAAATTCAGAAAGAACCAATATAGTTCAGAAAGATGAGATCCAAGATGTATCAGAAGTGAGCTGTGACTCTCAAAAACATGGAAGATGCTTGACGCATATGCAAAGAGCAAAGACCTGGATAAAACTGCACATTCTGGTCAGAGCCTTTGCTGTTTGCACACACTGTGTAAGGTCCCCAAGTAATCATATTTGCCAGAGAGCAGACAGACAAAAGGATATGGAAGTAGAAATTTAAAATTTTGCAACCCAAAATACTGAGACAAATACATTTCCCCTTATTTGGAGGTGTGGGCCCAGTGGTTCAAAACTAGTGACATAGTTCACGAGACATTACTTTTTCAAACACAGTGCACACACAAACACTGTCATTTTTTGCCAAGAAAGTGCAAAAGCTCCACCCATTTTTTAAGCAAAAACTTTTAGCACACTTGAATTTATATGTACTGGAAATGTAAGCAAAAAACACTGCCTTTCTTTTTCAACAAAAAAGATTTCCCATTTTTTCAGCAATATTTTTAAGCACACTTGATTTTATATGTACTTGACAAATTCCTGACTTAACGACTTCGCTAAGCTAAACTGGGCTGAAGCCCTAGTCCTATAAAACATTGGTGCGGGCTAGAAAATGCTTGGAAATTACATTCTTCTTATATTTTGAAGTATCAAACTGTTCAGACTACAAACTGAAAAAAAGAGTTTATGGTTCAGGCCTTGTTCCATAGAAGTCGAAACATAATGAGCTGTGAAAGTAAATCAGGGCCCAGTTGTTCAAAACTAAAGATGTTGTTAGTTAGCGAGACATTAAAATTTCAAACAGTAATATCTAAAATACGCCAATATTTTCTATGAAAAAATACGAGAAACTTTTGCAATTACGAGAAGCTTAATGCAAAAGCTTTTCACATTCTCACATATTTTCAACAAAAAATATCACTGTATTTGGCTATAACACTTGCAAAACACTTAATGACCTCTAATCAAGCTGGTTAGGCTAACGATGCTTTGAAGAACTGGGCTCAGATGGACAAGTTTTGTACATTTTATGTTGTTAATGGTTTAGCCTTGTTTTACAAAGCTGGCTTTGATATATTGAATACTGGTTCAAGTTAAATGTTATTAACTTGCATGATTTTCATGCATGAAATTCACTGTGGACTTTATTATTGAAATCGTTAAACATGTGACTAGTCACTAAAATGCTTACGTTGCATGAAATTTGAATTCCTCCCATAAGCTTTAGTACCTAATTAATGTCCAGTAATAAAATCTCAATTCCTTGATGAAGGTAAGGCGATGCCGGAAGGTTGGTACATCCATGGTTGGTTGGTTGGTTGGTTGGTTGTTTTGGGCTTCACAGTCCTTTGAGACAGTCAGTCTATATCGGGCTGTCTCCCAAAGAGAAGGAGAAAGAAACGATAGACGAGAGAAAAAATGTCCTAACAACTCCCACCCACAACTACTGCAAGCGCAATAGGCCCTTGCCCTACTACTATTATCCAAATAGTAGGAGCCCCTGCACCTGGTTACACCCAGCACCATTGCACCACAAAACCACCCCATGTACAGGCCATGGAATCTCATGGTAGAATTATATCAGGACAACTTATTATATGCCATAAACAATTTTGTATGGAGAAATTAATGAAATGTATCAAGGAGTTATCATCAGAAATTCTTTTTATCTGTGATTTAGAAGGCAAATGGATACACTTTCAGGGAATTCATACCGCCAGAGCTCTAGATAAGAGGGAGTATTTGGTGATAATTAGGGATAATTTTTCTTAATTTTGCATAAAACATATGTTGTGACCCTCATCTGAACCGTCTCAACGAGACGGTTCAGATGAGGGGTCACAAAATAGGGTTTCAATGAGAAATAGAGAATACCATGTTAGTGTCTTTTGATATCAAGTTTATCAGGCGAGACCAGAAACAGCGTAGGAATGGCGAGGCTTGCCGAGCCAGTCCGACGTGTTTCTGGTCGAGCCTGATAAACTTGATATCAAAAGACACTGGCATGGTTTTCTATTTATCATGCATCAATAGCAGCTTTTGGAGCGCGAAGAGCATCATACAAATGAAAAACAAACGCGGTGTTGTCCGAACTTGCTGACGTCGCGAATGCATTATGACGTTAGTCGGTGACGTCATTTAACCAATCGGACAGTGTAATCACTACCAATGTTAGTATGTAGCCAATCGTCTTCTGAGATCGCTTCTGAAGGCATCGCCTGATAACATTCGCGCAAGCGCAGTTCTATAGTGACATGATATCACATTTTGTTATCATACCCCTGTTTTCAGGTGGAATTTGCAGCAGATGCATGATAAATAAGAAAAATTATCCTTGATTATCATCAAACACTCCTCCTTATCTAGAGCTCTACATACCAGTAGCAACTTATGCGGTCACCTGAATTAAGGGATCACCTGTCTTCAACAGCCATATCTTCTGGGTCCCTTAAATCATAATACAAGGCAAATAAACCTGTATTAAGGGGTCACGTCTGATGCAGGCAATTTCTGTCCTTCCCTTGGGTGACCCTAAAGACAGATTTGACTATAATGCCTCCCTTCTCAGAGGTCAGCTCCTACGGAAAAGAATTTGCCTTGTTAAAAGAATGTTGTAGAGTTTGTAGAGAAGCAAACAGGAAGTCACAAACACTGCTTCCCCTTGTGAAAATGGCGAAAAATCAGGGTGGTACACCCATACACCTTAAATTTGGGTCAATGCCTTGTAATTTGAGCCACGACACAAATAAACCAACAAAGTGGCATGTGTGCCTAGCAAAAGACTCAGATGAGTGGGCATCCGCCCATTCTGATCAGTCTTCGCTGTGCACTTAAAGGGTAGCTAAGGGTCTAAGCCACCTCTATGCCGACAGCAAAAACTCGCCAATCAGAATGGGCGGATGCCCAGGCTGATCTGAGTCTTCACTGGGCACACCTCACTTCCTTTTTGTCATGTTGCAGTTCATTTGCTGCAGCTGATCATGAGGAGCTATAAACGGTATCACATTCTGATTAGCTGTTAAATTGTGTACAACACTAGCAGGAAAGTTATTTTACTGAATCTTTTGTATGGGAGCAATTTTGCCTGCTTGTATTTAGAAATGAGTTGCCTGGGTCTCTACACATTTGTTCTTATACCCAACAATATTGAGAGATTCTATGTTAATGTATTATCAAGCCGAATCAAAATAATAATCATAAAAACATTCTTGTTTTGCTTTTGCTATCCTTTTATTTTTTTTATCTTTTTTTTTGCATTTGGGTGTACTGTAAATCTGTTATATTTTCCAAATTATTTATTTTTGCAGCGTTAAAATTGCCACAATCTTTAAATTCTGCTGAGTAAATTAAGAAAAAGAAAGGGTCTCACAACAATTTATTGCCAAAAAATTGACTGCCATCAGCTAAACATAAAACTGAATTGGTACAAAAATAAATAGGTCTAAAATATATGGAATTTGGTGATAAGAAAATAACAACAAAGGCCATGATCGTATGATAGTTTTTATTCATGACTCATAATAGCTTTTCAGTATTCATATAAATAGAAATATTGCACATAACATTATCATCTTTAAGGCAAACAATAAAGGCCCAGTATAGCCTAATCATCTGCATACATTAGAAAGGACCTTTGCTGCTCCAGATAAGAACGGGTTTTGAGGATAATTCAAAGATAATTTTTCTTATTTGTCAACGAAAACATTGTGACCTCTCATTAGAATATCTCAATGGTTCTATTGTGGGTTCACAATGTATGTTTTAATGGCAAAATTAGGACAATTATCCCTGTTACCCCTTCTTGTCTGGAGCACTGTGACCTACTCATCTGCACACACTTGAGAGGGCCTTGGCTACTCTCCTCTCTACAGTATTTAGTCAGTTATAAGTAGTCAGTTATAAGAAGTATTTAGTCCAATATAAAATGAGGATTTCATTCTAAAACAAACAAATGTTTAGATCTGTCTCAAGAGAAGGATTTAGATTTTTGTGATTACATGTATTTAGGAAGGGAAACCCCATCTTATAGCAGGATTAACCGAGACAATTTTAGATCTTTCTTTCTTACCAGCCGGGCCGGGTAGCGCAATCGGTAGGGCACCTGACTCGTAAGTCAGAGGTCCTGGGTTCGAATCCCGGTCTGGCCACATACTTTCGTTTCTCCTTCCGCTGATTCAAGAAGGGCAGTTGTCAGTTAATGGCGAAAGTACGTGCACTTAGTACTGGTTAACCGCTTAGGAGGTCTAAGCCTGCCCAGGAATAGTGTGGTTAGGTTAACTGACCGTCCCGACATGACCTTAGTTGTTTACCGTGGACGTTAAGCATCAAATCAACCAACCAAAAATCTTTCTTACCTACGAGACAGAGCTTGTTCTATTTTTAGCGGTGCTGAAAAATTCTGTCTTGCCCAAAGGCTGGGACAGTTCACACGAGCTTGAATTCTGTGTATCACTACTTGCTCAATGAAATGCAATAAGCCTGGCTTGGCGATTCTATACTTTATGCATTATTTTCTAAAGCAATGAATTTCGTCTAAAAAATTCATTCTTTATAAGTCCATCATTATCTGCTTCTATGTCTGAAACTCGTAAGTAAAACAAACTCCAAAATAGTCAATGTTTCTCACACTGTCGAGGGTGCTGCCATTTTGAAGACGTTACCAACTGACGTTTGAAATAACGTTAACGTTACGTCACAATACTGCTAACGCTTGTATACATTCGCATGGAATGATAATTCCCCGTTCAATATGAATTAATTATTATCGTAGGTAAGAAAAATAATCAATCATTGGTCTCCGATGCGGACAGGGAAATCCCAACCCACGGGCACAAGGGTAGTGTCGATTACTCGACAAGCCTCGTTTCTGACACACCCCGTGTGCCCTTGGGTTGGGATTTCCCTGTCCACATCGGAGACCAATGATAGATTCTATTTGTCACGCCAGAAGGGAAATAATTCCTATTTAGAACCTTGAAATATGATGAAAGTGAAGACAAGGATAAGAGTGCATACATGTGCAAGCTTGGCAGGGTATTTCCTGTTCAAATATGCCAGCATCTGACTTCTTGCAGATAACTTGGTGGGTTAAGTGCTGGCCTAAGGTAGCAATCTCAGTTTGAATTCCACCAGAGAAGAAATTTTTTCCAACCGTCAACAGGGCTCCACTGCACAGTCTTTCATTATCACCAATCCATTTGCTTGATATGACTGAAGTACTGCTGAATGGGCTGTAAAAGCATAGGTTATTCATTAATCTATCTGCCTTTTCACATTCAGCGGCTCCTCAAGGAACAAAGCTACTAGACATTATTAATAGAATATGCACTTTTTGTTATCAGTAGACCTTCTCTAGTGTTTATTTCTTTATATGTAACAACTTTTCATTGTCTGAAAGCTTCATTGCTGGGCGCCAGAAAATACATGTACTTTTATTATCAGTAGACCTCTGTAGTTTATGTGAAACAACTTTAAATTATCTGAAAGGTTCATTGCTGGGCTCCAGAAAATTTTAGAAGGTAAAGCTTTCATTTATTTCTTACATGCTTTAGTAGCATGTAACTACATTCCTACTTGCAGAAGGGCTAACATGGATAATTCAGACATAATGAGTCTTACTTCTTACCAAAAACATGATGTGACCCCTCACTAGAACCGTCAGCAAGACAGTTCTAATGAGGGGGCACAACATACGTTTTTAAGGACAAATAAGGAAAATTATCCCTAAAATATCCCTGTTACCCCTTCTTCACTGGAGCATTGTTCCTACCTGGAAATTGAAACATTCAGCTTCTTCAAATGGTTAGCCGAAATATAACAATGTTATTACACTGTCATACACATGTAATGTATATAAGTACAAAAAAATTCAGCTGTGTAAAAGAAACTGTTTTGTCTTCTCACAAATCCCCTGAAAGTGGCTTCAATTTGAAAAGAGTTTTTGTGAGAAAGCCACGAGTTCTCTTTCTTAAAAGCAAAAGTTGTGTACAAATATGCTTTACAAACATGTAAGTTTAGCCGTGACACAACAAAACCAACAAAGTGGCATGTGTGCCCAGCCAAGACTCAGATTAGCCTAGGCATCCACCCAGTCTGATCGGAGTCTTTGCTGTCTGCATGAAGCTAGCTAAATCCCTTAGCTACCCTTTAATCTGAAAGCAAATCACCGCTCAGACATGGATCAGACTGGGCAGCTGCCCTTACTGATCTTGGTCTTCGCTGGTGCACCTAGCACTTTGTTGGTTTTGTCTTGTGGCAGCTCATATTATGGCCAACTACTTGCAGAAGCTTAGACTTAGATTTCAGTTGGGAAACTGCATAATTATTTATTGCGAAAAACATCACACCTATATCATCATTGGATAGGCTGATTTGACTGCTCAAACATATACTCGAAAAAAATATTAAGGGGTCAAACTTTTACCCTGCGATTTCTGCAACATTTCCAACACTTGGTAAAATAAATCATTTCTACTTTTCATTTCATTCTTTTTGCAAGTTTTGTACATACGAAGTTTGCAACTTTAGCCTTTATCTTGACCATGTCTAGACTTGAATTCACACTACCCTCAGAATGGAAGTGGGTAGAAGTCCATAAGAAGCAAATTCACCAAAAAAAATTATTTTGCCAATTCATGAAGTTTTTGCATAATTGCTTGATAGTCATCAAATTTAATCATTTTTAAGGTCAGCAAGCTGTAAAAAAATTAAAACTCAGCAATTTTCGAAGTTATGCCATATCAAACTGACACACTATCAGTTCTCTATGGAAATTCAAACCACTTTCATTTTAGAGGTACTTTGACTTAAAGCTTGGACGGCTTGCAAAATTAAAGAAATGGAAGGTAGAAATGATTTATTTTACCAAATGTTTGAAATGTTCCAGAAATCGCAGGGTAAAAGTTTGTCCCTTATTTTTTTTTTTTTTTTTTGACAGCTTAAAATCCATTTTTCCTGTGGACCAGTAAAATCCATTTTTCCTGTGGACCAGTTTGATTAGCACTATAAAGTCTGAATTAAAACATCTCTACAATCAGAATGGATTGAGCTTAGCTGGTGTGATATCAGACACTAGTTTATCGAGGAGAGAATTTCCATTTATTAGCTTGGTTGTTGCTATCACATAGTCTGTACCACCTACAACGAAAAATGACAAAAATTATTGTATAATCAGATGTTCTAAGTTCACAGAATTGGCAGTAGTGTAGTGTACAATGCGCTGGACTACCAATCCCCCAAGTTCAATCCCCCTTCTCCAGTCTTTCGGATGAGACTTTAAATTGATGTCTCATGACCTATGTGTAGGGACCTTAAACCACTCACTATGTTCATAGCCGTAACCTCAGATCAGAAGCAACATTTAGATGATGTCAGTTAATCAAAGTCAGTGACCTTTCTCTCTGGTCAGCAACAGTATACAAACTTTACTGTCAACTAATCTTCATCACCACAGGATAGATGTATCATATTAAAGCTTCTATTCAGGCAATTTGAGAATATTCGCAAAAATCAACAAACATAAAGTAAAACTTTAAGGTAAATGAGCAAATGGATGGGTGAATGGACATACACATCTACCAAACAAGCAAATTCAAAGAATTTATGTACCCCGCCATTATTGTTTATGACCAAAACACCTGTGAAGTTTCAAAGGCATCGGCATAAAACTGTTGGAGGAGTTGCGCACACAATGTACCCACTATCTAGTCACTTTGATAGTAAAAACGCCTAAAAAATCACTAATTTCAACTTGTGGAAAAAGTGACAAAAAATAATCTCAGGCTTATATCCAAACCACATGCATATCTTCAGACCATGACAGAAACAGCTGTAAAGTTTAGAAAGAATCGGCATAAAGCTGTAGGAGGAGTTGTGCACACAAGGTACCTACTACTTTAGGGGGACGGAATGCCGAAAACTATGTCCCTCCGCTTTTCTTCAAAAAGGCGGGGGACAACAAAACTTACCTCCATACGCTGAAGTTGGTTGTTTTGGGTTTAACAGCCCTTTGAGACAGTATTTCAGTCTATATCGGGCCGTCTCCCAAAGAGAGGGAGAAAGAAGAGAGAAATGATAGATGAGAGAAAAAAATGTCCAAACAACCCCCTACTGCACCTACTGCAAGCACAGCAAGCCCTTGCCCTACTACTGTTCAAATAAGTAGGACGCCCCGGCACTGGAAGTTACACGCAGCACCTTTGCACCACCCAACCACCCCTCCATACGCTGAAGTATAAAATGAGTTACATGAATAACATAAATTAAACTTCTATTTAACTGTTTTGAAATGTGCAAAAGCAATGGTGATAAAGTACTGATTGTGTTGACATGGAGTTGCATAAGAAGTGTCAACTCTGGTTAACTATGTATATATATAAGGACTGTTGTGAAATGAAAAAAGAGCTGTTAGGAAACAAGACCTGTCCATGGTACAGGACAGCTCACCTGACAAGGCCTTGCCCATCGCATAAAAAACTTTAACGTAAAACTTTAACATTTTGCTAATGCTGCCACCACCTACACCAGGGGTAGTGCAATAGCTCTTCCTGAACTTTGTTCAGGCGAGCTAAGAAGAGGCATATTTACCAAACAACCTGATGACCAGGTTGTTTGGTAACTATGATATTTTTAGCTTCATAACACTCTTTTTCGCTTCGTAACATCCTTGAAAACAGAGATACCAGGTGTAAGTGTAGCGTCTCAGTTGAAAACAGAGATACCAGGTGTAAGTGTAGCGTCTCAGTTGAAAACAGAGATACCAGGTGTAAGTGTAGCGTCTCAGATGGCACCACCTTTACAGCAATCTCTATCACATTATTTCAAGCCAATGGAATGTTTGTAGGTTAAACCTACGTGCAGTTTGTGTATGTTTGCGTTTTTTCTCTCCTAGGCTATTCTCTGTGTGTGCAAGTGACAGGATGTGGATGTGGCTGATTATCGAAGCTCTAGATAGAGTATTTTGATGATAACAGAGAGATAATTTTTCTCAATTCTCATAGAAACCGTATGTTGTGACCCCTTGAGACAGTTAAGATGAGGGGTCACAATATATTTTTATGCAGAATTAACAAAAATTATTTCTAATTATCACTAAATACTCCCTCTTAAGTTATCTAGAGCTCTGTTTAATTATAGATGCAGAAATCTTCTGTTGTGGGTTACTAAAATGTGCTGAGGTGAAGCATAGAACTGGTTTTCCATGAAGTGTATTTTAGGGTGTTTGGCATAGCAAATAATAATCCTGCTCTACTTCTGCTGTGCTTTTACAATGAACCCAGACAGTACTATGACAGTATTCTTGCCAAACTCATCCTAACAATACAAGCCATGGAAAACAGCCGTAAGGACCAGGAAATAGGCTAGCCTGCAGGTGATAAAATTAAATCAGACCATGCAGCATGACGCTTCAAAGCGAGACAGGAGTATCCACTAGTTTCACTCTGTCCCGACCACCTAACATGGACCTTAGCAGTGTTCGACCTGTAATCAGCTTTGTTGTAGCTACTATGTAGTCTACACCTAGATAATGAGAAATATATATGAGCCGCGACACGACAAAACCATCAATGTGGTTGTGCGCCCAGCGCAGTCTCGGATCAGCATAGGCATCCGCCCAGTTTGATCAGACCCTTCGTTAAGTGCTTAAAGGGTAGCTAAGGGTCTAAGCTACCTCCATGTGGACAGCGAAGACTCTGATCAGACTGGGCGGATGCCCAGGCTGATCTGAGTCTGCGCTGGGCGCACAACCACATTGTTGGTTTTGTTGTGTCGCGGTTCATATAGCTACGGTATTTATCCAGATATAAAACCAGCATTTTCCAAATGTAGTCAGTCATATATAAGCTGCGACACGAAAACACCAGAAAAGTGGCATGTACCCCGAGCAAAGACCCAAGTCAGCTGTCCAGTGTGATCAAGTCTTTGCTGTTGGCATATAGCTAGCTTAGATTCTTAGCTACCCTTTAAGCACACAGCGAACACTGTGAACAGACTAGGCAGCTGTCAAGGCTGATCTGAGTCTTCAATGGGCCCACATGCCAAGTTGGTTTTGTCGTGCTGCTGCTTAAATGTATTAATCCATATAATTAACAGACCCTAGATAAGAGGGAGTACTTGGCGATAATTAGGGATAATTTTTGTTAATTCTAGATAAAAACATATGTTGTGACGCCTCATCTGAACCGTCTCAACGAGATGGTTCAGATGAGGGGTCACAGCATTATGGTTTTGATGAGAGATAAAGAAAATCATCCCTCAATTATCAAATACCCCTCTTATCTAGAGCTCAGGGCCCGGTTGTTCAAAGCATTGTTAGCCTAACAAGCTCATTAATAGGTCATCTTGTTAAGTGTTTTACTGCTTCATAACCAAATACACTGATATTTTTTGTTAAAAAATGTGAAGCTTTTGCAATGCAAAAAGCTTCTCATATTTTTTGGACAAAAATATTGGCAATTTTGAGATATTTTAAAGAAACGTTAACTAACGATGTCGTTAGTTTTGAACAACCGGGCCCTGATTAATATCAGATGGGGGGCATTTTCTCTCTCCAAAATGATCCCAAATATGAAAATCAGTCATATTAATTTTGCCATATGATGGGTTTTCACAAACTAAATAACCCCAAAAATCTACCTCCATCTCATATGATGGATCTGTTTTGGATGGGAGAAAATAACCTGTCTTACCTGAATCAATATGGTAAGTTAATTATGATTATTATATGACCAAGATGTAACACACAATTTCATTGGCTAATTTGACGTCACATGCCGGTCAATATTTTGTGATATTCACCGGCCAGTCATTGAATATTACTTTTACGCTGACGTCATTGTATTTTCGTGACGTAACGTCTGATGTACCTTAATGTTAATGGCGTAACGTCGCAAGATAATACCACGTAGTGCTACTTACCTCGTATCAAAGGAAACTGTATTTAGAATTATCATATAATAAAACAATTGTTGACCTTTATTTCGGTGAATATGCAGTTTTATTGACCAGCAAACATAGCATATTGACCTCCACTTGGCGTCGGTCAATATGTTGTTTGCAGGTCAATAAAACTGCATATTCACCTCAACAAAGGTCAATAATTGTATAATATCTTACAGAATAAAAAGTAATACAAACTGGGAGTTCCTTATATCAGGAAAACACACGTAAAATACAGTTACTATAAAAAGCATACACAGGGCCATAATAGCATGCATTGTGAGTACATGTATTTCTAGCCAGTTCTAAATAGCCTATACAGTCAAACTTCGGTAGTTCGAACGTCAATTCTTCGAATCCAATCGGAAACTTCGAATACTTCCAAAGGTCCCGAATTATCTGCTATGCATTCTATACGTAATCGCCTCAGTAACTTCGAACATTGATAGTTAGAAAAATTAGATTTTTCGGAAGAAAAATTTGGTCCCGAACTGCAATTTCCATTAGAAATACCTCTTAGAACTCGAAGTCGCAATTATCGCCGCAAGCTACCTTGAGCCATGCTGAAAAACTACGCACAAACCCGATGATGCGTGACGACCCCGAGTGTCGACGATAATCATGTTTCAATAGCAGTTAATCTTGTGTTAACAAGGTATTACGACATATCATACAGGTAAATGCTCTTCTTTTGCGACTTAATTAAAGACGTTTTTAGCATGCGATTAAAACTGAATTTGAGTAGAAGACGTCGTTAATCTTTTATCTGTGTTTGAACTCGGAGTGATCAAAGATACAGCGCCGTAACATTCGACGATGCTCATTGCTAAACAAATTATCCTTGTTTTACATGTAACCATGTTTCTTTGAAAATAGAATGTTCTGATGTAAATAAATGAAGATTACAGGTTATTTTGTTTCTTTTTTGTCATTAACAGTTGGATTTCTGAAGGCATCCAAAAAATATAAAAGACGATTATCTAGTTAATAGTCTTAATCGATCGTTAATTTTAGATTTCTCAGAGTATATCGTCTGATCTCAAAGGATGTAAATAAAATATAATCTGCACTATGGATGATGTACGGGGAGACATTTTACGGCCGCCACACGGCACAACACCAGCTGTAGTGAGGTAAAATTAAAATCTGAAAAAAGTTCCTTCAAGAACAGAGAATACATACAGAAGTAGGAACATGGGCCAGACTATGTAATTTCGGCTAATAAGGCCTCGTCAGTGACCCTGACAATATCTGGTGACGAAACCAGAAAAAAGCACCCTGTAATTTCTTAATTTTAATTGGGCAGTCGATTCAAAGACGGATTAGTTTCAAAAGGATCCAAATAGTATAAAAGACGATGATCTAGTTAATAGTCTAAATCGATCGTTAATTTTAGATTTCTCAGAGTATATCCTCTGATCTCAAAGGATGTAAACTTCGGTAACTTCGAAATTCGGATAGTTCGAAGTAATATCGGGAGTCCCTGGCACTTCGAACTACCGAAGTTCGACTGTACATGTATATGAAGAACATACATATGAACTAAATTGGATAACTGAGTAACGTATACAGGAGTAACATAAAACAACTGTACAAAATTTAATACTGGAACGGGTCCAAATGATAGTTTGTTTTAGGATAATTACGAAATAATTTCTCTCTACTCCATACAGAATTCTGCAGAATGCTGTCTCATCTGTCTGTGGATTCTTCCAAACAGCCCTACACAGGAAAATTCCATAAAAGACTAGGCCAACACAGTTTCTGGAAAAGCAATGCCTAGATCTCATAACTGCTAATAGCAGGAAAGACAAAAATGTAAGGAGGCGTGTCAGCTAAGGTTTGAAATAGGAAAAAAATATACTAGTATTCTCCCCCCTCCCCCCACCCCATGTCTGGAGCTCTTCTATAAGCCAGTGCAACTTGTTCCAAGAATTCTTAGTCTACCAGAATTTTATCCAAGGACTTATGTCTTTTAGTACACATAAAATCAAGTGCTTATTTTTTATTGCTGAAAAAAGTGAGGGGCTTTTGCAGTGCAAAAGCTCCTCACATTTTTTCAGCAAAAAAAATTACAGTGTTTGTGCATATAATGTTTGAAAACATAACATCTTTTGAAATCTTCAGTTTGAACAAGCACCCCAGAATTACTGGAAAGACCTTGCACTGGCTGTACTGAAATTTTGCTTACCATCATCCTGCTGTGCTAGGAACCTTAAAGCAGCTATCTCAGCAAACGTTACCCCACCCAGGAAGAAGACTAGAGTAACTTTTTGGTCGGCTATACTGGAATGTGATGATGTAATGGAACTCCCTGAAATTAAATACTCGTAATAAATATATATGCGCCATGTTGTGAGAAAATCTGTCATGAAGCGCAGTTTTCCTATTTTGAATAGCCCAGCTTATACACATAAAGCATACATCCTTTCAAATGAGGTAGCCTTCAGATGGAATTTATGTTAATTATGAATTTCATGAGGGGGTTAGGGTCGGGCAAATATGCCAGCAATCTTCCGACATTGGGGTGTCCTATTTTAATGGGCTTTAAAGTAGGGAAAGGGCTTGCTGTGCAGTAGGTGTGAGTGGGGGCTGTTTGGATATTTTTCTCTCATCTCTATTTTTATCTCCCTCTTTCTGGCGAATGGCGTGATATAGACAAATACTGTCTCATAGGGTCATTAACCAAAACAACCCAAAAAGTTTTATTTTTTCCAGTTAAGTTCTTTTCAAAAGTAAATTGTACAGACTAAGAGCAATTTGTGCACAGCCTGGTCTGAGCAAGCAGTTTGTACATGGAATGGATACAGATTCAGGTGGAGCAACTCTGCCATATTCATTTTTGCCTCCCTTCTCAATGAGGGTAAAGTGGTAAGAATTTGCTCTATAAGGGTAGACCCCATTTTGGAGGGGATACATCATCCACAGAAGCAGAGGATGTCACACCAGTTACTTCCCTTTGGAAAAATGGCTAAAATATGGTTGAGGTGTACCATTACACCTTAAGGTAGGTTTTCCTAGCTTAAGGTGTACTGTTCCTACCTTAAGGTGATGCACTGTCAAATATGAAATGCAGCCTGACGTTATAAAGTTTGGCATCAATACCAAAATTAGCCTCAGTTGCCAAAATAGTGCTATGATGTCATTTTCTCTATAGGCGCACTACCGTAATGACCCAAAAATTTCGAACATCCAAAAGTCCGACAGTTATTGTTCTAAAATACTTAGAAAGTGGAATTTACACACATTAATGCATCCAAATGATGCTCAGTGAATGACAATCATTGTAGACCCTGATCAAACTGCTCCTTCAGTTTGATCTGGATCTACAATGTTTGCTCAGACCTGTCTGTCCAAATATTTAGGGTCATTACTGTAGTTTACCATTATACATACTTCTCTTTCTCAGAGCCACTGGTATTTGTTGAACTTCATCAAATGTTGGTCCTGGAAGAAGGTTAAGTATCTCTGTGATGCTTCTCCAGCCTGGACGCGCCAGTTTCTGGGCCAGTCGCACACTGAGGGGGGCGTATCCACTGTACACATAGGAGATATCATTGGGACTCTGGTGGAAGAATACATAAAGTTATTTCTTGCCTCAGAAACTAGGTGTGTTCTATTTTTAGCAACACAGGGACATTCTAGCCGTCATTCTTGTAGGATGAGACAGCTCACAAGCTTAATTTCTGTGAATCTGATGCTCTATAAAGTTATGTGAGCCTCGACACAAGAAAACAAACAAAGTAGCATGTGCACCCAGCGAAGTCTCAGATCAGCCTGGACATCCCCCAGTCTGATCAGAGTCATCACTGTCCTTATGGAGCTAGCTTAGACCCTTAGCTACCCTTTAAGCACACAGGGAAGAGTCTGATCAGACTAGTTGGATGCACAGGCTGGTCTGACTCTTCCCTGGGCACAAACCACTTTGTTGGTTTTGTCGTGCTGCGGCTTGCTATTGTATGATTGCCACATACATACTTGCATTGCTTGAATGTCATAAGGCTACAAACTGACTCCTTTGATCACATGTATTTAAACATTTAAAAACAGTTGCCCCTAACATTTAGGTTAAATATATATATCTTATGACACTGTATGCTAGAGAGAAAAATCATCACTGACCAAAGATGAGGAAGGAAATCCCAACTCTCAGAAAAATGCTACCAATTCAGCTCCTGCAGACTAATACTTTAAGGGGAATGATTACACCTCCATTTTTTCAAAGGAAGACAACTTCTGTGACTTCCAGTTTTCCTTCCCTGCTTGAGGAACCCCTTCTAAAGACGGAACTTCCAGTTTTCCTTCCCTGCTTAAGGGACCCCTTCCAAAGATGAATCTTCTCGCAATAGAAAGAATTTGCTCCTATAGGAGCCAATTCTAGGAGCAAATTCTTTCCTTTAAGGACATTTGCTGGGAAATACTACCTACACTTGAACCTGTCTAAGACTCTGTGTATGTTCTAGTTCATATATAGGCTCACCAATGATGAAATAAAAAATATACATCATGCAAAATCTTAAGAAATCTGAACTGGAAAGATACACCCCTAGACTGTTCTTCCGAAAATATCCCTAAACAACCCAAGAGGTAAATATCAGTTCCAAAATAAATTTTATATTACTTTAAATAACTCAGTCAAGTCAGTATGATATAGGAAAAGATACTCCTGTCCATTAAAGGCTTGCCACACTGATACAAGACACTTTAAAATCAATTTTAATTACAATCCGAAAAATCCTCTAAAATAATTGCCTTTCTGCAATATTTTGGACCATACAGAAAAATGTTACACTGCAATTTTAATTAAACAAACTTATTTTGAAAGCAGAACTATTCAGCAAACAGAAAATTAAAAAATAGCATAGGTCATCAAGCTTATTTCTTTTTTACTTGACAAACTCTACCCCTACCCCCACATAAATCACATAAAAAATTTACATAACAGACGTAAACCAGAGGACCAATGGTCCTGTAGCTCACCTGACACTTGGTCCTGGTATATATTTTCATGCTTTTATACATGTATATAGCACCAGGGCAGGGGCCCCCTCCCTTGGGGATTAATGTTGAGTCCCAATTCTTTTATACCAAGCCACAAGGTCACTGGGCCTTTGTTTCTGGACAAAGATTCCTGAAGGGTTTTTATCATAAATGGGTGTGGCGGCCACCATGTTCATACAACCATGACCATCTGAACAAACTTTGATTCCTTTGACCCAGTATTAAAGCTCCATATGAAATACAGTAATCATTTGTATAAACTATGATGGGCCTGAGTGCCCAATGCTACATACCGGTACCAAGTTTCAAGGTTATAGGCCTTTCGGTTCTTGAGAAAAAGACTTTTGAAGAGTTTTTACCATATATGGGCATGGTGGCCATCTTGGTCAAGTGACCAAGACCATCTGAACAAACTATGGTTCCTTTAAACCGGTGAAGCTCCATATGAAATATGGCTTCAATTGACCTTAGTGGCCTATAAGAAGATGTTTGAAAATGTTGACGGGTGACAGAATCTCAATGACCTTGTACAAAAGTCAAAGAATGACCTTGACCTTTAACGACAAAATATCTTCATCTGGTCATTTAGTCAACCATATATAATATACCAAATATTGCACCTTAGACTTAAATAGTTTCTGAAAAATCCACTGTTTAAGCATTTTCCCATATAAAAGCCGACATAATGTACCAAGGTTGACAGTGTCATAAATTAGGTCAAGGTCAACGCACGATCATTTGTATAAGCTATGATGGGCTTGAGTGCCCAAAGCTACATACCAAGTTTCAAGGTCATATACCTTTTGGTTCTGGAGAAGAAGATTTTGAAGGGTTTTTACCATATACGGGCATGGCGGCCATCTTGGTCAAGACCCTGAGAACAAACTTTTATTCCCTGATCACACTTAGACTCCATATGAAATTTTGCTTCAATCAGACCAGTGGTTTCAGAGGAGTAGATGCTTTGAAAATCTTGATGACGGACAGACCGACAAAATGACCTTGACCTTCAGTGACATAATATCTTCATCTGGTCATTTAGTCGACCATGTATACCAAGTATTATTCCTTAAACTTAAATAGTTACTGAGAAATCCACTGTTTAAGTGTTTTCCCATATAAAAGCCTAACGTACCAAAGTTGACCATGCTATGATGGGCCAGCATGCCACATACCAAGTTTCAAGGTCATAGGCCTTTTGGTTCTGGAATAGAAGATTTTGAAGGGTTTTTACCATATATGGGCATGGCGGCCATCTTGGTCATGTGACCCAGACCCCGGGTATACATACCAAGTTTCAAGGTCATAGGCCTTTTGGTTCTAGAGAAGAAGACTTTTGAAGGGTTTTTACCATATATGGGCATGGTGGCCATCTTGGTCATGTAGCCCAGCCCCCCGGTATAAACTTTAGTTCCCCTATCCCACTGAGACACCATATGAAATTTGGCTTCAATCTCCCCAGTGGTTTCAGAGGAGAAGATGTTTGAAAATCTTGAGGACGGACAGACCGACAAAATGACTTTGACCTTCAGTGACATAATATCTTCCTCTGGTCATTTAGTTGACCATATATACCACATATTGTATCTTAGACTTAAATAGTTTCTGAGAAATCCACTATATAAGCGTTTTCCCGCATGCCTAAAGCTACATACCAAGTTTCAAGGTCATAGGCCTTTTCTGGAGAAGAAGATTTTTGAAAGTTTTTTACCATATATGGGCATGGCGGCCATCCTGGTCATGTGACCCAGACCCCGGGTACAAACTTTCATTCCCTCATCCCACTGAGACTCCATATGAAATTTGGCTTCAGTCGGCCCAGTGGTTTCAGAGGAGAAGATGTTTGAAAATTGTGACGACCGATGGTCCGACGGAATGACCTTGACCTTTAGTGACGTGTCTTCATCTGGTCATTTAGTCGACCATGTATACCAAGTATTGTACCTTAAACTTAAATATTTTCTGAGAAATCCATTGTTTAAGCGTTTTCCAATATAAAAGCCTAACGTACCAAAGGTGACCATGCCGTAAATTAGATCAAGGTCAACACAAGGTCATCATTTGTGTATACTATGTTGGGCCCACATGTCAAATGCTACATACAAGTTTAAAGGTCATAAGTCTTTCACTTCCGGAGAAGAAGATTTTTGAAGGGTTTTTACCATATATGGGCATGGCGGCCATCTTGGTCATGTGACCCAGACATTGGGAATAAAATTTCGTTCCCCTATCCCACTGAGACTCCATATGAAATATGGCTTCAATCGGCCCAGTGGTTTCAGAGGAGAAGATGTTTGAAAATCTTGACGACGGATGGTACGACGGAATGACCTTGACCTTTAGTGAAATAATATCTTCATCTGGTCATTTAGTCGACCATGTATACCAAGTATATATGGGTATGGCGGCCATCTTGGTCATGTGACCCAGACCCCGGGTATAAACTTTTGTTACCCCATCCCACTGAGACTCCATATGAAATTTGGCTTCAATCGGCCCAGTGGTTTCAGAGAAGATGTTTGAAAATCTTGACGACGGATGGTCCGACGGAATGACCTTGACCTTTAGTGACACAATATCTTCATCTGGTCATTTAGTCGACCATGTATACCAAGTATTGTACCTTAGACTTAAATAGTTTCTGAGAAATCCACTATTTAAGCGTTTTCCAATATAAAAGCCTAACGTACCAAAGTTGACCATGCCGTAAATTAGGTCAAGGTCAAAGCAAGGTCATGATTTGTACAAACTATGATGGGCCGGCATGCCTGATGCGACATACCAAGTTTCAAGGACATAGGCCTTTTGGTTCTGGAGAAGAAGATTTTTGAAGGGTTTTTACCATATATGGGCATGGCGGCCATCTTGGTCATGTGACCCAGACCCCGGGTATAAACTTTCGTTCCCGCATCCCACTGAGACTCCTTGTGAAATTTGGCTTCAATCGGCCCAGTGGTTTCAGAGGAGAAGATGTTTGAAAATCTTGACGGCGGATGGTCCGACGGAATGACCTTGACCTTTAGTGACATATATCTTCATCTGGTCATTTAGTCGACCATGTATACCAAGTATTGTACCTTAAACTTAAATAGTTACTGAGAAATCCACTGTTTAAGCGTTTTCCCATATAAAAGCCTAACGTACCAAAGTTGACCATCCCGTAAATTAGGTCAAGGTCAATGCAAGGTCATGATTTGTACAAACTATGATGGGCCGGCATGCCCGATGCGACATACCAAGTTTCAAGGTCATAGCCCATTTGGTTCTGGAGAAGAAGATTTTTGAAGGGTTTTTACCATATATGGGCATGGCGGCCATCTTGGTCATGTGACCCAGATACCCCGAACAAACTTTCGCCCCCGACCTAGGTAGCCTCCATATGAAATATGGCTTCAATCGGCCCAGTGGTTTCAGAGGAGAAGATGTTCAGGGGTGTCCATTTGTCACATTTTCGCATTTTTTTGCGAATTGAATTCCAAAAAATGCGAATGGTATTTTAGCGAATTGAATTCGATTTTTCCGTAAAATCGCGAAACTTTTGCGATTTTCCCACCTGGCCTCAGATTATTTTGCCCCGTAGTGAGCCTCTATTTATTTGTGGGAATAATCAATAAGCTAGTTCTGTTTATACAAAGAGCGCATATATTTGGGTGGTTGTGACTCGGGTACCAGTACACAGTATTGAAATCACTCAACCAGAGCGTGACAACATGGTCATCCTCCTGTTTAATATCTGTTTCTTTGAAGAAATGCCGACGAGGGCATACATCTTATGTCTCTCGGATCATCCGGGAGTCTCACAGAAATGAAGCCCATCACCCACGCTCCCGGAAAGTATTCAGAATCTCCCGGATGCTGAATTTTCCTGTCATATTTTTTTCTGTATCGTCCATTTTGCGGTAACTACTTATCCGGTGGCTAGTCAAAAGGATTAACTGTCCGTGACCTAATTACCTATCAGGGTGCAATATATTGGTCGTGTCATTCGGAGGGGTATTCGCTGATAAGACCCTGCAAGGTGTTAATTTGGCTAGCACATCAGTGAAGGTACCTCTTCTAACTGTAATAACAGGTAACTTTTACTGAGAGTAAATGACTTTAATTGCGTCACGGCTGTAAGCATAGGTCATTGTTTCTGTTGTGGATTTGCACGAATGCAATAGATAGATGCAAGTGCCGCCAATCGACGATGATTCCATATTGATTTTTTCAATAAACATGTCAGATACTTAATGTACAGTCATCATAAATATCGATATGCAAAATTTGCGCAGGCTGATCAGATCATACTTTCATGAAATCATCACGGGTGCCAGCAATTTTTTTTAGTTTTATGAAAGTCGGTTTGTTCACTTTAAGAATAATTTCCCGCATTTTTCTATCCAGTTCCCGCCGATTCAGACGCATCGTATGTGAAACGAGAGCCAGTGAATTTATAAATAAAACATTGGAAATCCGCCATTTTACAAGTTTACTGACCCAAATATGCAGCTATATTTGTTCTTAATCTAAAATTCAGCGAAAAAAGACAGGTCTAATGACAGGTATGTTCACCAAAGTGTAGAATATATCTCGGCTTTGAGATAGACAGATTTTTAGTTTTAAACAAGTATCAGCTTTCATCAAAATAACGGTAACAAATCTGACCCATCTTTGGATGTTTATATGAGGGTTAGGAAAAAGTGGGGAAGGGTGACGGTTTGAGAATGCCAGATAAAAGCTGCTAGAACAATATCTTCGGCATTCCACCTAAGGGTACTCGAAACTCTTTCTTTCTTTCTTTCTTTCTTAGACATCTTGAGAATTGAGCGATATGCAAAGAGCTGCTTTTTTAAGGTTCTCAAGGTAATAGTGCAATGACTTAAATGGCCAAATTTTCTGGAAACAAAAAAAAAAGCCAAAGACTGTTGATGAAACTTTGAAGAAATCCTGTGTATTTTTATTGCTTAGTTCTTGCAGAAAGAAGCAAGCTAGTGGTAGGGTTAATATTGGATAAGGTCTAAATGAGAAATCACCAATTTTCAGCAAATTTAAAAGAAAGAACAAGAAATTTGCCTAATTTTTCACAGCTAAAGACAGGAGTAATATAGTATGTGTTACAATTTAAAGAAAGATTAAAATTGACAAACATTGTAGACCCTGATCAGAATGCTCCTAAAGGAGCAGTTTGATCTGGGTCTAGGCTTTTTGTCTAGTACTGTTTGGATGAACACATAGAATTGAGATATTATAATGATGCACAATGGGGAAACGTCTAGCTGCCTGTGTTTATGTTAATGCTATACAAGATTGTTATTCTGTAAGAGTTTAATGATAAATAGATACATGTGTTTCTTGTCATTTTATCATCCCTAGTGGAACACAAAAACAAACTCTTCCAATTGAGAATTCCAAGAGCTAGCCTTTTGAAATAAGTAGTTTTATAATGGTGCCGCACGCCAATATGGCTGACCTTAAATTGCGGTTTTGCTACAAGAAATTTTACTTTTGCTACAAGGCAAAATGATTTGGACACCCCTGATGTTTGAAAATGTTGACGACGGACGACGGACCGACGGACGGACGACGGATGCCTGGCTATACTATAAGCTCACCTATGAGCCTAAAGGCTCAGGTGAGCTAATAAAAGCATCGTAAACGACTGCGTAATACCCAGCCACTGCGAATCAATACCCCTTCTTTTACCTTTTATACATTTGTTACACATTTCTTATTATTTTATACATGTATATAGCCCCAGGTCAGGAACCTCTGGGGACAAAATTTTGACCATGACATGAAGCTTATATTACCTAGATAATGTACTGCAAGTTTCAGAAAAATCCTGTTCATCTTTGATTTTATACATTTTTTCACAATTTTATACATGTATATAGCCCCGGGGCAGGGTAGGTAGTCCCGGTGGACTAAATTCTGCTTGTAACAGAAAGCTTATGTCATTTCAATCTTTCTGTGGCATTTCATCCAGATATACCAAAAGTCTGATTTTATATAGATTTTTTCATGACTTCATACATGTATATAGCTTGTGTCAGGGGCAGGTAACCACTGGAGAACAATTGTTTTTATCAAGACGGAAAGCTTATATCAATATGATAATTAGTGACAAGTTTCAGAAAAATCCACTTCAACTCTGATTTTATACTCTTTTTTTTTTCGTTATTTAATACATGTATATAGCTCCAGGGCAGGGGCAGATAACCCAGGTGAACAAAATTCCGCTTGTAACAGAAAGCTAATGTTACTTTAATCATTTCTGTGAAATTTCATCAAGATATTTCAAAGTGTAAAGGAACTACAGACCAAAACCTATTTTTAAGACCTTGACAAGGGCAATAACTCCATCATCAGAAATCAAAATTTGCCCATTAACAATCCCAACTGAGATATTCTCAAGACCAATGCACTTGAAAAGTTTGAAGAAAATCCGATATTAAATACTAAAGTTATCGAACGGAAACGAAGTGCTCACGGACGGACTGACGTACGTAAGACGGACGGACGGACACACGGACAGCCAGCAGGAATACATAATACCCCGCCACTAACGTGTGGCGGGGTATAAAAAATAATGTAACGCATTCAGATAAATTTCATTGTGCTTGCGCACCATAAGCTGCTATGATATGAATAAAATAAGTCATTTTAGAAAGTTATAATCAACCAAGTTAAATCACAGCTTGAATAAATGTCAAAAAATAAAATATTGCAAAAAATCCTAATTTTACTTTTTTTACTTTTTTAATTTTAACACAAACAATGGTAAAATGACCCCAAAATATTATTTATACATCAATATTTAGCCATTTTCTTATCCATTTATAGTGAAATATTGACCCTAGCATAACTTTCATTTTTGACGATAACACAAAAATGGCGACTTCATAGCAAATGTCTTTAAGAGCTGATGTCCACTGACAAAGGAGGCTAATATCAGAGTTTCTTCCCCTTAAGGCAGGTGTTAATTGGATGAGTAAAGTAATCAGTTCAAACTGCATATCAGTAACTGTTATTTAATTTCCAAATTCACTGACCTGTTCATTTATGTCCTCGACTGTCAGCCTCAGGGACTTTCTGATCACCTGGTAGTTTCTGGCCAGGTGTGGACGGAGAAGACCAGCTTTCTCTAAGTTTGTTAGCGTAATTATATGCTGGAAGCCGTAGGTCTGAGTGATTTCCCTCTTGTAATACTCTAGAACTTTGGGCTTCAGGCCGTTGTTGCAGTAGGATTGGGTACATATTAATCTTAAAACCTGAAGAAAACAAACTGAGTAACACAAACAAGAAAACTATCACACCTGCGTTGAATATACATCAAATTCTACCCAGGTGTGGGTGGATGAAAGATTGACACTGCATTCCTCACACTGTCATTTTCTTTAATACTGTTGGCCTTAAAATTAACAATGTAATTCTTAGAAAATACCTAATCTGTCAGGTTTGGTCCAAATCTGTGTATAACTTACAGAGACATTTCGTTGGTTTAAACGATATTTTATTAACTATAGATTACATACATATACTACAAATTTCAAAAGTAACAGGATTTGACAGTCAGCAAAATGCTTATATATAAAGTCGTTTCCTGGGAGAGAGACTTACAGAGACATTTACATGGCAAATCCTCCTGTGACCTTGAAAATTGGGTCAATAAATGTTAAGACAGGCATATTCCACAATTTTAACCAATGAGATCTGTTCACAATAAACAGTTAAGATCCATAATGTAAATCATTGTACCTTCAGTATGGGTTCCCTTCTCCCTATGCAGTCTTCTATATATGGACTGACCTTGTCAGTTTCTTCCCCTTTAAAGAATTCTGCAATAAAATCAAATGAGAGGAGGCTAAATGAAAGGAATCCATGGTTGAACACCCCTAGCACAGAGTTTGTCCAAACTGATGATCATATCTCCTATAACTATTACATACTACTCAAAAGAAGTTTAGCACCACCATATACTTTCCCATAGACAAAAAGCTAAATCAACTTATTTCCAAGAGGTATGCAATAAAGGAATGCCTCTGTTTTGCTTTATGGTTTCTGAAACTCTCACACTTAGTCTCTGTAAACATCTGACACAAAATTGAGAACAGATCTGAACCCTAGTGGGGTTGAAAAAGTTTCTGACTGACTTGTGGCTTTGGCTCTTAAAAACCATATTGGAAATTATCCTGAATAAGGCTTTTACTCTTTAAAAGTCTATATCTTACAAGACGGATGGAACCATAGACCAACTTTTCCTATTTATAATGCAGAAACAACTGTTAATCTTAAAAAATAACCATGTGTTTCATTACTGCTCATATGAATTTTAGACAGGTTAAATATGACTGTTTTGTATTATCCCTACTTAATAATTTTTTAAAAATATCCTAAATTGTCCTAAAATTTGAAAAGTTGATTATAGTAGGGGTCAACAAACCAAGACTGGTGTCTGAAAGGCACACAGTGTAGGCCCAGTGTAGACCCACATCAGACTGCTCCACAGGAGCAGTCTGATGTGGGTCTACACTGTTCACTCAGACACTTCTGTTTCCATATTTAGCGTCCTACCTTGCTGACATCTTAAACAATCCATAAATTCATCTGCATCTGTAGCCTCTTTTATCAATTCCGCCACAGATGTATCTGAAAAATTGAAGCTACATTATAAATATGAAAGCTTTTCCAGGTTTCAAACAGAAAACTAGAAATGTGTCCATAGGACATGGATGCCCCCACCTAGTGCCCTAAGTAAGATGGCGCCTTGTTTAAGGTACTGGCACTTGTAGCATAACTAGGTTCACAAAGGCAGACTTCTGTGGTAGATGTTTCATTGTTTTCCTTGGGCAGTTGTATTGTGCTTCTTGGATCAAGAGAAGTGTGTGTGATGGGGTGGGGGGTGGGGGTTATGCCTGTGTATAAAATATGAATTAGATACACCAATGCTTTCAATAGATGTCGAACGGAAACCATTTCTTCATACAAAATGAAGTCAAAAAAGGGCCATAACTCCCACAATAATCAACAGATTTTGCCCAACATCAACCTGACCTGTATTTTATGATTATATACCTGTGTATAAAATATGAATTCAATACACCAATGCTTTCAAAAGATATCAAATGGAAACCAGTTCTTCATACAAAATGAAGTCAAAAAAGGGCCATAACTCCCACAATTATCGACAGATTTTGCCCAACATCGAACTTGACCTGTATTTTATGATTATATGCCTGTGTATAAAATATGAATTCAATACGCCAATGCTTTCAATAGATATCGAACGGAAACCATTTCTTCATACAAAATGAAGTGGAAAAAGGGCCATAACTCCCACAATAATCGACTGATTATGCCCAACATCGAACTTGACCTGTACTTTATGATTATATACCTGTGTATAAAATATGAATTCAATACACCAATACTTTCAATAGATATCCAACGGAAACCATTTCTTCCTACAAAATGAAGTCAAAAAAGGGCCATAACTCCCACAATAATCAACAGATTTTGCCCAACATCGAACTTGACCTGTAATTTATGATTATATGCCTGTCTATAAAATATGAATTCAATACACCGATGCTTTCAAAAGATATGGAATGGAAACCAGTTTTTCATACAAACTAAAGTGGAAAAAGGGCCATAACTCCTACAATAATTAACGGATTTTTACCAACATCAAACTTGACCTGTACTTTATGATTATATAGCTTTGTATAAAATATGAATTCAATAAACCAATGCTTGCAAAAGATATCAAACGGAAACCAGTTTTTCATACCAAATGAAGTCAAAAAAGGGCCATGACCCCCACAATAATAGACGGATTTTACCCAACATCGAACTGGACCTGCATTTTATGATTATATAGCTGTGTATGAAATATGAGTTCAATACACCAATGCTTTCAAAAGATATTGAGCGGAAACCGTTTCGTACATCTGTACGCTTACTACGTACGCTACATACGTACGGACAGTGGTGATACTATATGCCCCCCCCCCCCCCCCCCCCCATTTTTAATGGTGGGGCATAAAAATTCTATTAAGCACATTACTTTATGATTGTTATTCATTGGTATTTATGTATAATTTAATATTACAAGTATTTGTTAATTTAGACTGAAATAAACTGAATTACAGACACCTTTTTCAGCTTTCAATAAAATTCATTTGAATGCTTTTAAGCACTAAGTTAGCATTATCAAAATACACTTTAACTTACTTCAATAAAAATATCTCTAACTATGTACTGCTTTATACTAAACTTATTATTAGTATAATAATACAACTGAAAGAAATGGTGCAACCATGCACTATCGGAAGCATTTAATTTCTAGAAACATGCTTTTATGATCCGAAAAATAGATTCTGGTACCACCAAACTCATTGTCGAGAGGGTAGACTGTTTAACTCAATTTCTTGAAACCAATTAGATCTTTAAAGTTTTATGAAATTCTGCTATAAGATGGGTTTTCCCTGCTATAACAATCCCAAAGATCGTTTTGAAATAGAAAGACCAGTCAGAGTCTTATAACCAAGGAAATATAGCTTTACCATATTGAGTTTAAGTTCTAATTGGTTTCGCAGCAAAACTAAGATGCTACGGACATACAGCTGACAGCTGTAATAAAACTGAATATCTAAACTTGATATAATAAAACCATATTTCCTCTGTTATTAGAGAGGTTTTTCTCTTCCAAAACAATCCCACAAATCTAGATCCATCTTATAAGATGGATCTAGATTTTTGGGATTGTTATAGCAGGGAAAAAAAACATCTGATTTCATAAAACTGCTTTAGATATTTGGGGTCATTCTAGAGAGGGGGGAAACCCCATTTTAAAGCCAAATAAATACAGTATTCTGACCTAATGTAATACTTACGTGTTGCAAGAGACGTCCTAGCTTGCTGTAGATGTGGTAATTTTATAACAAACTGTTTCATATCACCCACTGTCTTTGCTGAATGTCTCTCCTATAACAAATGGCAAAGACTTGATAACTTTATAACAAACTACTAGATACCATCAACATCCTATGCTATGATAAAGAGATAGAGTTAGTGTAAGTGTATTCCCAAATTCTATAGTGCAACAGTTGTGGTCTAGTCAAGGTTGCCAGTCATCCTCGACTCAAAATTCCCAAAGTTTTTCCTGTCCTTATTTTTCTTTATATTCCATACCCTTTTACCAATCCAAACTGTGACTGTATTTTACTTTATCAGTGCTAAAGGTATCACTTGGGAATTCGGGATTATTCTTAAGGAGTGATGAAAGATCCAGGATATGAAAAAATGGTGATGAATGCATATGAAATCAGCAAAGGCTCCGACAAGTTTATGCATCTGCTCAGTCTGACCAGAGCTTTAACTTTCCTCATACAACATGTATCGACCTTAAGGAATCCAAAGACACAAACTAAAAGTCTACACTGGTTTTGATCTTTGCAAATATGTAAAGCCCATTGTTGCATGATGACTCCAACTGTACAACAGAAAGTACAAATATTTTTGTTCTAGAATCTTTCTTCAATCACACCTTGGCAGGAATGGCTGACTGTCCTTGGAGTAATAGCCTGGATATAGACACTGTTGTACTTTTCAGGATTTCCTGAATGGTTTTGATCTTCATTAATTAGTTAAAACCTCTCATCAGAGTATTCTGTGGCTACAGCTTGCACCCTGCCCTTGAGAATGCCATGGCTAGAGCCCAGCTATAGCTGTTCAACTGAGACTATCACTAGAGCAACAGCCTCAAGCAAAGTTGGCCCTTACGTTAGACATTTGCATTAATGCAGAAATGCACCCATGCATTCATAGCTTTACACCTACATCAAACTGTGCTGTTATAATCTTTGCTTTTCTGCTAACAGCCTGACCAACAGCGCTGAAGTTTTTATCTCGCAGTTCGGAGTACAGCTCATCTGCTGAATTCAAAATGAGGGTCTTTGGTTCCGAAGAGGTTTCCTGTGGTCCCATGTCACGATCTTTACTGCTTGTAAACTTTTCGGGAGGAAGTTTCACTGAGGCTGCAAGCATAAAAGTAATTGTGATGGATTTTCTACAACAAACTTGCGAGCAAACATTTAAGGTGTATGGGTTAAAACCTCCATGTTTTTTCTGCTATTTTTTTTCAAAGGGAGACAGATTCTGTAATTTTCTGTTTGCTCCCCTGGATAATGTAGCCTGTTCGAAATGGGATCTACTCTTGAAGGAAAGAATGTGCTGCAATTTTGTTAAAGGTAGGTTCCTGTACTTTGGAATGCATCATAATTTTGATCATCTTTCATCAAAGTTGTTGGAAAGCACTTATAAAAAGGGAATGAATAAGCTTCACTTAAAAGAGTGAATCAAAATATTATTAGAAAAGATGTTTTGCAAGGGATTTCCTAACTCTGCTTCGCACACCAGTTAGTGCTATTTTTAGTTCGCTCCCAAAATAGATAACGTTAGCTGACATCATGCTGCATTGCATTTTGGGATAGTTTTAAACCATCTGCCATGCCAGGACCTCTAGGAGAGCTCATGGCAAGAGAAAATTTACCTTTGGAGAATTGCATCAGAAATCACGCACTTATAGACATATAACACATCTATTTTTAGAACTGGAATAAACCAAAAGGGAAAACGACTATTTTCTTCAACATCTGACGATTTTCTCAGTAGCAACAGATTCAGAAAAATAAGAGAATTCAATACTACCCAGAAAAAGGCGAAATTATTTTGTGAACATAATTGTTATCGCTAGTCCAGGAACCTACCTTTAAGAGTTCGTTCTCACTGGGAAGATGACAAAAATGAAAATGGCAGAACTGTTTTCCTCTAAAGTATACCCATTCACTTTTTTTTCTCCATTAAATATGAGCCTTGACATGACAAAACTAACAAAGTGGCATGTGCGCCCAGCAAAGGCTCTGATCAGCCTGGGCATCCACCCAGCTAAGACTCAGATCAGTCTGGGAATCTGCCTCGGGTCTGGTCAGAGTCTTTACTGTGAGCGTGGAGGTAGCTTAGACATTTAGCATCCTTAAAGTGCACAGCAAAGACTGATCAGACTGGGCAGAGACTGAACTGTTATATATGCACTATTCATGAGAAATAAGAAGGCTGATTTCTTTTTTCTTTTTCACCAGACTCATATTTGCCGAGTTACAACCCTTGTTATTCTGTTATTGAGTATACAATCTTCAAGATATTTCTGGCATTCTGTATTGTTGGCTAAAGTGTTGATCACCCAATAAACCTTTGCAGAATATGCCCCTTTCTAAACTTCAGTATTTTACAACTTCATAGAAAGCATATGTTTTGGTGGTTGTATTTGATTATGCTTCTTCTATTACTTATATTTCTTTCTTACTAGATAGCTTTCTTTCCAGGCTCTGTGATACATGTATTTTCCATTCTGGCTATTTAAATTACATGTATCTGTTGTAAGTAAATAAAATGCTACAGTTTGTGTTACCTTTCAAATGTCACATCGCCATGGCCATTTATCAAAATGGGAAACAACTTTTGCGGCTTCCTGTTTGCTTCCTTAACTGATGTAGCTCTTCCAAATTGGGATCTTCTCTTAAAGGAAAGACTTTGCTCAAGGTGGAAAATAATTATGATACCGTATACAAGATAATTTTTGCGGTGTTCCATTTTTCGAGGTATTTTGCGGTCACTTAGAAACCGCGAATATTAAAATTGCGAAATAATTTCCTGTTTCTTACTATGTATCTTCTGTAGACACAGTGTTCATATAATTATATTTTGTTTCTGTTTGCTTCGGTAATTGCTGGTGCTTTCCACTTGAGCCAGTTTTCATTAACCTGCGGCAGCTGTGCCGCTGGTTAATGAACGAACTGGCTCAAGTGAAAAGGAAGTAATTTTGCTTTTCACGCATGAAACGTTGCTAACCACGAAAATTAAAAATCACAAAAATAAATGTTTATGTTTTAGACCCTTAACCGCAAAAATTTTAACCCGTGAAAAATACCGCGTATACGGTAACTATAAGGTTGCTTCCACTGAAAGTGTATACATTCACCTTAAGAGAAAGTAAGTGCACTTAGTACTGGTTAACCACTTAGGAGGTCTAAGCCTGCCCAGGAATAGTGTGGTTAGGTTAACTGACCATCTTGAGAACATAGCTGTTTACCGTGGATGATAATCAATAATACAACAACATAAAACTTAAATACAGACAGACTTACTATTGTTGATTCCAAAGAACTCATCAATAAGCCCTTCATATGTCAATTGTGTTAACATGGGTGTGAGCATATCAACTGTTCTGTCGAGGATAAACAAGTTATCGATCTGTGGGGTAATCTGAGGTTCTTCCCCTTGCAGTTCCCGCCGCATGTGTAACATCATGTCAACTACATGCTGAAATTATGTTGTAACATCAGATCAGCTGTATGCTAAAATGCTACATTATATTGTAACATCATGTCAATTATATGCTAGAATTAAATCATAACAGCATACCAAGGGAAGGTAAAAATGAAAATGGCACAGATACTGCCCCTGTAAGTGTATCAATTAACCTTGATGTAAGAAACCTTCCTATATAGCAAACCTAACCAGACAGCATGGACTGATGAAAAATTCTGTGGGGCTCCCTTCCTTATGTCTATTATCTAATTATCTATGGCTAAACCTTTCATCATCAATACATATCTGAACAGGCCCGGATTTACCGGGGGTGGGGGGGGGGGGTCATCAATACATATCTGAACAGGCCCGGATTTAGCGGGGGGAGGGGGGGGGTGAATTATCTAGTTATCTATGGCTAAACCTTTCATCACTACATATCTGAACAGGCCCAGATTTTTTTTTTTCGGAAGGGGGGGGGGAGTGAAATTGAGTCTTCTATCTTTGAATTTCACCCTAAAAGCACCAAAAAAAAAGCAGACGGTAAAATTTGCAACTGCAATATTAAAAAAAAAAAGAAATCATCCCAGCTATATAAAACTGAGAATTCAAATACTGGAGGGCAAGCAGTGTTGCTCCAGATGAGGTGCCTCATGATGAGTTACCACCTCTTTTGGATCTATACTGTTTGCAAATTCAACTATTCGCACTTTTGGCTTTTTAATTGTAAAGCAAGTCCAATATTTTTCAGAAAGGGTTTTAAGAATGGAATATACCTTGGCACATTCTCCTTTTCCATGGATATTTGGTATGATACCATATAAAGTCTGCAGCATGACCAATGACTGGGCAGCATAGAACATACTTGTGTTGTCATTTTCTAGGTAGCATTCCTGTAAAATGTTACGAAAGAATTAAAAGAAAAAATATATGAACTCAAATGTCAAACACTAGTTTCAAGTAAGTTCCACAACTAAGTAGTTGTCACTGGAGTATCTAGGTCCAAATCTTGATTGGTTTAAAATTAACACGACTTTTGAAAACTAGAACTGTTAGAAAATCTGACTATACCCCAGCTTTAGTGCTTCCATCACATATAGCCTGTATGAAGAAAACAAAACATCCCACAAAACAACAAGTCATTATCAACCAACTCATATACCATAGATGAACCTTCTACCATGAACAATTGCTGAGAAATCTGTTAAGAGAGAGAAAAACAGTGAACAAATACAGGGAAGAACAAGAGAAGACTGGTTCTGCATCCCACAATACAATTTGCCGTTGTCCACCTGTATACCAAATATGAACTTCCTAGCTTATACATTTGTGGAGATACCTTCGACAAAATAGTGTGGAGAGAAAGAAAAAAAGAAAAGGGAAGAATATGAGGAGAGGGTCTGTTCTCAATCCCACGATACAAGTCACAGTCAACTCACAAACCAAATATTAACCAGACCTGGGGTCGATTACATGCCAATGTAATCGATTACAATTACAATTACTTTTTAAAATCATGATAACAGATTACATTACAATTACATTTTTTCTCAATGTAATTGATTACAATTACTTTGCAAAGTAATCATGATTACTTTATGATTACATGTGATTACATTATACAAGTGTACAGAATGATCATGACTGTGAAAGTGCAAAATCTCAATATTCAAAAAGACTTAATTTATACCTAAATCAGCAAATGATTGGTGGCTTACATGTGTGCTAATAGGTAAGACTGAAATAATTTCTAAAGAACTTGAATTACTTTTTAATCTGAACGAATTTTTATTTAGCAATCTGCAGTTACATGTAATGTGCATGCAATGACCTGTATGCTATTTATGAAGTTTGAGAAATTCAATAAATGCTATGTGCCAGGTCCTAAATGTAAAGCACATGCTTCAATATTTTTTTCTCTATCACTTATTTTACCTTTTATTTCAAACATCAGAAATATGTTTCCAATGTCATAAAATTGCTTGTGAAAGACTAGTTCAAATTCTTCAAAGCAAGGGGCCACACACTTCCTGTAAATTATTAATTTCAAAACATTTTAACTATCACTGTATATATTTCATTTTTCCATTTTCATCTTTTTCTTACCCACCCTTAATCTGGCAAAAATTCAAAGTTAATAAGTTGGCCCATAAATGGGAAAGAAAGGAATTAAAGTATTGGCTTTTTGTTGTATGCAATGCACAGGTGTCATTAAGTAGACAGGTATTAGTTAGCTCAGTCCACAAAGAAGGTGTTAAAATAAGAGTTGAGTTGCACTGCTCAACTCTGCACCAATTAACACAAAACAGTCAGTATATTTGAAAAACATCTTTAACACTTGAACCTGCCTGTCCAAAGTAAAGATGATAAATCATGTAAATCAGTCATAAAAATATAAGTCAACCAAGGCAGCTACCAGTCTTAACCTGAAATACCCCGCATTCAAGAGAACCAAAATCACACAGTTTTTACATAATAACAAATTTATCCTTAAACATTAACCCATAAATGCTTAGCATCTCATAAAAAGAGACAGGTAGACATTGCAGACCCAGAGCAGATGCTCAGATGCAGCATTTTGATCAAGATCTTCACTGCTGGCATAAAAATTTTAACAGTTTGTATAAAAAAATGTAAAAAAAAAAAACTATCCAATTTGTGAGGATAGAAGAGTCTGCCAGTCAAAAGAATGTATATTTATAACTATGATACTGCTTAAATTTTACTCCCAAAAAGAGTTTTAAGGGAATTCTGTCAGTTTCTTAATTTGGTCTGCTGCCTTTTGACAAAGTAGAATTCAGATCAGTTTTTCTCTGTCTTATTCAGTTTGAAGACACTTTGAATAATTAACTGCATTCTGTTATTATTTTGCACAAGTCTTTTCTTTTAACTATTAAAAGGAAGAGCAAGTTTCCTTTTTTTCTTCTTTTCTTATTTCTGAAAATGAATCAAAGTAATCAAAATGTAATCATAAAGTAATCATGATTACATCCCATTTTGTAATGTAATTGATTACATTACGATTACTTGTAATCATAAAAATGCACGATTACAGATTACTTCATGATTACTCAGAAATTGTAATCAATTACAAGTATTCACGATTACAGATTACAATTACCCCAGGTCTGATATTAACCTTTTATCTTGAACAGTTGTTGAGAAATCTTTTATGGAAATTACAGTACTGAATGCATTGAGAGAAAGAAGAGTGAACAAATACACAGAAAAAACAGTAGAAAACCAGTTTTCAATCCCACTTGTCACTGTCAACCTGCATACCAAATATAAACTTTCTATCTTACATGGTTGTAGAGATATCTTTGACCAAAAATGTAGAGAGAAAGAAAAAGGAACAAATACAAGGAAGAACAAACAGGAGAAGGTCGGTTCTCAATCCCACGATACAACTTGATGTTTCTCAACCTGTATACCAAATATGAACTTCCTATCTTAAACAGCTGTGGAGATATCTTTGACAAAAGAGTGTTACGGAATTATGAAAGAACAGATACGGAAGGATGGACAAACGGACAGATGTAAACCAGTATATAGCCCACTTTTTCAAAGCTGGGGTATAATAAAGGTAAGAAGATCACCAAAGCAAAACTCTTGATACAGAGCATATACTGGTAACTAACTCTAAATAAATTTTCTACATCCTCCACTAGATAGTCACTAACCCATAATGACTTTTCTATCTCAACAGAAACATGGTACCCTAAAGAAGTTTTCTATCATGGATACAAGGTCATTTACCCTGAATGAGCTGTCAATCTCCAAAGCAAAAAAGGTCACTTATCCTGAATGAATTTTCTATGCTTGTGGATATATGAACACTTATCTTGACTATGACCCCCAATGAGTTCTCTGTCTTCAAGGGGAAAGGTCTCACACAAATCCTCAATGAGCTTTCTGTCTCCATGGCTAAAGGTCACTTACCCTAAATGAGCTCTTTGTCCATGGACAAAAGGCAACTTACCCTAAATGAGTTCTCTATTTCCATGGATAAAAGGTCACTATCAAATGGAATCAAGGTCAAACTAAATTCTTCAATATTCGTCAGTGAGCCATGGACACCAGCTTCCTGACAAACAGAAGAACAATATGATTACCAGAAACTGTTAGACCTATAGAAAATAATTAATTAACAAAATGTTGTAAGTTGAATGTTTTCTTTTGTTAGGTTGTGCACTATGGTTTCATGTATCTACCCTAGTTCTTTTTCTAAATGCTCCATCTCTAATAAACACCCCCACTCACTTTTTTTTTTTCAAATTTGTTATTTTTTGTACAAATTTTGTGTGCAAAAAATGCCATTAAAAGACTCCTGACTAGCTTTGTTGCATTGAGAATTGTTTGCAGCTAAAGGCAATGACATGAGCTGTTAAAGTGTATGGGTAGACCTCAATGTTTTTCAACCATTTTTTACAAAAGGATACAACTTTTGTACCTTCCTGATTGTTCTATGGACAATGAAGCCATTCAAAAGGGGGTCTACTCTTAAAGAAAAGAATTTGCTCCTCTAGGAGCAAATTCTTTTAAGTAAAAGTTGATCTTTCTTGAAAAGGGAGGAAACAAATCCTGTCTGCATAGAGGATACAAACCCAGAGATCCTATGAGCACAAACTGACAACTTAATTACTATGAACAGGTCTATGTCCAACATTAGTTTCATAATATTTATCAAAAAAATTCACTGAAGTCTGAAAAAATACAGTCAAATCTTGGTAGTTCTAACACTGATTTTTCGAAAATACCGGATTTTTCGAAGTCCAAACATGGTCCCGATCGTAAGCCCATTAATTCTATGCAAAAACACTTCCACAAATTCGAATTTCGATTATTCAGAAACTCGGATTTTTCAAAAGAAAAATTTGGTCCTGATGAAGTAAATTCAATATAAACATCCCTCTATTATTCGAAATCAGATACCATTCTCCTATTTCATGCCGGAAAATAACACCGTTTTGTCATCGATGAGATAAATATTTACACCCTCAGGTCATCACTGTATATATAATCATCGCTTTACGGCCACTTACCTTTTGATGGCTAAGTTATTAATTTCTGTTGAGCAAAAGGTGTCTGTCTAATTGCATAATTGACAGGGATTATCTTGTTTGAAGTTTGTTAATTGTAAGGTCAAATATGATGGCTTTTGTAACCAGCAAAGGGTTGGACTAGCATGCTCATCCGTACTCTGGTTTCGTCAGTCTGTGATCAAACGGTTTGCGCACGGATCATACGGTTTGCACACAGCACTAAACAGAGTCTCTAGCTTCACTGCGCAGACTTACAGGCTGGTTTGGGTATTCATTGTTCCCAAATACATTGATTCTGAATGAGTGAGAAACCTTTTTCATGACACGGCTGAGTCGTTCTTCTGAAAACGAAAGTAGCCCAAAACTCGGAAACATAAACGGAAAGTGAAAGTACAGAAAGGTCCAAGATAGAAACATGTCAGCGTTAAGCGGCTAGCCTGTTTCCTTTCAGTCAGGCTTTGATCTTCGCCGGCACTGCATTGTCATAAGCAGTTGATTTGCAGAGCTTGGAAAATGTTCGTCAGCTTTGTTGCTTCCGGACAATACACATGTACATGTGCCAAATACAAAGGGTGGTCTCGCGATATTAAATGATCGTAGATGTTTTAGATTTTCCGATATGTAATGTTAATTATTCTACATTTTGGTTTTGTTTTCATTGATTTGTAAATCCATGAACGTCAGTAAGCAAGGAATAAAATATCGGACTGTCTGAAACAAATTCCGGAAACGGATAATTCGAATGAAATAGTGAGGTCCCTGTCATTTCGAATTATCGAGGTTCGACTGTAGTGGAAAAACTCAATATTAACTTCAAGTGTCTTAATACTTAGAATGTTATGATTTAGGGTGCCAAACATGAAAATAGTTGAATCTGTAAACAGTATAGATCCAAATAAGGTGGCTCATGATGAGCGGCCTCATCTGGATCTACACTGTTTGTAAATTCTTTAAATTCTTTGAATTCTCAATATGATATACGTAGCTTGGACAAAACTTTTTTTCTTTTTTTTTTCGATTTAGCAGTGTCTGTTTTTTTGGCACTTTTACGCTTAACTGTACATATGAGCCGGGACACGACAAAACCAACAATGTGGTTGTGCGCCTAGCACAGACTCAGATCAGCCTGGGCATCTGATCAGTCTGATCAGAGTCTTCGCTGTCCGCATGGAGGTAGCTAAGAACCTTACCTACCCTAAAAGCGCTTAGCAAAGAGTCTGATCAGACTGGGCGGATGTCCAGGCTGATCTGAGTCTGCGCTGGGCGCACAACCACATCGTTGGTTTTCTCATGTCGTGGCTCATATACACATACCTTCAGTTTCTTTTCACAGAGAAGACTTTTCCTTGGAACAAATATAATGTGATATTCCTTCCTAAAACCACCTTTCTGGTCTTCTCTGAAATAGGAAAAAGGAGTTAAGTATTTATCTGGTTATAAGACAGGGCAGTGCTGTAGATAAGAAAGGGTAATTGGGATAATTTAGGGATAATTTTCCATATTTTTCCATAAAAACATATGTTGTGACCCATCATTAGAACCGTCTCGCTGAGACGGTTCTAATGAGGGGTCACAACATATGTTTTCGATGAGAAACAAGAAAAATTATCCCTAAATTATCCCTCTTACCTCTTCTTATCTGGAGCTTTTCAAAACAATCCCAGAAATCTAGATCCATCTCATAAGATGGATCTAGATTTTCGGGATTGTTTAGAAAGGGATAACCCCATCTTATTGCAAGATTTCGTAATATGATTCAGATATTCTCATTCACTCTAGATTTTGAAAAACACTGTTTTATAGCCAAATACTTATGTTACGCAGTGCTCCAGATAAGAAGGGGTAACAATGATAATTTAGGGATAATTTTCCTTATTTTTCAACAAAAACATACATTATGACCTCTCATTAGAATCGTCTCAATGAGACGGTTCTAATGAGGGGTCACAATGTATGTTTTCATTGAGAAATAAAAAAAATTATCTCTGAATTATCCTGATTACCCCTTCTTATCTGGAGCACTGCCACGTATTGATCAAGCAATAAATATGTATTTTTCCAGGAATTATGTGATGTTAAATGTTTATACAGTGTTACATTGGTCAGCATAGGGTTCTCAGACAAGGAGAAGTTTTGCAACATTTTCTGAATTTTAGGAAGCAGTTTTATACCAAATTTTGGATTTTCTATGTTTTATACATTTTGACTTCTCCTTCAGCTCAAAATAGGGAGAAGTCAGTCAGCTTAGCGAGACAATTTTCCCAACTTCTCCCTCTAGGCTGACTCCTGTAGTATTGGATTCAAAAGGCAAGAGGCTTTTGTCAAACTATCCCAGTCCCTCATACTCCTAAGTCTCATGCATTTTTTTTACCAAGAATTGCTTTTCTTGTCGACTGAACTGCTGTTTTTACATTTTACCATTTTTTTTAATTTCATTTTTTTTTTAATTTTACATAATTTTTTTCACAGATATAAGATTAAAGGTAGGTTCCTGTACTTTGGAGTGCATCATAATTTTGATGATTTTTTATCCAAGTTGTTGGAAAGCACTTATAAAGAGAAAATGAATAAGTTCCACTAAAAAGTGTGAATCAAAAAATCGTAGAAAAGTCGTTTTGCAAGGGATTTCCTAACTCTGCTTCGCACACCAGTTAGCGCTATTTTTAGTTCGCGCCAAAAATAGATAACATAGCTGACGTCATGCTGCATTGCATTTCGGGATAGTTTTAACCCATCCGCCATGCTAGGACCTCTGGGAGAGCTCACGGCAAGAGAAAGTTAAACGTTGGCAAATGATATCAGAAACTGCGGACTTGAAGACATATATACATATTTACTTTTAGAACTGGAATTCCAACAAAAGAAAATAAACCAAAGGGAAAACGACAATATTCTACAACATCTGACGATTTGCTCAGTAGCAACAGTTTCAGAAAAATAAGAGAATTCAATACTACCCAGAAAAAGACAAAATTATTTTGTGAACATAATTGTTATCGCTAGGCCAGGAACCTACCTTTAACACTAAAACACACACACACAAATAGAAGATGACAAAATCTATGTCTGCAAAAATTTAAAAAAATGTTTGTCCATGCTGTACCATATTGAGAACTGATTGATTGATTGATTTATTGCTTTACATCCACGGTAAACAGTTATGGTCATGTCGGACGGTCAGCTAACCAAACCACACTATTCCTGGGCAGGCTTAGACCACCTAAGCGGTTAACCAGTACTAAGTACACATACTTTCGCCAGTAACTGACAACTGCCCTTCTTGAATCAGTGGAAGGAGAAACAAAAGTATGTGGCCAGACCGGGTATCGAACCCAGGACCTCTGACTTATGAGTCAGGTGCCCTACCGATTGCTCAACACAGCCCGATATTGAGAATCCAAAGACTGGAGGGCAAACAGTGTAGACCCAGATGAGGGGGCTCCCTATGAGCCACCTCATCTGAATTTACCCTGTTTGCAAATCCAACTGTTTTCATATTTGGTACTTTCAGGGTTAATACAGATGAGCTAAAAACTTGCAAAAATAAAATGAGCCATGGCACAAGAAAACCAACAAAGTGGCATGTGCCCCCAGCAAAAAGTTAGACCAGATTGGGCATCTGCCTAGTCTGGTCAGAGTCTTCACTGAGTGCTTAAAGGAAGCTAAGGGCTAAAGCTACTTCCATGGGGACAGAAAAGACTCTGATCAGACTGGGCGGATGCCCAGGTTGATCTGAGTGAGCCTTAGCGCGACGCACATGCCACTTTGTTTGTTTTATCGTGTTGCTGCTCTAATAGCTTCTGAAATATTTACTTGAGAAGATTCTGAGCAATCTGATCCATCAGATCCAGCTTTGGCCTGGTGACAAATATCACATTCTGAACATTGCTAGGGGGCAGGGGCTGAGCCCTCAGGGGAAACATCTTCTCCACATCGTGTTCCTGTAAATATAAACTCAGGGTCGTAGAGAACAGAATAATCCAGAGCTCTAGATAAGGTAGGGTTTGAGGATAATTCCAGGGCTCCAGATAAGAAGTGGTAACAGGGATAATTTAGGAATAATTTTCAATATTTCTCCAGAAAAGGGTATGTTGTGACCCCTCATTAGAACCATCTCACCAAGACAGTTCTAATGAGAAGTCATGATGAAATAACATGGAAGATCATCTATTTGATGGTGGTTCAATTGGAGCAGTTTTGCACTTTCTCATCTATATTCTGACAAAGTTTCATGAATATTGGATCAAAACTGTGCCCTCTGTGTCATTCTAAGATTTATTTCTATTTTTAGCTCTGGCGGCCATTTTGTTCAGCCGCGTGAAACCGTTTTAGCAATTTTGGTTCAGGGCCATGAGTCAAACATTTCTGTGAAATTATTTTGAAATCGAGCCATTAGAGGAGATGTCTTTTAAAGGTTTTCCTATTTTTAGCTCTGGCGGCCATTTTGTTCAGCGGAGTGAAACCGTTTTAGCAATTTTGGTTCAGGGCTATGAGTCAAACATTTCAGTGAAATTTTTTTGAAATCGAGCCATTGGCTTCACAGGAGATGTTGTTGAAAGGTTTTTCTATTTTTAGCTCTGGCGGCCATTTTGTTCAGCCGAGCGGCACCATTTTAGCAATTTTGATTCAGGGCTTTAACAGAAACATTTGTGTGAAATTATTTTGAAATTGGCCAACTGGTCTAGGAGGAGATGTCGTTTGAAGGAAATTGTTGAAGACGGACGGACAGACGGACGACGGACGACAGACAAATATCGATCACAATAGCTCACCTTGAGCACTTCGTGCTCAGGTGAGCAAAAAAAAATATCTCCTTATTTTCCTAAAAGAAAAACCATTTTGTCTGAAGCTCTATAATTCGGAGACATTTTTCCTTATTTCTCACTAAAACATATGTTGTGACCCCTCATTACAACTGTCTCGGCAAGACAGTTCTGATGTGGGGGTCACATCATATCTTTTTTTTTTAATTATCTCTGTTACCCATTCTTATGTGAAGCAGTGGATACTCTCAGGGTAGTTCTGGGATATATTTTTTTTTGTTCAGCTGACCACCCTATACCAGGGGCAGTCAGAAAGTTACGATACACTAGGCAAAACTTTTTTTCAAAAGAACAGATTTGAATGGTCTTATTGAAATACACTTCTGACAAGATAATTACATTCTGATAAATATTAACTTTTTTTTTTTTCATTTTTCATTTTATTGGGTTTTAGTTCTCATGGCAACAAAGAGTGTGGGAATGAAGCACATCTCTGTCAGCAGGCATATATTATCAAGAGTGTCTTGTTAACAAATATTAACAAGAGCTGTCGCCTGACAGCATAGCTCGCCTGAATAGGTGCTTGCCCATCACACAGTCACTATGGTGGTGTGGACTGCTATGTATAAAACTTCAGGCAAGCATGTCCATAATGACAACACATTTATAAACAAAAGCTATCTCAGAAATGTCTAAAAAAAAAAAAAAAAAAATCCACATGAAATTTCAAAGTCCATGAGCTTAAGGTCAAAGAACTAAGGGGTAGGGGGGAGGAGGGCAGGGCTAGGATGTATCAAAGCCTTTAACCCTTATCTAACATCAGTCCAAGTATTAGTATCAACTGAGTCCATTGTGGCACTGTGAAATTATGTCTTCATTAATATAAAACTAATCAAAATCTTTAAGACAAAACTCAAAGTCCATGACCTTAACATCAAGGTCATCCAGTCGGGTAAGTATATAGTGTTTTGTAAAAACTCAAAAAAGTGTCTAACATCAGTTCAAGTGTAAACTAAATCTCTGCCAAGCATTATGAATCAGTACGCAATTAAAAAACTTTAATAAAGACCAAATTTCCTAAGTCCCTGACCTTGACATCAAGGTCACCGAGCAGGGCTGGGGTAGTACTCTGTAAAACTTTGGACTTATATCTAACTACAGTGCAAATATAAAAAGAATTCATCTATGGTTTCAGGAGATATGTGTCATTAAAAAACTTTAACCAAAACATCCAATCAATAAAAAGACAATTTTCTAAGTCCATGACCTTGACATCAAGGTCACTGAGGGGGGTGGGGGTAGTACCTTGGAAAACTTTAGACCAATATCTAACTACAGTGCAAGTATCAAAGGAATCCATCCATGGGTTAAGGAGATACTGGGCTTTAGAAAACTTTAACCAAAACATCCAGTCCCAAAAAACTCCCAATTTTCTAAGTCCATGACCTTGACATCAAGGTCAAGGAGTGGGGTGGGGGTGGTACCATGTTAAACTTTGGACCAATATCTGACTACAGTGCAAGTATCAAAAGAATCCATCCATGGGTTAGGGAGATATAGGTCTTTAAAAAACTTTAACCAAAACATCCATCCGGACGCCGACGCCGACGCCAACGCCGACGCGGACGCGGACGCCGTGGTGACAACAATAGCTCTTCCTGAACTTTCGTTCAGGCGAGCTAAAAACAGTTAAAATCACTACTTCTAATTACAAATAGATTTGCAAAACTTTTCACTTAAAAGTTTGGTGTCATTATGGTTACCTTAGCAACAATGTGACATCATATATTTATGTGCTTGACAAAGTAATGACAAAAAGCTATGTGTTAGCATTATGCAGATGCTCTAAATCATGTGCTCTGGCAGTGCAAACTGAGATGAAATTATATTAAATCCAGTCAGTTTACATAAGGATAAATTTTGGATAAAAAGATGTTTTCTAATAGTATCAATTCAATCATATGAAGGGGCAGACATTCCTAGGGAAAAAGTCTGATGATAACAGAAAGCTTCTGCCACCATTATCGTTTATGTGATTGATTCATTTGATTGATTTATTGCTTAACATCCACAGTAAACAGCTATGGTCATGTCGGGACAGTCATTAATTAACCTAACCACACTATTCCTGGGCAGGCTTAGACCTCCTAAGCGGTTAACCAGTACTAAGTGCACATACTTTTGCCAGTAACTGACAACTGCACTTCTTGAATCAGCGGAAGGAGAAACGAATGTATGTGGCCAGACCGGGTTTCGAACCCAGGACCTCTGACTTGAGTCAGGTGCCCTACCGATTGCGCTATGCCGCCCGGCATCATTTGTGTGAAGTTTCACCATGGTCTTACACATAGTTAACCAATCAAGGGGTCACAAGATTGATCCCCCGCTTCTCTGGTCTTTTGGATGAGGTCTCATCCTAATATGACCTAGTTGTTGGTGGGACGTTAAACCAAAATTTACTAATTCTATATAGGTAACAAAGAAAAGACTGATAACAATCTTCCAGAATCCATATACATGTTGAAGTTCATTGACCTTTCTGTGAAATCAAATTTAAAGGATAAAGTTTAAATGAGCCGCAATACAACAAAACCAACAAAGTGGCATGTGCACCCAGCAAAGACTCAGATCAGCCTCAGCATCAGCCCAGTCTAATCAGAGGCTTTGCTGTCCACATGGAGGTAGCTTAACCCTTAGCTTCCCTTTAAGTGGAAAGCAAAGACTCTGATGTGACATGGTGGCTGTCCAAAATGATGTAAGTCTTCGCTAGGCACACATGCCACATTTTTGGTTGTCACGTGGCAGCTCAAACATTAAATATTTCAGAATGTTCACTATTCTGACAGCTTACCTTTAGTAGAGAATATTCTGCTATCAGTCCAAAGGGCCCTGTTAGTGCATCATCCCATACCAAAGCCTGCAATGTACAGTACACTATAAGTCTACGGGACAGTTTTTCAGGCACTCAAAATTGAATATTTCCATGGTAAATATTCTAATCAGGCAGAAACTGGAATTCAACCAAGATTTTTTGCCTGTGCCCAAAACCTATAGACAGACACCATGGTCAAGTGGTTAGATTAACTCGGTTATTGTGCAGAAGATTGTAGGTTCGAATCCCAGCTTGGGTCAACTGGGGACTGTAAAACTCTCTCTGTCAACCCAGCAGTAAATGGGTACCTTTTTCAAATCCAGGAAAGATAAAGCAGCGAAAGGAGAGGGATGGATTAGACCTTTCATATGCTGTGCCCATGATACAGAGGGTCTCTTAATCCCACTGCCCCTATAGCCATTAGGCCATGGGAAACCTTTACCTTTTTTTAGCAATACCTACAAGCTTGACCATGATCACAGCCACACGAGAAAACCAACAAAGTGGCATGTGCACCCAGTCAAGACTCAGATCAGCCTGGGCAGTGGCCAGTATGATGACAGTCTTCGCGGTTCGTATAAAGGGTAACTGAGAGTCTCAGCTAGCTTAATGCGGACAGTGAAGACTCTGATCAGACTGGGCAGATGAGCTGGGCGCACATGCCACTTTGTTGTGTTTTTTTGTGTTGCGGCTCAATTCAGATTACAAGCAAAGACAATAGCCTGGAATCATTGATTTTAACTTTGCGAGTCAATGGCAAAAAGTCCTGGCGTGGTAGTGGGAGGGCGGGGGGGGGGGGGGCAGGGTAAAAGATGGCGGAAACAGAAAAACAGCTCTGCATTGACGTGATGTTGTTTCAACTCGCAAAGGACATTACGTCTATCTAGGTGAAGTTGTTTCCAATATGGTGGTCCCCATCAGACTTTCAATAGTAACGTTTAACATTGAAAAAAAAAACAAAAAAAAAACAGAGCTTTTATCACCTTTTGTTCAAGCCCTCAGCTGATATTGCAATGGTCTTAAATGTTACATCCCGATCCCAAAATCTCAAAGACTCAGCTGCCAAAAACATTCACTTGCTTTAACAAATAAGATTCCATTTCGGATGTGCAATCCTGTTGGCCTGGCACTGTACAAAAAAATCCATAGATTTTACGGTAGAATAACTGGCAACCAGCTGCCACTCCATTTCCCGTTATCTTCATGGGCGCCCGTAAAAAAATTGCAGGAATCATCAAGCAGAGTAGGATAAAACAGAACAGGTGCTTTTTTTAGTCATGCAGAGAATAGGTGTTTTTTGGTCATGTAGCTTCAACACTATGAAGGTATTTTCAAGTTCGGCCAGTTGACATAACACTATAATATCGTTATTTCCAACTACATGTACGTTTACAGACCCATAAAAATAACGGGGTAAAAGAACTGGAAGCCAGATGCCAGGTATTTTACCGCAAATTCTACAGATTTTTTGCGGTGGGCATAGTCAAGTGATGAGAGATGCTCTGTTATGATGCAGAAGATTGTGGGTTAGAATCCGAGTTTGTCCAGCCGCAACTGGAAATGGTTCTCTGTCAACCAACAGAACATGGGAATCTTTTTTGGAATCCGAGAAGGAAAAGGCAGCAAAAGGAGAGGGATGCGCTCTGCCTTTCATATGCTGTGCCCAAAAAAACAGTGGGCTTCTGACCCCTACTTCCCTTAGGAACACTAGGCTATGCAGAAGCATTTACCTACACCTATCCGGCTGGAAATGGAATTCCCGATTCCGTTCAATGGTACAATATCTATAGATATCTGATATATAGACTGCTGGTAGTGATTACTAAATTACCCATATGTAAACCCATGAAAATGATGACATTTTGAGTGTATGTAGTGCACTTAAAGAAATCCTTTACCAGGGATCAAGCTAGGGGGCGATTTGGGCGAAATAATCGCCCTAGGGGCCGAAATTTCGCCCTAAATTGGGCTTAGGGAGAAGTGGGAGTCTCCCTAAAAAAAAAAAAATTTTTTTTTTTTAGAATTTTCATCAAATCATTCCACAAACAAGCTGTTATGACAATTTACCCTATAAATTAATCTTTCAATTAAATGTTAATAGTATGCATAATTTAATAGCTATTTTTCTTTAAAACTGAATGAAAAATGTCATAATCGCGCAATACCACTTCTCCCTTCACGCCTATTTCAGCTGGAGGGAGAAGTCACTTCTCCCTAAACTTTGAGTCTAGCTTGATCCCTGTTTACTGAAAAATCAATCAGAGCATTAATGTCATTCCGAAGCGTGGTGGCTCAGTGGTTAGTGCACTTGACTCTGAAGCCAGAGGTCATGCGCTCACCCGGGGATATGTGGGATGCTTCTGAAAGAAGCAGACACCTTCATAATATAGGGCTGGAAAAATCCACTCTTCCGCTTGCCATGGCGAGTGCCTCAAGCTACAGGACGAGTGGAATTTCTCAGTACTGCCGAAGTAACTTATTAATTTCACTATACATCATGTGACGTAGGATGAGTGATAATTCAAGAATTTTCCAGCCCTGTAATAACAGACAACCTGTTACAAGTAAGGTACTACAAATCAGTTTAGTAAAAAATCAAACGTTAATGTCACAGCTATGAACAGGGTATGTCAAATTAAATTATTATCAGAATAAAATGGGACTACAAGAATCACCTTTATGCCAGACATGTTGCCCAGAAACAGTTACTCACTTCATTGAAGAATGTGAACAATATCAAGATTTCAGAGAGAAACTAAGGATAAAATTGTTTCAAGAAACTGGCATTTATGAGTTTACTTCAAGGCTTTTTCTGGAAATTAAAGATGTAGATAATTACAAGAATGAGAGACAGGCAATGTTGTGTCGCTTGATTAATTAGCAAGTTTGTATTTTCTTAGTTTAATCTGCCTTTACATAGAATGCTACTAAAAGAATGACGTTAGCGACGTCCCCTAGAAATGACGTTATGCACTATTAATAGACTGTCTAAATATATCACAACAGAATAAGAAATTATTAGAATAGAATAGAATATCACATTTCTCCCACGTTTTAAAAGATAGTCTTTCAGTCTGAGTATGATGGATGATAGAGTAGTTAACTGTTAAAACTATAGTTCAATGAACACAAAATTATCGTTGATTTTCTAGAATATAGTCTCTGAATCTAGGTGGTGGTCTTCTCGTTCGTTTCGGTAGTTCTCTCCTCTGTGGCGGTTGTGGCTGATGTTGTAAGCGTCTTCCGTTATTAATCTGTTGATTATCGTCTTGATGGATCGCCTCCCCCCTTGCTTCATCTCGCCTTTGATCAGTTCTCTCGTGTGTATCGTCTTCTGCTTCCATGTTTGTCTCATATTGTTTCCTAGCAGGTGAGCGCAACAGACGTTCTCTCCAGTCCTCATTTTCAAACCCCTTTACTCGTTTGAATTTAGAGGCGTCTCTGGTTACGGTGCGACCATCTGATTTTCGTCTTGCTGTGATCGATGACCCGGATATTCCAACAACCATGTAGTTCTCTTTTTCATATGCTGTAGACCATTTGTTTATCTTTTTTCTTTTCAACAGTACTTTTTCACCAATCTTAAAATTGTGTGTACGACATATGGGGTGCCTATGGCTGTTCTCCCATTTCTTTTTATATTCCTTATCCCGCTTTGTGATATCATCTTCCATTTTCTGTATATTTGTTCTTTTTGGCAAGCCTTTATAGTCTAATTTTGTTCTGATATTTCTTCTCATGAGAGCTTCATATGGAGTATATCCTGTTGCTGGATGTGGGGTTGATCTGTATCCCATTAACATATTCTGAATGGCAATGCTGCTTGATTTGCCCTCGCCGTGAGCTGTTTGTTCTGTCTTATTTAGCACCTTCATGAAGCTCTCTGCCTCTCCATTAGCGTGCGGATGTTCTGGTGTTACTTTATGGTGTTTTAACCCCATTTCTTCTGCAAATGTTTTGAATTCCACTGAATTAAAAGGCGGTCCATTGTCAATTTCTAGTCTCTCGGGAATCCCATGTGTTGCAAATATTTTCCACAGCCTGTCACATGTCACCCAGCATGAAGTTGATGTTGTCTGCTCCACAACAGGAAATCGTGCCCTCTTGTCGATCACCACAAGATTGTAGTGACCATCTGGGTATGGTCCTCCGTAGTCAACAGAGAGTGTATGCCACGCTGTCTCCGGTATTTCAGATGGCTTGACGGGTTCCTGTTTGTGTTCAGCTGTAGTGAGCTGGCACTCGAAACATCTTGATACTGCTTCCTCAACCATGCTGTTCAGTCTCGGACACCAGTACTTTGCTCGAAGCATTTGCTTTGTCCTCGTCATGCCGAAATGACCCAAGCTATGAGCAGCAATTATGACCTGCTTTTGTAGTTTCTCTGGTATCACTATCTGTCTGTCCCGAAATAGAGTCCTTTTGCTCTGGAAAGTTCATGTCTAATCATGTAGTACGGCTTTACCTCTGGTCTATCTTTGTGTCTATCCCAGTCATTTTGTTTCATTCTCGCTACGATGTCTTGAAGGATGTTGTCTTTTGAAGTGGCTTCTTTTATGCTTCTCATGACCACCCCGTGTTCATGGCTAACTATCGTCTTTATTATCTCCTCAGTGTCATCTTTTTCGGTACACGAGAGCGGGTGTCTTGACAAGTAATCCATCGGGTCCGCTGCGTCCTTGCCTGGTTCATAGACAAGCTCGTAGTCAACATCCTGCATTTCCATGATCCATTTTTCGATCCTAGGAGGCAGTTTTGCACAGGATTTATTGAACATAGGGATCAGAGGCTTATGTGATGTAATTATCTTGAACTTTGGCGCTCCAAGTAGGTACATGCTGAATCTTGATTTTGCCCATTTCACAGCCAGTGCGTCTTTCTCGGTTTGGCTGTATCTTTTCTCTGCACCCGTCATTGAACGGCTGATGTAGTGCACATGCTGCAGTCCTTTGCTCGTCTTTTGAAATAACCCAGCGGATAAACCTTCATGGAAGCTAGCCTCTGTCCATACTACGATAGCCTTTCTTGGATCAAAGAAAGCCATTGTATCATCGCTTGTGATACTGTTTTTAAGATTCTGGAAAGCTTCATCTTCTTCAGGACCCCATGAGAATGGTACATCCTGTCCTGTCAGTCGGCGAAGTGGTGCTGTCAGTACTGCATATCGTGGTATGAACTTTGACAGATATCCGATCATACCAAGAAAGCTCCTTACCTCTTCTCTGGATCCTGGTGGTTCGCATTCTTTGACTGCCTTGACTTTGTCTTCTGCTGGTTTGAGCCCTTCACCTGAGAATCTGTAGCCGTAAAATTCTAATTCACAGACCCCAAACTGGCATTTCTCCTTATTGAATGTGAATGGATCATGGAAATGCAGGATGTTGACTACGAGCTTGTCTATGAACCAGGCAAGGACGCAGCGGACCCGATGGATTACTTGTCAAATATTTTTCCTATTCCTTGGAAAACCTCGTCGTGCTGTTTCAATAGCTTTTCTAAATTTGATTTTGCTTGGTCATCAAGAACAGATTTGATGTTTTGTCTGTATTGTATTCTGAGTTCATTTGGTTCTTTCAAAGACCCATCTGCTCTTATCTCAAGCATACCTAGCTCTATTAGCGCCTTCCTACCAAGCAGTGGTGGGGAGTTTATTTTCCCTTTTACCACTACGAATGTTGTTTCTGTGCCCCTTGTTTGGTTTCTAGCAGTGGCCTTGAACTCACCGGATACTCCCAGTTCCTTCTGAAGTGTGCTTAGCTTCGTATTGCTTTCCGACAATGCGATGTTTTCATAAGTTTTACGTTTTAGGGCACGGTATTGGTATTCATCCATTACATTAACGTCTGCTCCGCTATCAGGCTCCATACGAACAATGACATCATTGACCACAACTGGTATAGTTTTCTCAAAGTCGCTTACCTTGTTGATCTTTATTTTTCCCACTGTCAAATGTCTTACCGATTCGTCAATGAAATCAATGTCTTGATTTGAGTCACTATCCGAGCCATCTGTATCCGAATCATTTATTGCTCGCTTGACGTCCTTGTTGGAACCTCTACGTTTTGCATGAAATATTTTCCCCTGCGTTTGCTGTCTGGACGCTCTGGCTGACATACACGCTACTGCAAAATGATTTGGTTTGCCGCAAATTTCGCAAAACTTCCCATATGCAGGGCATAGTTCTTTTTTCCTCGGGTGTATTGTGTCACAATATTTGCATGCCATGCTTCCTGTCTGATCATATTGTGAACTTTTCTTTCTATCTTTTTTTCTTTTGCTGATCTTCGCCACATCATTGCTGTTGTGTTGACCCATAGCCTTCACCTGGGTGGAAGTATCTTCAAGTACCTGCATTTCTGCCAGTGTTTGTTACAGCGTCCATTTCTTGTGTAAAACTTTGCGGACTAGCTCTGCATTATTGGTTGTTTGTATTATCTGCTCTAATATTCTCTCATCAGCATCATGAAAGTCACAGTTAATTGCTTTCTCGCGCAATCGTGCTGCATATGACGCAGTGCTCTCGTCGGCCTGTGGTCTCATCTTCAAGAACAGATATCGCGCATAATGCACATTTTTCTTTGGTGAATAATAATCATTTAGCTTCCCTTTCAGCTTTGAATATGCGTCACCTTCTGTTGGATCCTGTAGACTTTTCTCTAATCTCCTTATTTCCGCACCTCCGTAGATTAGCATAGCATCCTGTTTGTCCTCTGCATCACTGATGCGGAAAAATCTCATCTCTCTCTCCAGCTCTTCAAGCCATTCTTCAAATTTTTCGCCCGCTGCTATGTGGTCATCTTCCACAGTAAACGGATTTATTCTGAGATTTCTCCCTCCTTCTGCCATTTCGCTTTCTACTCTGATGAGGTGTTAGAAGTTGAATAGCTCTTGTAAAATACGGTGTTTTTTCTCGTCGCCAATGTTGTGTCGCTTGATTAATTAGCAAGTTTGTATTTTCTTAGTTTAATCTGCCTTTACATAGAATGCTACTAAAAGAATGACGTTAGCGACGTCCACTAGAAACGACGTTATGCACTATTAATAGACTGTCTAAATATATCACAATAGAATAAGAAATTATTAGAATAGAATAGAATATCACAGGCAATAACAAATATTTTAGAAGAATTTATCAGTGGGACAGGTAGGCTTACAGTTTGGAGTAAGTTAATAACAGAACCAGGAGCATGCGCATAAAATTCATGTAAATACTTGCGAGAATATACCAAAGACAAAAAATACCTTGAGAATCTACCAGAGAGTTACTTTGGCCAAAAGGCTCTACAACAACAAAAGCAAGTCTTCCTATGTCCGACTGCGTTTTTCTAGCATCATTTGCAGGGATGATGTTAACAAGTGTGCCATCCTTCGGATAGGGACGTTAACTGGAGGCCCCCTGTGCAGGGAGAGTCATCCCCTGTGCAGGTTACAGATCCCTCCTATAGCTACATGGCTAACAGACAACCTGCCGATCCATAGTTCGTCCCACCCTTGAATATGCATCAGCAATCCTGGGACCCTTACCAAAGCTCAGACATAAATTGACTGGGAGCAGGTTCAGAGGACAGCAGCAAGATTTGTACACTGCAATTACTGGGACAGGACTCCAGGCTGTGTATCCAGAATGGTGAGCGAACTTGGCTGGCAACCACTGGCTGACAGGCGAGGTACTCATATGCTCGCAATGCTGTACCAGATTCAACGTGGACTGGTAGATGTAAATCCAGGGTCCATACTCCGCACAAACGATCAGCGTACAAAAGCTGGACACCGCATATACCAACCAACAGCTACCCAGCAGGTCTATAAGAACACATTCTACCCAAGAACCACACAGGACTGGAATAGACTACCAGCCTCTACTACAGACAGCCCAACTCTGGAGGAGTTCACAGCTGCCATTCAACATAATATGGCAGCTGTCTTTGTAGTTCCATAAACAGCCGGTCTCCATGTTATTAACTTGTACATAAGAACTTTTACCTATTTTTATCTGGAAGGAGACCAGTGTCCCATCCTCCTTATCAGGTCCAGGGGCTGACAAATCAAAGTTTGATCAACTTGTCCGGTACAGATTCTGCTACAAAAAGCTGAAATCCTTAGATTTTCCCTATATATCCAATACATTTTTCTGGACAAGTAAGAAAATATTTTACTTGCCCAGCAAAAATTTGAACTTGTCCCGGGCAGCCGGACAATAGATTTGTCAGGCCCTGAGGTCAACCTTACAGTCTAAGAAGACTTCTGACCTTTTTCCGGAAGACGAAGACGATATGGGAGGTTGACAAAACACGGAATTACGGAAAGTTCCGTAATAACGGAAATGTCTGTAGTATGTTGACAAACCACAGATAAATCTGTGCATTGTTTAAATAAATCATGGAAAGTAGCGGACTACCTAGACGGCAGGGCTACAGAAATCCGATTTTTTGTCGGTCCGGACCGATCTTGAGTTCGAAAAACCGATTCAGTTGGCATAAGGCACATTTTTTTTCGGTCCGAAAAAACATGATTTGCAATGTATGATGACATAATTACCTGGATTTTAGCCATGTGTCATATTATTAATCCAATAATCACGCATAACTGTCAAAAGTTATCACAGATAAACAAAGTACTGACTCAATTTTAGAAATCTTCGATAATTAGCACGTGTCACAATATTGGCGTGCCGATGCACGGCAAAAGGCTGTGCAACGTAAGGTTACTGACTATTGTATAGATAGCATAAGGAAAGAATTTGACTAGCAAAAAGAAAATTTAAACCGGACTTGAATATGTGCAGTCTGATCAGGGTTTTTTTTCAGCCGACGTCATTTTTCGAGCAAAATAAATTTTTTTTTCTTCGTCCGAAGGTACCTTTTTGCAAGTACACTGGAGCGCCGTTATAACGCGGGTGTCGGAAGACATAAAATCGAAACCGCGTTATAAGTGATCCCGCGTAATAACGATCTTCTGTGAAATACCCCACCCACTAATGAAAAACCCCATGTTTACATGTTCGTTGCGCTTATTTAGCCCTAACGAGGTAGATAGACATGCTTACTGCTTACCTGACACAACGAAAGTCATCGCTGAAGTAGCCTTTCAGTCCCTATGTTCTAACTTATTGTGAAAAATGCGCTGCAAAACGGTTGAAAACCATTTACAAAGCAAAAGTACAATCGTAATACATCGGCCAATTCCTATAACGATGAGGATGTCCGATTGAGCGAAAGTAGACTTGTTCAAGTTAATTCCCTTGTATATACACTTGCAAAAAGGTACCTTCGGACGAATATAATATACTTATTTGCGCGAGTACTAACGTCGCCAAAAAAAAACTCTAATCAGCCTACAGATAACCAAATCGGGTTTGAGCTTTGTTTTGTTTTTTCCATTTATAAAATTCTTTTATAATGTTTTCTTTGGGAAGTAATCAGTGACTGCTACCCACAGCCTTTTTCACGAGCGTAGGCTTGTGTATTGTGTATATATAAGGTGGCCCTCGCTGTTGGCCAAATTGCACATGCGCTAATTATCTAAGTCTCTAGTGTTCACACCTTGGCAAGACAACCGACGCTTTGATTGTCTGTGATAACTTTTGACACGCTGTTGATTAAAAAAGAAACAAGAGCTGTCGCCTGACAGCATAGCTCGCCTGAATTGGTGCTTGCCCATCACACAGTCGCTATGGTGGTGTGGACTGTTGTGCATAAAACTTCATGCAAGCATGTCCATAATGAAAACACATTTATAAACAAAAGCTATCTCAGAAATAAGTCTTAAAATAAAATTAAAATAAAAAAAATGAAATGAAATTTCAAAGTCCATGAGCTTGAGGTAAAAAAAACTGACGGGTGGGGTGGGGCTATGTGGACTGCTATGCATAAAACTTCATGCAAGCATGTCCATAATGAAAACACATTTATAAACAAAAGCTATCTCAGAAATAAGTCTTAAAGAAAAATTAAATGAAATTTCATAGTCCATGAGGGAGGGAATAGGATTTATCAAAACCCTGAACCATTATCTAACATCAGTCCAAGTATTAGTATCAACTGAGTCCATCATCGTGGCACTGTGAAATTATGTCTTCATAAATATAAAACTTTAACCAAAATCTTTAAGACAAAATTCTAAGTCGATGACCTTGACTTCAAGGTCACCCAGCGGGATAAGTATAACGTGTTTTGTAAAAACTCAAAAAAGAGTCTAACATCAGTTCAAGTATAAACTAAATCTCTGCAAAGCATTATGAATCAGTATGTAATTACAAAACTTTAAAAAAGACAAAAATTTCCTAAGTCCCTGACCTTGACATCAAGATCACTGAGCGGGGTTGGGGTAGTACTCTGTAGATCTAACTACAGTGCAAATATAAAAAGAATTCATCTATGGGTTCAGGAGATATGTGTCTTTAAAAAACTTTAACCAAAACATCCAATCAATAAAAAGACAATTTTCTAAGTCGATGACCTTGACATCAAGGTCACAGAGGGGGGTGGAGGTAGTACCTTCGAAAACTTTAGACCAATATCTAACTTTAGTGCAAGTATCAAAGGAATCCATCCATGGGTTAAGGAGATATTGGACTTTATAAAACTTTAACCAAAACATCCAGTCCAAAAACACTACCAATTTTCTAAGTCCATGACCTTGACATCAAGGTCACGGAGTGGGGTGGGGGTGGTACCCTGTTAAACCTTAGACCAATATCTAACTACAGTGCAAGTATCAAAAGAATCCATCCATGGGTTAAGGAGATATAGGTCTTTAAAAAACTTTAACCAAAACATCCAATTGGAACGCCGACGCCGACGCTGACGCGGACGCCGACGCCGTGGTGACAACAATAGCTCTTCCTGAACTTTCGTTCAGGCGAGCTAAAAAAATTATGTAAACAACCCAATTAACTTTTAATGGTTATTTTCTATTCCAATGGTGTGAACACCGACGGAAACCACCGAAAAATCCGCGATCTGCTGAAAAATAAAGGGAGACACAGGACAACCGTGTAATACCGAATTCCGCGATATATCGGTCCGCGGTATAACGGCGCTCCAGTGTATATTCATATTTCAAGGGAATTAACTCGAATACAGTAAAAATACGTAAATCGTAATACTTTGGCCAATTCCGTAAATGAAGATCAGTGAGGATGTCCGATTGGTACAGCCATGTGTACTTTCACTTTCTGTCTGAATGTCTCTGCGCTTTAACACGCATTTTTAACGTTTAGTAAGAACATGTGGACTAAATGGCTACTTCAGTGATGACATCTGCGTTATAACGGCGCTCCAGTGTAGTCATTAGTTTTCGTGACTTTTTTTGGATTGTGGAATACACAGTGTAGTCATTAGTTTTCGTGTCTATTTTGGATTCGTATGACGTCATCGGCCGTCTGGACCGATTTCGAAATTTCTATAGCCCTGCTAGACGGAGAATGAATGCCACAATAACGGACGTTTGCCAGCATGGTTGGTTGATTTGATGCTTAACGTCCACGGTAAACAACTAAGGTCATGTTGGGACGGTCAGTTAACCTAACCACACTATTCCTGGGCAGGCTTAGACCTCCTAAGCGGTTAACCAGTACTAAGTGTACATTCTTTCGCCAGTAACTGACAACTGCCCTTCTTGAATCAGCGGAAGGAGAAACGAAAGTATGTGGCCAGACCGGGATTCGAACCCAAGACCTCTGACTTATGAGTCAGGTGCCCTACCGATTGCGCCACCCGGCCCGGCATTTGCCAGCATGGTTCACGGCATTACGGAAAGTTCTGAAAGTGAAGGAAATGTCCATAGCACTGTTGACAAACACAGAATTTTAGGTGTTTCTAACAAAACACGGATTTTTTGTGCTTAGACTTACATGAAATCCGGTACTTAAGTTTAAATTTGTCCATTGCTAATAAAGCACTGAAAACAGCGTTCTGCCTATGTAGAATGAATGCTATAGAAACAGACGTTTTTTGCGGGAGACGTTAATAACCTTAAAAATGCATTATCCTAACAACAGCATGCAATAATTAGAATGAAATAAAATGGAATTTAAAATAGATGTACCATCCTCAGAAGAGCCAGTAGTGACAAATGTCAAAATTCATAGCATCTCCATTCACTGCACTTGCTGGGTGCCAGAGAACAAATTAATGTTCCTCTGCACAAGCTGTCAGCTCTGGTTTCATCCAGAATGCCAAGAAAAACAACTGAACACACGCCAGCTTAAAATATCAAGAACAGTTTAATGTCTAGAGTGAAGATCAAAATAAATAAATAATAATTATAATATTAATAACATAAATTTCTTACTGTACGCTTTGGTTTAATTTAATACTAAGGCCGTGTGTTACGGAATTTTCCGTGAATGTCTGTGAAATATCGCATTCTTCCCGGAACTATCACAGATTTATGGAACCTTCATTGACTCATGGTCGTATTACATTTTTCACGGAACAATCACGCATTCATGGAACTTTCAGTGACTCATGAGCTATAATGGATTTTTTCCTCACACAACTCGATCTGTCACGGATACCTGGAATTAACATGGATTCATGGAACTGTTACAGATCCTCGGACATATTACTGGGCTTTCACAGACCTTTCAAGGATTTCGCTATTGAATCAAGCATGATCACGGAACTATTATGGATTCACGGAACTTCCACAGAATTATAGAAACATTACGGAACTTCCAGGGACACTTCAGTACCTCCTCCCATCAAAATCTATCTATCTATATTTTCATACTACAGCACCCTCTCACGAGTATCATGTGCAGTTGCGCAGTCAGTGCAGAGATAAAAGCTAGATTTTAGCAGATGTGATAGTGAGATAGTGAGAATGATAAAAAGAGATGACAGTGTTAGTGCAGTGTGAAGTTTAAAAGCAGATTAACAAGAGCTGTCGCCTGACAGCATAGCTCGCCTGAATAGGTGCTTGCCCATCACACAGTCGCTATGGTGGTGTGGACTGCTATGCATAAAACTTCAGGCAAGCATGTCCAAAATGACAACACATTTATAAACAAATGCTGTCTTAAAGTAAGTCTTTGAATAAAATTAAAATAAAAAAAAATCCACATGAAATTTCAAACTCCATGAGCTTGAGGTCAAAGAACTACTAAGGGGTGGGTGGGGGTGGGGTGGGGGTGGGGGTGGGGTTGGGGGCTTGAGGTCAAAGAACTAAGGGGTAGCGGGAGGGGGGTGGGGGGGGCTAGGATGTATATAAACCTTGAACCATTATCTAACATTAGTCCAAGTAGTATCAACTGAGTCCATCGTGGCACAGTGAAATTATGTCTTTATAAATATAAAACTTTAACCAAAATCTTTAAGACAAAATTCAAAGTAACTGACCTTGGCTTCAAGGTCATCCAGTGGGGTAAGTAAATAGTGTTTTGTAAAAACTCAAAAACGTGTCTAACATCAGTTCAAATCTCTGCCAAGCATTATGAATCAGTATGAAATTAGAAAACTTTGATAAAGACCAAATTTCCTAAGTCCCTGACCTTGACATCAAGGTCACTGAGCGGGGTTGGGGTAGTATTCTGTAAAACTTTGGACTAACATCTAACTACAGTGCAAATATAAATAGAATTCATCTATGGGTTCAGGAGATATATGTCTTTAAAAAACTTTAACCAAAACATCCAATACATAAAAAGACAATTTTCTAAGTCCATGACCTTGACATCAAGGTCACTGAGGGGGGTGGAGGTAGTGCCTTGGAAAACTTCGGACCAATATCTAACTACAGTGCAAGTATCAAGGGAATCCATCCATGGGTTAAGGAGATATTGGACTTTATAAAACTTTAACCAAAACATCCAGTCCAAAAAAATCCCAATTTTCTAAGTTCATGACCTTGACATCAAGGTCACGGAATGGGGTGAGGGTGGTACCCTGTTAAACTTTAGACCAATATCTAACTACAGTGCAAGTATCAAAAGAATCCACCCATGGGTTAAGGAGATATAGGTCTTTAAAAAACTTTAACCAAAACATCCAATCCGGACGCCGACGCGAACGCTGACGCGGACGCTGACGCCAGGGTGACAACAATAGCTCTTCCTGAACTTTCGTTCAGGCGAGCTAAAAACAGTATTAAAATTTATGGGGACTGATGATTGATCTGACAGACTCCTTCTTTGAAAGAGTCAAGATCAGCCCTTAGAACAACCTCTGATGGAAGCCTGTTCCAAAGAACAATTGTTGCTGGGTAAAAAGACTGCTGATAGTATGTTGCAGAAGTATGGATCTGCCTAAAGAGAGAGGGTGCATGTGACGGTTGTATTGCTGGGGTTTCTCAAAATATGGTGGTATCTGTATTGCCACATAGCCATGTATGATCTTATAAAACATAACTAGCCGACAGTCAATGCGCCAATTTTCAAGAGATCGCCAACCTAAGTTGTCAAGCATATTTGAGACGAATGCAACCGAATATGGAGGACGCAAAAAAAATGAGAAGAAGAGAATTTGTTTTAAATCTTTAACTTTTGCTTTCATCTGTTGAGATAGCAATCTAAAAAGTGTTGTGGAATGACCACTGATCCTTTATTGTCAAGAGTTATTGTGGATTTTTGCCCACGAAACAGAGCCTATCGATATTTTAGTTCTTGATAGTAAAAGATTAAAAAGAGAGCTAATAGATAAAGCTAAACAGATTAGTACTAAAGCACCCAGTTACTTGCAGAAAGTGGTGATAGTAAAGGTGATAGTGGTGATAGTAAAGGATCTGACACTAAATCAAAGAGAAACAAATAAAAAAACGCAGACAAGCCAGACAGGCAGCTACTGCAAATAGAACAGGCCAACCACTACAAAGACACAGACCTCAAGATGGAAACTCACGAGTAATTAGAGAACCTCAGTCTGGTAATCTTGATGAAGATCGGCACAATAACTCTGATATGGACACAGAGACCACAGTAATAGGGGGTATACCTTTCCATGAGGATACTACCCCTTTCCACCAGGATACTATTATAGATAACACTGTAAGAGGGGCCACAGGCGGTTCGTCTGAAGATACATCAGGCGAACAAGTGAACATTGGATAGGATCAGTGTTTTAACATTTTAAATAGTCCTGTAAATACGTTTCTTTTACCGTTTTTACCTGATCATAATTCTGTTCAGAGCAATATTTTTAACAATGTGTCAGAGATGGATTTGGGAGAAACCTTGTACACAAGATCTTCCAATACCAGTTTTCAAGAAAATCTAACAGATAGTTCTTCTCAGTATGTCAATTCTGGATCAAGTTCTTCGTTGCCTTCAGAAGGAACTTTTAATAACTCCAACCAGTTAGATATTACTGAGGCTAATTCATCCGACCATGAGAGGAACGATAAAATTGTTTTTAATTCAGGCTTAAAAGTCATGTATACCAATGCCGATAGCTTACTTAACAAAAGAGACGAGTTATTAGTAGTATTAGAACTCGATAAGCCGGACATTATAGTAATAACTGAACTTTTGCCTAAAAGTCGAGATAAAATGCTAATAGATGATAAAGAATTCTGCATAGATAACTACAACATATTTACCCACAATGTTAACGAGAACCAAGGCAGAGGAGTGGTAATATACGTCAAGTGCAATTTAACAGCACTGTCACCATTTCAAGACCATTTCAATCATATTGAAGTTATAAGTGTAAAAATCAAGCTGAAAAATAATGACTGGCTTTTGTGCCAAGGTGTATATAGGAGCCCTAACTCAAGCAATGAGTGTTCAGGAGAACTGAACTCAGTGTTTAGTAGATGTAGAGATAACCAACATACGTTTTCTCACATATTAATAGTAGGAGATTTTAACTATAAGGAGATAAATTGGGAAACGCAAACAACTTCTGTTGGGGAGAATCACCCATCCACAATATTTTTAGAACTGGTACGAGACAGTTTCCTACAACAGCATGTAATCCAACCAACAAGATACCGTGTAAATGAAAGTCCATCAATTCTAGATCTGGTTTTTACAAATGAAATCAATATGCTTGAAGAAATTGACTATGCACCACCTTTGGGTAAAAGTGACCGTTTGATACTAAAATTTGTAATCAACTTATATACAGAACAAGAAAAAAGAGTTAGTGATAAACTTAATTTTTTTAAGGCAGACTATAATTCTATAAATTCTAGTTTGGAAGGAAAAGAATGGGACTCTATCATCTGTCCATCGTCATCCATCAATGAGGCATGGGAGAACTTTACCGACATCATTTATAATCAATTTGAAGAAAACATACCAGTGCGTAGAGTTCTCAACAAAAAACACAACACCCCTTGGATGAACGAGGAGGCCTTAAAGGCCGTGAGGAAGAAACGTAAAAGTTGGAACAAATACATACACAACAAAACAATAAATAACAAAAATATTTACGACGAAAGTAAAAGATTATGCAATAGAGTATTAAAACAATCAAAATCAGAATATGAGAGCAATCTAGCTGCAAACATCAAAATAAATACGAAACCTTTCTGGACGTATGTCAGATCAAAAACAAAAACGAAAGAATCTATCGGAAACCTAATAAGTCATGATGGCGAGGTTAAAACGGACAACCAAGAGAGGGCTGATATCTTAAACAGGTTCTTCATAAGCGTTTTTACCAACCAAGACATGAACAACCTACCTGACTTTCCTATCAGGACAAACCAATCCTTCAACACCATACATCTAAGTGTAGATATTGTAGAAAAATACATAAACAAGAGGCCCACGGGCCACAAAGCTCACCAGATCTCTAGCTCAAAATTGCTATCAAAATTACTGTCACATTTGTACAGGCTAATACAAAATATACAACTACAAAGTCTCAGTCTGATAGTCTGTTGAGTTGATAACAAAATATATAACTATTTTCCATATTTTGATTGCAGTAAATGCCATTTTTCAATTTTCCCCATTATAAGTCAATGCAACTCTAAGTTGCCATAGCAACCAAACGAAAGAGCTGATTTTCATCAAAAACACAAACTTTCAGCCCCCTAGTATAAGGATACTAAAGATGAAATCTGGGCCTTCTTGGCCCAGTGGCTTCTGAGGAGATAATTTTGCAAGTGTTTTTTTTCCTTTATTTTTGCATTTTGATTTCCATGACAACCAGTAAAAGGAGCAGTGGGTCCAAAAACAATAAAGCTAATAGAAGACTTCTTATGGAACATTTCTATAAAAGTTTTGTCAACGTATCTGCAATGGCTAGGCAGTAAATGCCATTATTCAATTTTCCCCATTATAAGTCTATGGGAACTCTAAGTTGCCGTAGCAACCAAACTAAAAGGCAGATTTTCATAAAAAACACAAACTTTCAATCCCCCAGCCTAAGGATACTACAGATGAAATCTGGGCCTTATCGGCCCAGTGGTTACAGAGGAGATAATTTTTAAGTATTTTTTCCATTTTTTTTTCCATTTTGGTTTCCATGGCAACCAATAAAAGGGGCACTGGGCCAAAAAACATACAGCTGATAGAAGACTTCTCAAGGAATATTTCTATAAAAGTTTTGTCTACATATCTGCAATGGCCTGGCAGAAACTGTTATTTTTCAATTTTTCCCATTATAAGTCTATGGGAACTCTAAGTTGCCATAGCAACCAAAGCAACAGGCAGATTTTCATAAAAAACACAAACTTTCAATCCCCCAGCCCAAGAATGCTACAGATGAAATTTGGACCTAATCGGCCTAGTGGCTTCAGAGGAGATGTTGTTTAAAAGTGTTGACGGACAGACGACAGACGACAGACGACGACGACGACGACGACGACGACGGACAACTGCCTATCCTATAAGCTCCCCCGGAGCCTTCGGCTCTGGTGAGCTAAAAAATTGAAAGTGTCAAAATCTGTAGGCCCAGATAATTTCCATCCGAAATTTCTAGTAGAAACGGTAGAAAATGTTAAAAGTCCTTTAAACCAACTCTTTAAAAAGTCATTAGAACAGGGTAAAATTCCGGAATCTTGGAGACTAGCTAACATCACGCCGCTTCACAAGAAAGGTTCAAAATCCAATGCAGAAAACTATAGACCTATCAGCTTAACGTCAGTGTGTTCCAAATTAATGGAAAAGATTATAAGGGATCAATTAATGAACTATATGGAATCAAACAACCTTTTCTCTGACCACCAGCATGGCTTCAGATCAGGTCGATCCTGTATAACACAGCTTTTAGAAGTCTGCGATAAATGGACTGAAGAATTAGACAAAAAAAATTCAGTGGACGTGATTTATTTTGATTTCCAAAAAGCATTTGACTCTGTGCCCCACCAGAGGCTACTAATCAAACTCAAAGGATACGGTATAAAAGAAAAAATCACTGCATGGATAGAAGACTTCCTGAAGAACAGACAGCAGAGAGTAGTGGTGAATGGTTCAGCATCAAATTGGGCACCTGTGTCCTCAGGTATCCCCCAGGGAAGCGTGTTAGGACCTGTATTATTTTTAATTTACATATTAAACGATCTCCCAGATTCAATCCACAATATTTTGAAACTTTTCGCCGATGATTCAAAACTATACGGGAAAGTAAATACAAGAGAAGAGTCAGAAATATTGCAAAATGATATTTATAGGTCAGTAGACTGGTCAGAAACCTGGCAACTGAAATATAACAACTCAAAAGGCAAACACATGCACATTGGCCCTGAAAATGATTTTTCTAAATTCTATATGAGTAGGGACAGAAGCGGCGACCCCATTGCCACAGTACAAGAGGAAAAAGACCTGGGTGTGACTTTCGATAACAAGCTAAAATTTTCTGTTCACATTCAGAAATGTGTGAAGACGGCAAACAGAAATTTGGGTATCATAAAAAGAACATTTTCATACCTCAACAAAGCCTCATTCTTGCACCTTTTTAAATCCATCGTTAGTAGGGGTGCGCGGTATTATCGGTATATCGATTTACCGCGGTGCGACATGAGAAAGATTCGTATCGCGGTTCAATTCGGTTGTATCGATACGCTCGGGAATCTCCGTCAATTTCCGTAAATGTCCGTAAAATGTGTTTCATTTTATAGAAAAAATGTCTTTTCAGGTCTTATTTTATTTTTCAATTAAAAGAAAAGCATATAATTGCATCCGATTATATGTTTTAAAAGCGTTATTACGTATTAATGCGAAAAAAAATAATTATTTAATAAAAACAAACCGTCGTACCTTGCGGTCGCTTAGCTACAAAATCAAAATGTGGGTATTAACCGTTCCAGTGGTACTCGGACAGAACGGACCATGGACAAAACGGACCAGACAAAACGGACCATGGTATGGACAAAACGGACCACGTTTCAGGACAAAACGGACCACGTTTCAGGACCAGACAGACCACGCTAGAAGACAAACCAGGCCATTAATTGGTGCCAGTTAAATGATGAAAGAGTATATAATTACCAAAAACAATGTTAAATGTTAAATGGTCACAATTATTTGACTACTGTTCATGATCTCAACCTACCTTTGATTGTCGCAACTATCTAATTAATTTAATACGTTGATAAAGGGGTAATATTTTTATCTTTTAACTTGCAAATTGCTTTATTAATGTTGAAAGCTTTCTCAAGGTTAACGGAAGGTCTGAACGTGGTCCGTTTTGTCCTGCACGTGGTCTGTTTCGTCCTGAACGTGGTCCGTTTTGTCCCAAGCATGGTCCGTTTTGTCCGTGGTCCGTTTTATCCGTGGTCCATTATGTCCCTAATTCGTTCCAGTGACTCAGATGAATCTACTGTCTCTGAAAATATCATAAAGGCCAGGCGCACTCTCTATAGTTTGATGTCTGCAGGCCTTCATGGAGAAAATGGGTTGGATCCTGAGACTTCATTGCATCTCTACCAGATATACGTTGTGCCAGTTCTTCTCTATGGTCTGGAAGTGGTATTACCACGACAAAAGTATTTAACTCTCATTGAGAAATTCAATAAAAAGTTTCTGAAGTGTCTACTCTCAATCCCTGTGACTGTTGCTGATGCAGCTGTCTACATATTGTCTGGTACTATCCCGATGCAAGGCGTGATTGATCAACGAACTCTCAACTTTTTCGGAAATGTCTGTCGGTTGCCTGATACGGCAGTGGAGAAGCAGCTTGCCAAAAGACAGCTGATTGTAAAAGCTACAGATAGCCATAGCTGGTTCATTGCAGTGAAGAAGTTGATGATTAAATATGGTCTACCGGATTGTTTCGAGATTCTTAATAATCCTCCTGTGAAAGCCAAATGGAAAAGAACAGTTCGGAACGCAGTCAACAAGTACTGGGTATCTTCTATAAAGGCTCAGGCAGGTCTCTATTCAAGTCTACAGTGGTTAAATATCAACGCTTATAAACCAGGGGTTTGTCATGCTCTGGTGACTCTTACGGGTGATCTACGTGAGGTGCCACGGATAGCGGTCAAGCTGAAAATTGTCACGGGTACATACATACTCCAGTCCTCACGAGCGGCGTTTAACCAGGCTGCAGTGGATCCAACATGTCGTGTTTGTAATGGGGAAGACGAGACCATACAGCATTTTCTGCTTGACTGCCCTGCGTTGCGGTCATGTCGCGAACCTGTGATGCATCAGATAATACAGTTCTGTGAGGATAATGGCATTGATTTTGGTACTACAGACACTCTTCAGCTTATAATTGACAGTTCCGGCTGCTATGATATACCTTATGAGTTACATGCTGATTTTGAGAAATTGTCAAGACTTCTGTGTTACAACCTTCACTCTGAACGCTATAAGAAATTAGAACTGGTCCCTAGACGCAGGAGAAAGAAATAACTTTTAAACTGGTCCCTTGTTGTGGAGACGGTAGTACACCTGAGCCAGAAAATTCTCTTTTAAAGAAAACTGTATATAGTCTTAGATGTAAATAGGGTGATGGGAAGTGCATCATTTTAAAAGGGAACATTTATGTGGCGACACGACAACTGATATTGTTCAACTCCAGAAGAGGTGTGCCTATAAAGGCAGAATCTATCAACAACAACAACAACAACAATGGCGGCGCCCGATGAATTTGCGATTTGCAAGAATGTGAAGGGGAAGTCTTCCGTATGGCAGCATTTTGGGCTCATCAAAAGGCCAGGGGACACTCAGTTTGAAGAAAATGCCGCCGCCTGTTATATATGCCGAGCCGTCGTCAGATGCAGCGGCGGGACAACAAATCTAACAACACACATAAGAAGACATCATCCAAATGTCCTTTCGCAAGTTTCGGAGACAAAAACTAAAGCTCCAATGGACAGTCAATCGAACATTCTGAATGATCCTGTGCCCAAACAAACTCAATCTACTATTAAGAATGCCTTTGAAAGTGTAAAGAAGTACCCCAATACATCTCAAAAAGCTCAACGCATCACTTCTAGGATTGCAAGATTCATAGTCAAAGACATGAGGCCTTACAGCATAGTGAAGTCAATTGAGTTCAAGGAACTGCTGGCTGAATGTGAACCCCGGTACTCTGTACCAGATAGAAAAACATTTTCAGATATCATTGTTCCAAATATGTATACTCAAGTATATGGCGAAGTGAAAGCTGACCTTATCCAGGCTGAAATGGTAAGAAAAATTGCAAGGTTTGATTCTAAATACCGGGTTCATGCAATATTTTCAGGTAAAAAGTGAAAACAGCCATTTGTAATTTTGCCATTTGTTTAGTTTTAGATTTTCCCCAAGTCAGTTTTAACATGGGGCTGCACCATGCCCTTTCAATGCTAATTTATATTGGCTGAAGTTGAATATGTGCAATACCCAAGATATTGTTGTAAGCTGTAGAGAAATTACTTCATATAATAAGATGCATGAAGCAGATTTATCTGGGTCTGAACTGTTTGCTAGAGCCTATCTGGGGAATTTATTCATATTCATTGAGCAGTTAAACTTTTATTTTGTAGGTGGCTCTCACAACTGATGGCTGGAGCTCCAGAGCGACGGAGTCTTACATGACCATTACTTCCTCTCATATTGACCAAAACTGGACGATGAAGAATTACGTTCTACAAACACGTGCTTTACCAGAAAGTCACACAGGTTAGTAATTAACTAATGTTGATTTGGGAAATTGGCAATCATAAAATGGTTAAAATCATTATCACAGTCAACAGTTTTACAATAAATAAACTTTTATCACAGACCTTGAACATTAAAATTTGAAAACTTGAAAATAATAGGCAGTACAAACTTCAACAACTGAAAAATAAATTCTAAAAATGGTAATATTAAAAATAAAAACCTGAAAGCAGGAAAAAGTGCATTATGGTATAAATCAAACAACACATAAATTATTGTGTTCATTTTTTATTTTATTATATCAATAAAATTTTTAATCTGAAAATTATCAATTTACATGTATCTGTTTTAATAGGTGAACATGTGGCTGCTGTACTTGAAGCTGCGGTGAAAGAATGGAGAATCCCAACTACGCAGACAGCCCCGTATAATCCACCACTGGTGTCTGACAACGCAAGCAATATGATTAAAGCAGGACAATTCTTCAACACCAGAGTCCATGTGAAATGTTACGCTCACACCCTTAACCTGGCTGCACAGAAGTCCCTGAAAGTTAAACGTGTTTGCCAGATTCTCGCCCGTATGAGAAAAGTAGTTGCATATTTTCACAAGAGCAACATTGCCTCCGATGCTTTGAAAAGGAAAGCGGAAGGTCTAGGTTTACCCCAACACAAACTAATAATTGATGTTTGCACTAGATGGAACAGTGGCTATGACATGGTGGCAAGGTTTCTCGAGATGCAGGTAGCAGTGTTCGCAACACTGAGGTCCAAGGAAGTTGGCAAGGAGAAAGACACAGACATGAAGTCCTTCAGTGATAATGATCTGACTGTTGCTGAAGACATGATACAGCTACTGAAGCCTCTGAAAGACATCACCACACTGCTATGTACTGAGAAAACCCCTACAGCATCTATGATCATGCCCCTCCAAGATCGACTAGCCAGCACCTTGTTTGCCCCTAAGGAGGATGATAGTCCAGCAATCAAAGAGATGAAGGTTATCCTCATCAATGACCTCAAGGACCGATACAAAGGCCAGGAGGACTTTCTTAACATGTGTACGGCCCTTGACCCAAGATTTAAGCAGATGCCATACCTCCCTGAAGAAGACCGAAATCAGGTTTTTAGGAACTTGGTAAAGGAGGTTGCTAGGGTTCATCTCGTTGTAAAAGAAGAGCCCGCTGATGATGCAGCTGGCAATCCTGATCAACCCCCACTTCCTGCTCTCCCAAACCTCCCTAATCTCCCTGAAGTGGCTGTTGATGAGCCTCCATCCCCAAAGAAGGTCAAAGTTGAGAAAATGGACACTGTGACTGAGTCAGTTTTTGGAGACATATTTGGAGATGTATATGTCTGTGGCCAAACTCCCCCTAAAACACCAAGTGTTCTGGCAGAATCCCAAGTAATACTGTATAGAGAATGCCCATCAATCAAAGTTGAAATGGATCCGTTTGAATGGTGGAAGGAAAATGAATACAAAGGGTTCCCAATGGTTGCAAGGCTGGCAAAGATGCTACTCTGCATTCCTGGAACTAGTGTTCCATCTGAACGGGTATTCTCCACTGCTGGAGACATTCTTAATGCTCAGAGGGCCAATTTAAAAGCTAAGCATGTTGACAAACTGGTATTTTTGAAGAAAAATATGAAATAGTCTGTTGCATATTTCAAAGTTTGATTAAAAATACCAGGTTGTCTGAGGCTGACCTCTGTTTGAAAATGGGTACAGTAAATTTGATAAGTGTGTTCCAGGAATGCAGAGCAGAATGTTTTCCAGCAGATTAGTTTGTTCTGAAACTTCTGATACTCTGAATAATTGTGCTGAAAGATAGTTCTAGTCAAAAAAAACTTAGAAACAGTGAGATAACTCTCAACTGATTAGTGAAAATTTAGCAGTTAACAGTTGCAGACATGTGTAACTGGTATTCCTTTCATACAGGATTTATGAGTGCATATTATTGAACTGTCTATTGAAACAGCTCCCCTTCTTGAGCTAATTGCGTTCTGCTTTAAGCAGTTCTTGTGTTCAACAGCATTCTGTGTTAAGCAGTTTTTGTGTTCAAATGTGTTTGAATTCTTGTTCTGTTCATTAAATAATTGCAGTCTATTCATTATGTACTTCTTTCACTCGAAACACATAAGAATTTCTCTCACAAAAAATTAACAAGAATATCGTGATACGTATCGCGATACGCTCATTGCGTATCGCGATATATCGCGATACGAAATTTTTTGTGATACCCATCCCTAATCGTTAGACCCCACCTAGAGTATGGATCCAGTGTGTGGCCTGTCATGTATAAGAAAGATAGCATCGCAATGGAAAACGTGCAGAGACGAGCAACAAAGTTGTTGCCATTTTTAAGAACAAAATCATATCATGAAAGGCTTACGGATTTGGGATTACCATCTTTACAGTATCGCAGATTACGATTCGACATGATACAGGTGTACAGAATTTTAAATAATATTGACCACTGTAATCAAAATCAACTATTTACTAGAGACACTAACACCAGAACTAGGGGGCACTCTCAGAAACTCTATAAAAAGAATTTTCGATTAGATATAAGGAGATTTAGCTTTTCCCAGCGAGTAATAAACCAATGGAACAGCCTTCCAGAGGATGTAGTCTCTTCCAAATCATTGAACCCGTTTAAATCTAGGTTGAACAACCATTGGAAAAGATTACCAATAAAATTCCAGCCAGACTGCTATACTCCATATTCCCAACAAGGCCAGTACCAAAGAAGAATACCAGAACGGATCTCAGAGGCAAACGCCTAACAGCGATCTCGACAACAAGTAAGTAAGTAAAGTAAAGTATGGAGAATAGTTGTTTTTGACCCATCTGGCAGCTCGTCTTTGTACCATTTCAATTTTAGAAATATTTTGTTTTGTATGGGGGGTTCCAAACTGATGAGGCATATTCCACCTGTGGTCGCACTAAAGTTTTATATGCTAATTCTTTGACTGACTCATTTCGGGTTTTCACGTTTTTTTTTAACAAAGCCGAGTGTTCTCTTTGCTTTACTTGTAATTTCATCAATATGACTGTTCCAATTTACATCTTTAGATATCAATCTAGCTACAACTGCTTAGATAATACTAGAATACCTTTCAAAATATGCCAAACTACCAAAGAATAACGAATACCTCTCAAAACCAGAAGCATTTATTGCAAAATTTTCGTTTTCCGTGATTTCCGTAAAGTTTCCGTGGTTTGTCATGGGCTGACTATATGAAGGCTTTCATCACCAGAATGTACACAAGTTCACAGTCTGTATCCCCCTCAGGGGTTAAGACGTGATGGAAGACGGATGGATAGATATCAGCGAAACTACCATAATTTACAACGGGTTCGAATAATACTGGGTCGAATCACATAAGCAACTCCCACTTCCTAATGAAAATGTGCAGATTATTTTAATTATGAAGATCTGAGAAAGGTTGACAAGCAAGAAAACAAATGAACCTTTGTTCCGTTGCACTTATCAAGGCATTCAAGAAGCTCTCTTCTGTAGTAATCTCGCAGAGAACTTAAATTTATCTTCCCACTTCCAAGATGAGCACTGACGGCAGCCATTTTTTGTGGGCACTAACAAGACTGAACGAAAGGAAGGGAAATGGACCGAATTTAGTTTGCGATAGGGAAAGTAACCGCAATGGACTAATAACTACGGTGACCCTAACAAGGGTGGAACTCCTTAGTACAAGTTACAAGTTACAAGTTACAATGGACCACCTTTACCTTTCTATACCATTAGTGGCTCTAGTTTGTACTGCAGCTCAATCAAACAAATCTCCCTTGTTATGGGGCCTGTATAAAATGCAGCTTTTTATGCAGCTATATAAAATATATAGGAAAAACGCAGCCACTATAGAAATGGTAGGGAATGCAGCCAATATAGACATAGTAGGAAAATGTGTTAATAGGCCTTTTGTTGGTTGTAATGACTGCAGATATAGTAAAAAAGTGTAGTTGCTTAAGGGGAAAAATGGAGTTGATATTGTTTTACGCAATTAATACATTATGTTTTGTTTTTTGTCACATAATATATACATCTCGCCAAAAAGTTTCAATTCTGCAGAAAATTTGCAAACAAATGAAAGATGATTCAATTTATGGATTCGGAAAGATGGAATACTTATATGCATTTTGACATTTATCCCAATTTATCAGGTTGAAGAATTCTGACTTTTTCGTGTAAAATACTTTTTTCATTTTCTTATTTTCTGCATATAAAAATGTTGGGTCTTAGTTATTGAGAAGATAACTAGGCATTTTAATGTTAAGTTTAAAACAGCACTAAATCAGCCTAAAATCAGAATTTGTAAAGACAATATTAAACTGCTTTCCACTGGAAATAGTCTATATCATATCTTTGATAATTTTTAATTCATTTTTCTGTTATTATTATTATTATAATAATTATTATCATTTTTATTAACTATTATATTATAATTACTTTAAATGTTAAGATTAATTACCATTATCAATAATTATATGTAAATGTTGCTTACCAAGGTATGTCAGTGGAACAGTGTGTATTAATGAAAAATGATCAGTTCACCAATGATAACCAACAAAGTAAATAAAATAATTATGATCTAACTCTCTGGATGAAGTGGCCAGATAAGGTTCCCAAAGAGCTAGTCGATCTGAGTATTCTCCGCCCGTATTAATCATTTTGTTGGAAATAGACATATATGATAAACAGATGGTTTATCATTTTTAAAATAAGAAATGGCAAAAATATATGCCGTAATAAACATAAGAACAGTTTGCAGTGATGAAATGTTTTGTTATCATTTGTTTCTTTTGTATTTCATTTTTATTTCGCAATATAGAAAATGTATTTCTATTAGGATTAGTTGGCAGTAATTCTAAATTTTATCAGTAATTCTTCTTCAGAACAGAGAAGCTTTCATTTTCTTTGAAAATAAATACATGCGGGAGCTCAATAATGAATCTTAATGTATCTGGGTACATAAAGTACATGTTGCTCTTCAAACAATACTTTAAATAGTTGGTGTATACAGGTAATTATCTGACGTGTGCCAGAGATTATCTAGGTGTGAAAACAGAACAGTCAAACATCACTGGGGATCTGTCAAATAAAATACGGTCGATCAGATTAATTGTTGCTACTATATTTGATGTGTAGTAGTAGTATCGTTTATTTATGTCTCACCAGTGTATACAATAAAAACATATCATACATATAAAAACCACACAGGTACCTATACAACTGCCATTCTAAAAAGAATTGTGAGAGACAATAAAACTGCATTTTTAAAATACAATAAAACTGCAGTTTAAAACCACATTTGGAGCCCTGTCCCGAGAGAACCCATATTCAGGGTTTGGTCCCGCAAAACCCAAACCCCAGGGTTTGGTCTTATAAGACCCAAACCACAGGGCCTGGTCCCGTGGGACCCAAACCAACCTGCTGTCTCGCCAGCCAGAGTGATAAGACCCTGGATTTAGGAGGCCTATTATACCACATATGCAAGAAAACATAAACAAAGGAAACAGTAAACAAAAGGCTGCGCAGATCAGACTGCACCGTGGTGCAGGCTAACCAGCGCAGCCCCCGTTAACGTGTCATGAACAGGTTCTCTCAGGACATGGCTCAAAATCATTTATGTACATAGAACACACATAAACACTTAGAGAATGCAACACCATTACTATCATTTGCATGTATGCATGTGAATATGACTCTAAAAAAGGTACATGTATGCACCCCCACACAAACAAGAACCTCCGAACTTAAAATATACAATATGACAACAGTGCTCAGGATAATACAGGGCAATGGGGGAGAGCCCAGAGATGGCTCTCCACCTCTAACCCCGGAAAATGTATGTATGTTGTGGCCCCTCACCAGGACCATCTCCATGAGATGGCCCCTATGAGGGTCACAACCAGCCAGTATGCTCTCTCTAAAAAAAAAAAAATGTGTGCTAGTATGATGAATATGATGAACATTTAAACATTTGATAATTAAAATAAATTGTTATTAAATTCAAACATTAAATTATTAAATACTGTTATCAAATAATTGCTATTGCTGTAATACGCCAAATGCTAGTTTCTTTAACAAGTTTAATAGCTGTTACCTATCAGAGCACATTTGTTTTACAGGGATGTGTCTGCAAATATCATATGTTTCCTGGCTTTTGTCCTCCATTAATAGCCGAACATGTTAAATAGAGTACCTGATAGATGCAGAGGCGCACCATTCTATATCAAACAGCTCTGCACCATACCATAGTGTACCAAACAACACCATGGCATTCACCATACCATACCAGTCGGTTGTCCAATCCATAATAGACAGTACTATACTATACTATACTATACTATACTATACTATACTATACTATACTATAACTATAACTATACTATACTATACTATACTATACTATACTATACTATACTATACTATACTATACCATACCATACCATACCATACCATATTGTGTCATGCTGTACCATACCATACTCTACCCATATCAAACAATACCATACCATACTATGACAACCATACCATACCAAAACAACCAGACAATGACAAGCCATATTATATAGATCTACCATACCATACCATTATATAACGTACCATATCAAACCATACAATATCATAAAATGCCATGCCATGCCATGCCATGTCATCATATGCCATGCAACTCCATATAATGCAATTCCATGCCATTCCATCCCATGTCATGAGATTCTATGCTATGTAATACCATACCACACCGTATCCTAACCTACTCTTCCGTACTTTGATATACCACACCATAATTTACTGTAACACAAGTGTATGTCAAAGGTATAACATACCATATACCATAACATAATATGCCGTAAGAAAATATCTTATCACATGACATTATATAAACCTTATCTCACCATCACATATCATACTTTACCACACCATACCGTACCATACATTATATGCCATACCATATTTTCCATGTTATACACATATCATACATATCACATACTATACAATTGTTACGACCTGGCAGTGGTAACAAGAAAGATGGAAGTAAACCAGCAACAAGCCTGTTTTAAAACTTAACAAAATTTATTTACCAGTACATCAAAATTAAAACAGTCATTAATCAATCAAGAAAAAAAATATAATTTACAATACCTTATTTTAGTCTGAATGTCCCTCAGAATTTAAAACAAAAGTCCTTTAATGATTTCTGATCCCAGAAAATAAAGTCTGAATGAGCACATGAATATTTCCAATAATCACAGAATGAAAGTCACAAAAGTAATCAAATATATTTAAATTCCAGTATAACTTATTTAACTGTAGACTGGTGAAAGTTTACAAAGATGAATTAACTGAAAACCTGTGCTCTTTATATATTATCTAGGAACATTCAGGAATTAACTAGAAATAGATTTTATCAGAAAGTACTCAATTCTGACATAATTTTATACCAGAAGATTCTTAACGTTTACAACAGTCTCTTCTAAAATTTTCTCAGTACTAAAAATAGTTATTCCAGAATGTTCTAAAGTACAATGTAAACAACTTGTTTATTTCAAACCTAGTAAACATCTAAAAACTGCAAAATCATGGTAAAAGAAAATATTTACACCAAATTAAACACCATATTCATAACACAATATACAATGCCATACCCAGGCAGTAACATATTCATTTTGACTATATGCATATGCCACACTATCATATAATACTGAAAGAAATAAAAACTTGAGAGGTTTATTTCATAATTTTGGCCAGTTTAGCAAAGAATTAATGTAACTATGGATTATTTCGGGTTGGAAGGACGTCTGATTAGTTAAATCATGTAAAATGGCTAGGTTCATGTCTGTCCGGCCCAGAGTTATCTAACTTATGACTATTTTAATAAATCAGATCCTAACTTTAAATTATGCATGCGCAGAAGAAATTTTTTTATTGAATTAGTTCCAATACGCAAAGGAAACGCGCAAGCGCGTGAAAAATAAATTCCCAAAAGTATTGGCCCCCATCAATATTTCTAACCTTCCTACGCCAATGGTAGACTCTTTGTTATTAAGTTCTTCTTCACTGTGTCTAAATGCAAGATAGACCTTGATTTCTATGACACTGTTTTAGTATCCATCCAGCACCCATCAAGTATCCATCCAGATAGTTGTATGCTGTTTATTACAGGGCTTTCGCCTTCCAGTCATTGTTGTGAAAACATACTATGTCATTTCCTTTCGGAGTTTCATGTAAATAGATACATTTCTAATGTATTTTCAGGCTCAGTTCTGATGAGGACCCACGTATACTATTGGGATCGTAAAGCCTGCATAAATCACCCCACAGCCATTGACTTACATATTACAGGATGCTGAAAAGTTTTTTACGTCTAGAGCCTGTTACATTCGGGGAGACAACGCTTAAAAAATAAGAACAATAATGCAAAATGAATAAGCGACACAAAACTGGATAACTATGATGTCATGTGATTTTAGGGATCACCGTAGTGTCACTTTCGGCTACTGTTTTACATGTCTGATTAGAGAACGTTTTAACAACATACTCAATAAATACGTATTTAAGAAACTCACACATTATATACTTATCAGGGTATAGCATTTAAAACATGAAATGAGCGAGTTTCTTATGACTTCGGATGCATCAGCCTCATGTCTAGAAATACGAAAAACTGTAAACGATCTAAAATGTAGAGAATGATTTGAAGATTTTTTTTGTAATATTTATTTGTGCCTGGATAATTATGCACCTGCCTGTGACTAACGGCACCGCCTATCTAAGTGTTACTGCACCTGCATCTACAAGGGATGCCAGTATAGGTAGGGTATACCTCTTTGAAAACAGATTGTGAAGTAGCTTGTAAAAATAAAGTAGATAGTTTTCTGCAGCGATATGACGTATAACAGGCTTTTTGAATTGTTGGTATTTTGTTTTAATATTGCTTTGGGTTTGGGAATTTAAGATATAAACCTAGTGTCACAACTTTTTGGACAATCCTCGTACCATATCATACCACACCATAACATACCAGTCGTAACATGACAAATGCAGAGTATTGTTATCAAGAGTTGTAGCTAGTCTATCAGACAGAAGCTTCTTCATTACTAAGGTTTATCAGCCACCTTTCAGTATTATAGTATAAGCTTGTGTATCAACATTGTAGTTCTTTAATAGCAGTCTTCAATATATAAATAGTGTAGTTAAATGGTGTTTAGTTATTTCTGAGTGTCTCATAGCCCACAAACATAACAACAAAGTATGACAAATCATCCACCTTACCCTTCTATATCATATTATACCATACCATACCATATTATACCAGAGTAGTACCCCCAGCATACCATACCTTATCATCATACTAAATAATATACTATTTCACTGTACTGTGCCATATACCATTCCATGACATGCCATGCTTTGCCACGTCATACCGGTTGCACTACAGTAAAAAATACTCATTATGCAAGCCCCGCCTCTTTGAGGGAGAGCTTTCAGGAGTATAATGAATATTTGCCGGCCCCTGATTGGTTTTTATTTTGAAAGTTGAATATTTTTCTGAATGTTATGCTTATTTATTATTATAAAAATGGAGCTTATTTACAAAGCTGTTTTGCTACATTTTTGTTGAGGCTGAAAAATACACAGGGGGTGCCAGTGAAAGTTTCGAGATTTATTCACTGCGAACTACACCCTGTCAGCACTAAAAATAGAATAAGTAAAAAATATGCCGCACAACCCCCAACTTTTTTAGCTATTACTGGTAGGTAAAGGTGTTGTCTATTCAATTCCATGCCTCAATTTGGAAAGTTTAGACCAGGAGAAAATTGGCAGTGCATTGACTTTGACCAATTTTGCACTGTGAGCTATGGGATTTCTTTAGTGTAGTGCAACCTACCACGCCATGCCATGTGTTTTTCACAATATAAACCAAATTGTAACGTGGAATACCATATCATACTGTACCGTTATCATATGGTACCATACCATGACATGGTATGAAATGTCATGCCATTCCATGCCATGCAGACCGGCACAGCACCACAACACACCACAACATACCCTATCTGGGACGCAAAGTCTTCAGGTCGATAACTTAAATGAACATTTTCATCCAACACTATGCCACCTACTGACAGGCATAGTCTAGTCTAGTCTATCCCATAACCATACAATGTCGTTGGGGCACCATAGATGTTTTTACAACAATTTCTTTTCCACCTAGTTCTTGCTTCAGCTGCCCTTATTGCTCTAGTCAGTGGCGGATCCAGGAATTTTGGATAGGGTTATTAAATTAGCTGAGAAGGGGTTAGACTTTTGTAGTTTGACCAATTTTTCTTGAAATTCCTTATGAAAATGAAATAATTTAAACCAAAGAGAGGGTTCGTTTGAACCCCTCAACCCCATCTGGATCCGTCACTGCTTGCAAAGTCCATCGCTGTCCACTCCTTCTCAGCTCTTTTTTCTGTTTACTTCTAATGCCATGCAACACCAAACAAATACACGCAACACAACACCACACCACTACAAGCCACAAGACAAGACAACACACCAAATGGCATACTGAGAAGAGCGATGGCTCAGTGGTAAGTGCACTTGACTCTGAAGCCAGAGGTCGTACGTTCGATCCCCGCTCGGGCCGAAGTCTTCGTATGTCCAAACGCTTTTTTTCTAGCATCATTTGCAGGGATGATGTTAGCAAGCGTGCCGTCCTTCGGATCGGGATGTTAACTGGAGGCCCCCTGTGCAGGGACAGTCATCCCCTATGCAGGTTAAAGATCCCTACTATAGCTACATGGCTTTCATCCTGGAACACCGCAGTGCACACAGGTACACCGTCTGTGTCCCCCTCAGGGGTTAAGAATAGATAGATAGATAGGTAGATAGATAGATAGATAGATAGATAGATAGATAGAATTTTAAAAACTGTTTACACTTTCTAGTTCAGTGGTGGTAAGGTTTATTCACTGAATAAGGGATGTCACACCTGTCTGATTTAGCATACTATGCATGTGCAGTCAATGCACTGTTCAAAATATTGTGCGTAAATACATGCTTAGAAGCCATGCATCCTATGACTCCTTAAAAAGGCCAAATTCTGACCTTCATGATTCCAATGCTAATACTCTACTGTTGAAATATTTGAACTGGTTTCTCAACTAAAACTAGATATTTGTGGAAACTGGACCTAAAGACAGCTATTCAGAAGACCTTGAATAAAGGACATATGCAATACTGAAGGTCTTGAGAAACAGTTTTCAAACTATTTATAAGAACTTGTTGACTGGCTTTCGCCATGGCAGTATAGGCTTTGCAGAACAGATGCTTATCAATATATCTCTTTGCATAGACATCATTGGATTCTGATATCTTTCCCTCTTCATCTTATTCATTTTACTGTTTACCATGTACATGCATATACTTGGATTTTTACTCAAAGTGCTATAAAAACACAGGTGTGAATTTGGTCTTACAAGCAAATAAAGTTCCAAAATTATCTGTAAAACTTACATCACCTCACTAAATATTGGGACAGGAATGTCTGGGTAAACACTGTAGACCAAGACCAGACTGTTCAGGGACAGCAATAGTATTTCCCATTCTGCCAGCACCTTTGTGCCAAATTGATGATAGTCAAATCAGTGAAGCTTCTGGTAAAATCATCTTAATTTAGGTTTACAATGGCATGTGCTGCAGAGATGGCTTCTGTCAATATCAAAGCTGCTATGATAAGGTATTATATCAGGCATAGGCAGTCAGCTGTAGCAGAATAGGTTTAAATTGTGCTAAAATGGGCAGTCAACCTTAGCAAAAAGTGGACTTGGCAGTTCTGCATCAGACCTGTTCTTAAAATTTGTATAAGAGCTATAGATAGGATAGATAGATTTCATCACACCACACTATATCACACCAAATCACAAAGCAAACCGAACTATTAACCTATGGTGTCCCGTATAAGGCTCAGTTTCTGGTTTATCGTTTCGGTTGATTTACCTGTCATGTTTTGCATTTCGATACGTTCCGTTTAATATTCAGCGAATGAATCTTTCGCGGAAAATGTCATCGTATATGGAACTTTTCCAACTTGTTTAAGAAATGAAATATATGTTTAATATGTTTAAAAGATTTTTTGATGTTATCAACTTATATTCTATTTTATTTTGACTGTCTGATTTGTTTGTTTGTTTGGTTTCACATATGAACTTTTTATCTTCGCGTATTATTTACAACGGATGTCCTTCGGTCATAAAAATCAATTTCCTCATTGCTGCTACCAGAATGAAAATGGGCTAGTGCACATGATGCTGGATATGACTGTGATCTAACTCCTCTCTCATTTACTTGTGGATCAACAAAGATGAAGTCTTCTGTGTCTTTCTCAGAAGCCGAAACGCGGCAAACCCTGCTGCGTGCGGTTAAAAAAGAGGTATTTATATTTTATTTTATGTGTCATCTTTTTGTTACAGATTATTGAGGCAGTAAAATGACCAGTTATTGATTAAACATGAACATAAATAATTCATATCATTCTTGTCCACGGGTTTTGTTATCAACTTTCCTCTTTAAGTTAGTAATGCCAGTGCCTCATACATTGAAAGACATCAAAAATACATTAATTACTAAATTGTAGACTGGTAGATAGAATATCATTAAATTTTGGAACATATACTATAAGGCAGTGAAAAATCGGACATATACTCAGTATGCATCAACCCTGCTCATATCCATTTGCTAGACTATTTGAAAAATACTTAGACCCAAGTTTCATAGTATACCGTAATGTGCTTAAGTGTTTGGATACCTGAAAATATTCAATTTCCATTCCAGGGAAAATTGATAATTTTAGGTTACCCAAAATTTTGGTATATTACAGTATGCTGATGCCTTCATAAGCCTAAACTTTTGACCAGCTCCTGGCACTTTCTTCTGTACGTCAGAATTTAGTGTTATTTTGACGAATGAATATTGTTTAAACCAATAATGGCTAATGTTTTGTTTTAAAAATACAAGTATTGGGAAGATTAGGTAGCTAGAGATGGACTTTGCCCCAACAACTAGGGCAGCTGAAAATAGAACCAGGAGGAAAGGGATGGTTGCAAAGTCATCTGCGGTGCCCCATTGATGGATATGGGATAAAATACAGCTAGAATAGAAAATCATTTATATCAAACAGAAACTTTAAAGTTATATGGACACAAATCCATGAAAAGGGACAAAAACAGCTCATGATCAGTCCAACAGTTTGCTCACACTGCACTTGTTAAAATATAAAATAAAATATTTTTGTTACTCCCTGCTTTAGGAAGGTGCGATATAGGTGTTCGGTTTTCCTTCAGTCCGTCCATCCATCCGTGCGTTCACAATTTACGTCAACCCTAGCATTTAAGTTCATTCCAAAGACTTATTCTCTTAAACCACTGCATCCATGGTTCTCAAATTTCACATGCATCATAATTAGACTGCAGGGCTTCAGAATGATCAAACTCAGGCTGGTCGAGAATCCAAGATGGCCGCAGTTACTAAAAAAAGCAAAACCAATAAAATCAACTTGTTCTCTAGATCTGCTAGTTATAATTGGCTGAAATTTTGCGTGAAGCATTAAAGGGACCTTCGTTATCAAAATGAAAATAACCTGTAGTGGAAGTAGGTCACAGTGACCTACTTTCTGATTACGAGCCAAGTTTTGCTAAAATGCAAATATCTCAAGAAACGCTGAGCAGATTTTTAGTCAAATTCAATCAGAATGATTGGCAAATGGAGTTCTTTCAAATTTATGTGAAGCATTAGTGGGACCTTGGTGTTCAGAATTATCAAACTGAAAAAAAGTCTGTATCGGAATTAGGTCACAGAGACCTTATGCCGACCCAGCATAATTTACGCCAACCCTCACATTTAAGTCCATTCAAATGACTTACTCTCTGAAACCACTTCATCTATGATTCTCAAATTTCACATGCAGCATGATCAGACTGCAGGGCTTCAGAATGCTAAAATCCAGCTGGTTTGAGAATCCAAGATGGCCACCATTACTAAAAATAGCAGAACAATTAAAATCAACTTTTTCTCCAGAACCACTTGGTATATAAGGTTGAAATTTTGCATGAAACATTAAAGGGACCTTCGTTATCAAAATGAAAATAATCTGTAGTGGAAGTAGGTCACAGTGACCTACTTATTGATTTCGAGCCAAGTTTTGCTAAAAATGCAAATATCTCAAGAAACGCTGAGCAGATTTTTAGTCAAATTCAATCAGAATGATTGGCAAATGGAGTTCTTTCAAATTTATGTGACTGGGCAATCCAAGATGGCAGTCAGCTGCTGTTACTAAAAATAGCAAAAACATTAAAATGAAAATTCTCAAAAACCTCTGAATGAATTTGAACCAACTTTGTGTCGGAATGATCCTTGCGTGGAGTTATTTCAATTTTTGGCAAATTGCCCATCCAAAATGGCTGCCTTTCGTTATTACTAAAAAGTAGAAAAAAGTTATGAAACAGCCAATATCTCACGAACTACCAAATGGATTTTGACCAAATATGTCAAACTGATGCTTTCATTGGTTTCTTAATATGAAGGCACAAAGCAGGTGCAACATATCATTCCGCGGAATCCTTGTTAAAAAGAAAACCATAATCCATGCACAGTCAGAGAATCATAAGTGTATCTTAGCTAGGAAAGCCAGTCAGTGATTCAAGGGAAAATTTTACTTTTCTTAGCTACTGTATTCCAGATAAGTCAAGAGGTAACAGGGATAATATAGGGATAATTTTCCATATTTCTGAATACTATCTGTAAGAGCTTATTCTTTTCTTTAAGAGTAGACCGGGGAGTCACCCCATCTCAAAAAGCATTTCATTCATAGAAGCAAACAGGAATTCATGCAAGTTAATAAAGCATTATTTTCTGAAAAGAGGCAGGGGGATTTATTAGACCAGAGGCTAAAAATGAGGAATTAGGATTAAAATGGTTGGTTTTTGTTTTTGTTTTTTTATTTTGGGAAATAAAAAAAAATTATCACTGAGTTATCTAGAGTTGGGCACCATCAAAAATAAAGTACAGTGGTATACCACGGTATTCCATGACACCACTAAGCTTAAGGAATATCCTATAATTCTGGTTATTTGTAAGATGGCTACTTGTCACCGGAACTGAAAAAAATGGCAGTTTTAATCTGTTGAATACAAACTTAAATTTTACCAAGTACTTTACTACTGGTTCCTCAACCATTGCAACATTTTATTCTCACAGCAAGGTCAGATACTTTCATAGCTGTCAGGAATAAACATTCTTATAATGATAAAAGTCGTTTTATCTTTTCTGTTTCATCTTTGGCAAAATGGTACATTGTTCGATCACCTGACAGTAGGCTGTCCTTAAACATGATTAAGGGGCCAGGGCTGTCCATTTTTTAGCGAGAAATTTACTTGCAGCTCAATGCAAGTACTGATTTGCTTAAACAATGAAAATGTCTGCTTTCAATGTCATCAGTGAAGATGATCGGCTACAACAATAACAATTGAAATAAAAAGAAAACAGTAGCGCAGTGGATGGTTTACTGTTTCAGCTTCTAGTGACAACTTTCCAGATCAGCTGGAAAACCGTTTGTTGCATTAGTTGATAAAACAGTAGTAGTTTTCTGCATTTTGGCTAAATTTTACATCATTCAAACAGAAAGTAGTAAGTGTGTAGTAACTGACTTGAGTTTGGAAACAGTTGGTTTATTTCTTCCCATTTTTCAATATCAGCTACCTTGTCAGAGATAGATGTAAAAACTGTGAAAAACAATGAAAATAGTTTTAATGCATAGGTTCTTAATTAGATATTCTGACAGAAATATGAAATCTAAATAAAAGAAATGAAGAAACCAAATATTGAACATATTTTACAACAGGTTGTCCACGGCTGTATTATGCACTTATACAGGTTCCATGGACTTATAATGTTCTTTCAAGATCTGATTTGCTAAAATTAGAGTATCACAGAAAACCTGTACGGGCAAAGAGTACCAGGGTATATGGTATCGCACAAAGAAAAAATACGGTAAACTAGTATGCCTGTTTTACTGCACACTACTAGAGTTATCCTCAAAAAACACACGTAGCGCAAGAGCCAGAGGTACCGGGTTCGATACCGGTCAGACCACATACTTTTGTTTCTCCTTCCGCTGATTCAAGAAGGGTAGTTGTCAGTTACTGGGGAAAGTATGGGCACTTAGTACTGGTTAACCACAAAGGAGGTCTAAGCCTTCCCAGGAACAGTGTGATTAGGTTAACTGACCATCCCAACATGATCATAGCTGTGGCATGGGCGTATCATATAAGCAACAAAGCAACAACAACAACAAAAAGCAGGCATCAGCATTGGCCTTGTTTTCTAGGAAGGGAAATTGTCCAGTAGCAGACAATGGGCTAGCTGACGAAAGAACAGCTTCATGCAATTTTACAGGTGCATAGGTACTTGACCCTCTTCATTGTCAGATGTGTAGCCAGATGAAAACAGTGCATCATTACACTTTAACCCTTAAAGTGCAAAAAAAGCAGATGCCAGAATTTCAAAAACTGCTTTGTCCAAGCAATATTTATTGTATTGAGAATTCAAAGTCTAGAGGTTATACAGCTTAGATCCAGATGAGGTGGCTCATTGTGAGCTGCCTCATCTGTCTCTACACTGTTTGCAAATTTACCTATTTACATTTTTGGCACTTTAAGTGTTACCGTTAGTCCATCACACTTTGTGATGCTTGATCTCTTATAAATTTAAAAACTCTCATCATGTTTAAGTCCACCCTAGAATAGAGCTACATTATTTTATTGAATTTCTTATACCACATACTAATAGAGCCTCAGGGTTGGGCCATGAATGAGGCCAGAGTCAAGGTCATGTGCTTAGAAATTTGCATGATATCGAACACCAGTGTTAAGCCTTTTATGATTGTTTCTGTTTATGAAGCTTAATTTTTCACATCTTTTTATCACTTATCATTTGAGCCGCGACACGACAAAACCAACAATGTGGTTGTGCGCCCAGTGCAGATCAGATCAGCCAGGGCATCCGCCCAGTCTGATCAGAGTCTTCACTGGCAGCAAGAAGGTAGCTTTGGCCCTTAGCTACCTTTAAGCGCTTAGGGAAGAATCTGATCAGCCTTAGCTGATGCTCAGGTTGATCGGAGTCTGTGCTTTGCGTACAACGACTTTGTTGGTTTTCTCGTGTTGCGGCTCATTTATTTGAGCCCCTTCTGCACTCAAAAGCCAACAACAGATCATGACTTAAGTCCTGTTGAAAAATCAAAAATTGCTTGTGGAGGGTTTGTAGTTTTGTAACGGTAGTGAGGTGTTCCGGCTTCTTCCACAGTTGAGCCACGACATGACAAAACCAACAGTGTGGTTGTGCGCCCAATGCATACTCAGATCAGCCTGGGCATCTGCCCGGTCTGATCAGACTCTTCGCTAAGCACTTAAATGGTAGCTAAGGGTCTAAGCTACCTCCATGCAGACAGTGAAGACTCAGATCAGACTGGGCGGATGCCCAGGCTGATCTGAGTCTGCGCTGGGCGTACAACCACATTGTTGGTTTTCTTGTGTCGTGGCTCAATTATTGTTGGAATATTCTGGAAGGGATGTAAAATCTAGAAACCAAATTTATTAATTGATGCTTTGTTTCAGCAGCTAAGAAACAAAGCTTCACTATCGTATGAAAGCTAAATCAGTTTTGAGTTCTCAGAAAAATTATATGTCTTGATCAAATACAGAATTGCAATACTGTAATTGAAAATTTCCAGGAAAATTAGTGTTCAGGAATGGCAATTTGATGTCCTTATCTGTTTCTTTAAATGTCAAAGTGATCACAAACCGCTAATAGAATTTCATACATACTGTAATAGCACTAACTATATGGGCAAAAGCATCTGAGAAAAACACTGTTTCCAAGGCAATCCCTGTCCCAGTATTTAGCATAATTACAATTTTTATTGATTATCAAATTAGCTTTTCAGTTATGATATTATTTAATTTTTAACGAACAGCAATAAATGGAAAGATTCTCCCAATAGAGTGATCATGATAATTTAACTAAGTTAACACAAAAGCTACCAGCTTACGGTATTTCTTCTAGTAAGTGCCCCCTCTTCTTTTTCTTCTAGTAAGTGCCCCCTCTTCTTATAAATGCCCCAGACTCATCTTTTCTGTAAAAACAGAGTCATATACCACAAAGGATTACCGCCAGACCACAAAAACATGTTCTGTTTGCGCATTTTGTCCCAAGATTGTCATTTTTATGACTGTGAGTTACAATAACACCAGGGCCTGGTTTTTTTAAAAAAAAAATACCAGCATTGCTATAGTTAGCCTAAAGAGCTCATTAAGAGGTCAACTGGTTAAGTGTTTTGCGACTTTAATATCTCAAATACACCAATTTTTTTTGTTGCAAAATGTAGAGAAGCTTTTGCATTGCAAAAGCTTCTCACATATTTTCAACAAAGAATATTGTGTATTCGCAAAACGCTTAACAAGTTGACCTCTTAATGAGCTCGTTAGGCTAACGATGCTTTGAACAGCTGGGCCCAAGACATTTATGAAAAGAAATATGAAAATAAAGGAGACCTACAGCTCCTAATAAGGAAAACTAAGGCTCATACTGCATCATTTTAATAGAACCTGATGTTCCTGGCATGAAAATTCTGACATGATTCCAGCAGGAGTCCTGCTGGACAGTGACAGGAATTTCATTTTCCTGCTGGAATGTAACAATAGGTGAAAAATTTGATAGAAATTTCACACGAGTATGGTCAAAATTTCTCCAGGAATTCTGGCATGAAAAAAGAGCTGTGCAGAGTTCAGAAAGATTGCAAAATACATTGATATTGATTCTAGAGCACAAAGATTTTGGCAGTGCACTTCATCTCCACAGTGAATCATAAGTGATGATTTCATCTTGAACTTCGAAGGCTGACCATGCTGTTTGTTTGTAAGTAAGCATTTTTAAAAGTTTCCTCAGTTATTTTAAGGATAAATTAACAACAGTATGGAGAGAATGCGAGTTAACTTATTTGTATTATCACTGCATATTTTTCTGAAAACAGTTTTTAAGCATAGGGGTAAAATATTTTTTATTTGTCCACTTTCAAGTACCTTACGGGGCACCTCCCTGGCCATAAAATGAAAATGAGTTCAATACATGAACTACAACTCGTGTGTTTAAAAAGGGTATGGCAAGGTCTTCATTTAATATGCAGCAGAAACTATAGCTGGACTAAATTCCTGTCCATATTCCTGGCAGGATTCATGCCAGGACTTTAAAATTTTACAGCAGGATTACTGTTCGATGGGATTTCTACCTGAAGTCCTGCTAATTTAAATATTTCACATAAAATTCCACACTGAGTCCTGCTGGACTGTTAGGAATTTTAAATTATAGTGACAAGTCCACATGGAAAACCCTTTAGAAAACTTTTCATAGCCAGATTCCAGCCAAGAATTTATGAATTTTTTGCAGGAATACTGCTTCTGTCCTGCTGGACAGTTCGGTATAGGCATCCGTACAGGCATGCATGGAGTTTATGTATGAAATGCAAACAAAGCTTAGTAACTTGGCATCACTTTGACATCAGAATGACCTCTTAGTTGCCATGGAAACAGATATATGATGTCATTGGTGTCTGAGCATGGCATACAGTGTATGTCACTGTATGCCATGCCCGGCCAATTTTTCAGTGACATTGTGAACTGAAATTCTTTCAACAGAAATTTCAGATTTTCTAATACAAATAATTACTCTTGAGTCATTTAATTAGGTGTTTTTTTGTGTCATATGCTCAATGGAATTGGTAGCCACAACAACCAGAAACTGGAACTAGAAAAAATGGAAAATTGTAAGTTGTAGATTATCCCTAATTTATCCCTGTTTATTCTTCTTAACCAAAGTGCACTGGCACTGATTGACTTGTTTTCTGATGATCTGTTATGTCAGAGGCATAAAAACCAACATCAGAAAACACTTGTTAGAAAACTGGGCCTGTTGGACCGAAAGTAGGGCATTATTTTGTGTCAGTCATTGCTCTCAGGTCGACAGAATAATAAACAAAAGAAAACAGGATTCAGAATTCCTTTGTACTTTCTCTGTCACTGAACCCAAGAAACGAAATTTCGTTTGCTGCTTTCTTAAGCCTGTTTGTCAGAGCAAGAACTTCGCCCAGAGAGAAAGCTTGCGGTAAACCATTTACTGGAGAATTCATGACGAAAGCCATTTCCTTGTTCTTAATGAATTACAATATTGGTTACGTTCATGCTGAAGCTTATTCCCCAATAACGAGACTGCTTAATGTTGTATTGATCCGCAAGGCATGAGTGCTGTACGCTGTTCTTGCTATTGACATTACCTTCCCACACATTGACGTAAGTTCTGCCGAAGAAAATCAGGTTAGAATCTGACAAATAAATAAGCTGCCTGTTGTTTGCCGCTGAAGAGCTTGACATAAGCAAAAGATTTGGAGATATTTTATTTTATTTGTCCATGAAAACATATGTTATGGGATCTCATATGATTTCAAGGGAATTAACTCTGCCATTTTCAATTTTACCTCCCTTTTCAGTGGTGGTCAGCTCTTGGAGCAAATTCTTTCCTTAAAGTGTAGACCCATTTTAGGAACGGTTTCATTGCCTAGGGACTTTTTTGTCCAGGCCCCAAGGTTATAAAACTTTTTTCGTGCTCAACTCAGCTGGGCATGAAATTTTCTCTGCTGATAAATATGAAAATGCCAACTCATGTTGGCATTTTCATATTCATAAGCAGAGAAAATTTCATACTAAGCAAAGCTGAGCAAGAAAACAACTGTACTTATCAATAATTTGTGTTTTATTAGCAAGTAAAATTTCATGCTCAGCTGAGTTGAGCATGAAAAAAGTTTTATAACCTCGGGGCCAGCTCTCATAACTATGTTCCCCAAGAGACTCAGCGGAATGAATCCATAAGATGTACTTCCTGGCACCGAGTCTTTTCATTTCCTCTCCAATTTAAAGAAGAGATTGCCAAGGGAAGCAAACACGTAGACACAAAATTGTCTCCCTTGGAAAAACCACAGAAAAACATGGCACTAGAAAACCAACAAAGTGGCCTGTGTGCACCAAGCAAAGACTCTGATCAGCCTGGGCATCCGCTCAGTCTGATCAGAGTCTTTGCTGTCCGCATGGAGTTACCTTAGACCCTTAGCTACCCATTAAGCACACAGGAAAGACTCTGATCGGACTAGGCGGATGCCCAGGCTGATCTGAGTCTTCGCGTGGCGCACATGCCACTTTGTTGGTTTTGTCGTGTCGCAGCTTATAGAGTATACCCATACACCTTAACATTGCCGTAACCCATTTCTTTAGGGGTATCTGGGCAAACAGTTTGGATCCAGGTCAGGCCCCACAAATGTGGGGCCTGAGCTGAGATCGAAACTGTTTGCTGCCTAGACATCATTTCTACAAGAGTTAGTTAGACCAATGTTGTCAAAATATTCTTGATTTTTGATGCAGACGACAATTTCAGCAGACGACAAAAAATACCAAGAATGCAATGGGTTAATAGGTCATTGTGATGATACTTTCATTGAAAAATAAGAAAAATGTCACTGTTTTACTCCAAAAGTTCAGCTCTTCTAGAGCTCTGCCATTTTCATTTTAAGAAAAAGTAGAGCACTCAATCGTTGCCTTGTGAAAGTGCAATTTTTTCAAATCATTAATTGATTTTTGTTATGCTGGGGAAGCTTTATGAGAAATCGTTTTATAAACGTCACACATTATTCGATTACGAATTGCCATGAACTTTAAAGCTTTTAAAGCTTCTCGATGAATCGGCAAAAAATGATGGAACATTTTCTCAAATTAGATAAATTCCTTTATAGCATGATACATGGCTGTTAAATGCATGATTAGGGGTGCAACTGAGAGGAAGATTTTAGAGAAATACCGTATTTGACCTAAGTATTGCATATGCCCCTATAAGTGCATACCATGTTGATATTTTTGGCATATGACTATAAGCACACATATTTTCGTTAGTTTATCCCTTTGTTTGCTAATTTTACAAGAGGTGAAAAATGCTACAGAATCTTTCATTTTTCATTTGTTGAGCTTCGTTATCCTTCTGTGACCATAAGCAGCTTTTCTCCTATGCTTAACCTTTAAATTTGTTTCCTTGAATATATAACAAATCTGTGAAATGTGCGCTTATAAGAAAGAAAATTTACTACAAGAATTTACCTCCATTTTGAAAAAGTTAAGCACACATGGCACTAAAAGGGTTGAATACAGTAGCATCTCTTGAGTATAAAAACATCTCTCTTGTTTGAGCTGAGGAAGAAGTGTAGTGTAGGAAGTCAGAAAACCTGAATCAAACTTCGGAAAATCTGTGACACTTTTCTCTCATTTCATTGCTGGGCTGCGTAGTGCAGTCGGTAAGGCACCTGACTTATAAGTCAGAGGTCCTGGGTTCGATTCCTGGGTCTGGCCACATACTTTCTTTTCTCCTTCCGCTGATTCAAGAAGGGCAGTTGTCAGTCACTGGCGAAAATATGTGCACTTAGTACTGGTTAACCGTTTAGGAGGTCTAAGCCTGCCCAGGAATAGTGTGGTAAGGTTAACTGACCGTCCTGACATGACCATAGCTGTTTACGGTGGGGTAAAGCAACAAATCAATGAATCAATCTCATTTCTTTGCTTACATGCCTTTATGTAATGTAAATTTACTCTTAACCCTTTAAGCACTTGATGAAGTGAAACAGTTGACTTTGCAAACAACATAGGCTCATCTTGAGCAGCCTTGTCTGGATGTAAACTCTCTGCCATCTAATGTTTGATTTCTCAGTGGCTAAAATCAGAACAAACTATAGTATTGTGGTATCCCAATGTGTGGTCATTACAGTAGAAGAGTGAGTGAGTGAGTGAGCTCAGAATTAATGTCTCACCAACAACTAGGTCACACGGAGACGGGAGCTTGGTTTAAAGTCTCATCCGAAATGCCAGAGAAGCGGGAGATTACAGTAAAAGAATGGTGATCCCATGAATGGTTTGGTATTACATAATTGGGTGAGGACACCAGTAAAAACTTTAAGAATCACTCCCTGTAAATCCTTGTGGTCCATTTTGCATAAAAATGGAATGTGCTGAAAAACTGTTAATTTTACTCGTAAATATACACATCACTGGTGTTTCATGCTCATTATATGATCTACATTACATTTTACTGACCTCCAAGGAATTTATTATGCAACAAGTCATTGTTAGAGCTGATCTTATCAAAGCAAACCCCACTGGTACCTGGCTCTGGCTTCATACTTAATGTGGGTAATGGTTTTCCAAGGTCAAGGACTGACCCTCATGAATTTCATGAAGGTGTCCTTGATCTTGGATAACCAGCCCTGAGTCATCTTCTTTTAGATTTTCCAGTTTTAATATTCAGTGTATTGTATTTATTTAGTTATAAGAAAAACATTTCTAAAAATGTAGGTCCATCTTACAAGATAGATTTAGATTTTTTGGATTGTTTAGGAAGGGAAGGTTTAGCAAAGACAGTTCTTCAGGACACAGTGAAAGGAAAAAGAAGAAGAGGTAGACAGAAGAAGAGGTGGGAAGACAATATCAAGGATTGGACTGGAATGGATCTTGCCAGCTCAACTACGTCGGCTGAAGACAGGACAAGGTGGAAATTAAGGAATTGTTTTGAAGTCATCTGTGGTGCCCCAATGACCTAGTAAGGTTATGGGATAGAATAGAATAGATATAATTAGGAAAGGAAAAATCAGTCTTATAGCAGAATTAATACAACATATTTATATGGTTGGTTCATTTTGAACACGGTCTGAAGTTTCTGGTGAAAGAATTTCAGTTTGTAATATGTCATTGAAAAATTGGCAGGATATGCCATGCTGCGCTACCAATAATGTCTTAGATCTGTTACCATAGCAACTAAGAGTCTATATTGGAGTCAAAGTGACATCATCAAGACGTCATTCTGCCAAGGTAGATCTACTAAGCACAACATTTGGTATTCCATAGTTGCTATGGTAACAGATCTATTGCTTCATCTCACTTATAATTTGAGAGGAGCTTGGCATACATTTTATGCCATACGCCTCTGGAATTATGAATGAGATGCTACCTGAAATTCATACTATGGAAAGGCGTGAATTTCTCAAAGCTCTAATTCATGCTCAAATAATTTAATTCTCAGATTTTAGAGAAGCAAAGTGCACATATGCTTTAACCCATTCCATTCGGGATACCCCTTTAGGGGTATCTGGGCAAACAGTTTGGATCCAGATCAGGCCCCACATTTGTGGGGCCTGATCTGGATCCAAACTGTTTGCTGCCCAGACATCATTTCTACAAGAGTTACGGTAGTTAGACCAATATTGTCAAAATATTCTTGATTTTTGTTGCAGACGACAATTTCAGCAGACGACAAAAAATACCCAGAATGCAATGGAGCTGAATAAATGCAGTATTTCCTAATGATTTTTTTCAGGTAAAACAGATAATGGAAGAAGCTGTGACTCGCAAGTTTGTTCATGAAGAAAGCAGCAGTATCACATCACTCTGTGGTAAGTTTCCATAGCAATAAACCATCTATATTGGCCCGCTGTGGACTTTCTTAGTGGTGGAAGCCGAAGCAGAAGGGCAGGGAGAAAATTTCCTATCTGGGATGGGTGACCATAAGCTGCCAAATCCTGACACCAGGCATTAACCCTTAGACTGCTGAAAAAATAATTCACCTGACCCTAATATGGGGGTAGGGGTATCTCAGAGGCCATAACTGGCACACACTCTGGTTGATTTGCTTGAAATTTTCACTCAATATGGCCGATGTGTGAGCTGCCATTTTCCGGAAGTTACCAAGGTCACGTGACCTGCCATATTTGGGCGTCACATGATACCAGCAGGAACCGACGTAGACACTTAAAAAAAAAAAAAAAAAAAGTACAAGATATTAGCGCCAGTGATATGCTTTGTATGACAAAAGTAATTGCTTGTCTGAAGGCCGGAGTTATTGCTGAATATTTATCAAGAGAGAAAGTTTGGAAGGATGAAGTCTAGTTGTCAGAAAATCGGGATCAAGTAAGTAGGGGTAGCCACCTGAAAAGCTGATGTTGAAAATATCATAAATTTTTTACGTTTTCTCCGAGTTTTAAAGGTCAACAAATCAATTACGTGGGTAAAACCTTGCTCTAGTAGAAAGCAGATTCCCTCCTGCATAGGACAACCGCAAATGATGGGGAGTACTTGATGTCTAGTGTGCCTGACATGCTTCCAAAGTGACCTACCCCTCGAGAACGACTATAGTCGCGCTTAGCAGTCTAAGGGTTAAACCCGGGCTACAGCAGTGACAAGCATCTCGAGACATGCCTCTGTGCTATTGAGCCCTCCCCCTACCCAACCCCTCCCCTCCCACTATCTAGTTAAGTTGCCTTGGATCAGTTTAGTTGCCATAAAACCAGTACTCAAGTTTCCATTAAGTGAATCTGTGGCAATGAACACAATGGGTAGATGGCAATCGAAAACGCTCTCAACAATCGATTAATACGGATCAAAAACTGTTAGAAACAGCGTTTTTGATTGCAAATTGTTGCCAATTTGCAATCGAAAATGCTGTTTCTAGCATTTTTGGATCCGTGTTTGTCGATTGTATGAGCGTTTTTGATTGCCGCCCCAGTATGATGGAGCTGAAACCAATTTTTTCATGAAAAAAAAAGCAAAACTAAAAACAATCTGTTGATCTGATTTTTACCTCCAACACTGACTCTCGTTTTCGTTCAAAACAGTATTATATTTTCAGTGACACATGATGTATTTAGACTGGCTCAAAGATTCACCCTCTACCATGCTCACACTTCTTGTTGCTCTTCAGGTCAAGGTCATAGAACCACCTTCATGCATGATAGGCCCATCCAGTTTAGGCGTGCTAAGCTGTATGGTAACAGCTCTTGTTTCCTTATATTGTAGCATTTGATTTGATGACTAGCAATAAAGATTAAAATGTTCAGTATAAAATAGCACTTGCCGGCAGCTGACAACATTATACCACCCCTGGTTAACTATGTATATACAAAGACTGTTACGAAACGAAAAAGAGCTGTTATGAAATGAAAAAGAGTCATAGTTACCAAACCACCTGATGACCAGGTCGTTTGGTATTTATGACTCTTTATGCCCCCAACTTTGAAAAAGTTGGTGGGGCATATTGCTTTTGGCTTGTCCGTCCGTGCGTGTGTGTGTGTGTGTGTGCGTCACACTTTTCATGATTGCTGTAACTTTAGAACCCTGCAAGCTAGGGTCTTGAAATTTTATATATGGATTCCTCATGGAAAATTAGCTGACACATATTTTTTTTCTATTAGCAGTTGTGCCCCTTTTTGGAGTTATGCCCCTTTTAGAAAAATGAGATAACTATCTTGTTAGCAAGATACATGTATCTCAAAAAGTATTTGAGCTATGGTCTTGATATTTGGTATACTGATTGGGTATGAGGAGTAGATTACCTGATTAACTTTTGAGACAATTCCGTAAAATATTGATGGAGTTATGGCCCTTGTTTGAATTTGGCATTTTTCCAACTTTTGAACCGCTTGAGCTAGGAAGCTGATTTTTGGTAAAGTAGTAGCTCTTGGTGTGTCAAATACTTTAGTACAAGTTAGGTAACTCTGCATTCATTATTTACTGAGTTACTTCCCCTGATGTTCAGTACTTATGCAGCTACTGAGTTCAAGAACCACTAGGAATAGGGTTTTGAAATTTCATATATGGATTCCTTGTGGAAAATTAGCTGACCCGTATTTTTTTTCTTTTCCCAGTTATGCCCCCTTTTTGGAGTTATGCCCCTTTTAGAAAAATGAGACAACTATCTTGTTAGCAAGATATCTCAAAAGGTGTTTTAGCTATGGCCTTGATATTTGGTATACTGATTGGGTATGAGGAGTAGATTACCTGATTAACTTTTTAGACAATTCCGTAAAATATTGATGGAGTTATGGCCCTTATTTGAATTTGGCATTTTTCCAACTTTTGAACCGCTTGAGCTAGGAAGCTGATTTTTGGTATAATAGTAGTTCTTGATGTGCTAAGTACTTTAGTACAGGTTAGGTAACTCTGCATTCATTATTTACAGAGTTACTTACCCTGATGTTCAGTACTTATGCAGCTACTGAGTTCAAGAACCACTAGGCATAGGGTTTTGAAATTTCATATATTGATTCCTTGCGGAAAATTAGCTGACCCGTATTTCTTTCTTTTCCCACTTATGCCCCCTTTTTGGAGTTATGCCCCTTTTAGAAAAATGAGATAACTATCTTGTTAGCAAGATATCTCAAAAGGTATTTTAGCTATGGCCTTGATATTTGGTATACTGATTGGGTATGAGGAGTAGATTACCTGATCAACTTTGGGGAGAATTCCGTAAAGTTTTGATGGAGTTATGGCCCTTGGTTGAATTTGGCATTTTTCCAACTATTGAATCCCTTGAGCTAGGAAGCTGATTTGTGGAATAGTAGTCGTCCTTTATGAGTTTGATACTTTAGTACAGGTTAGGTAACTCTGCATTCATTAATTACGGAGGTATTAAAAGTATTTGAGCTATGGCCTTGATATTTGGTATGCTGATTGAGTATGAGGTGTAGATTACCTGATTAACTTTTTGGACAATTCTGTAAATATTTATGGAGTTTTGGCCCTTGTTTGAATTTGTCATTTTTCCAACTTCTGAATTACTTGATCTAGGAAGCTGATTTTTTGTTTAACAGTAGTTCTTGATGTGTTTAATATTTTAATAAAGATTAGGTAACTCCTTTTCAGACTTAGACATTTTAAAGTTTGACACCTTTAGAAGCAAGCATATAGTTGGGGGCATAGTGTTTCACAAACACAATTTCTAGTTTCATTTAGTAACAGCTCTTTTTCATTTTGTAACATCCTTGAAAACATAGTGGACCAGGTGTGTTATACCTTGCAGTAACATTTTCGTGCCATACAGAAATGTTTTTTAGCTCACCTGAGCACGAAGTGCTCAGGGTGAGCTTTTGGGATACCCTGATGTCCGTCGTACGTCCATCCGGACGTCCGTCCGTCCGTCCGGACGTCCGTCAACTTTTGCTTGTGTACACTCTAGCGGGCACAGTTTCGATGCAATCTTTATGAAACTTTGTCAGAATGTTAGTCTTAATAAAATCTAGGCCAAGTTTGAAACTGGGTCATGTCGGGTCAAAAACTAGGTCACTAGGTCAAATCTTAGAAAAACCTTGTGTACGCTCTAGAGGGCACAGTTTTCATCCAAAGTTCATGAAACTTTGTCAGAATGTTTATCCTTATTATATCTAGGACAACTTTGAAACTGGGTCACGTCGGGTCTAAAAATAGGTCACTAGGTCAAATCATAGAAAAACCTTGTGTACGCTATAGAGGACACAGTTTTGATCCAATCTTTATGAAACTTTGTCAGAATGTTTATCTCCATAAACTCTAGGCCAAGTTTGAAACTGGGTCATGTCGGGTCAAAAACTAGGTCACTAGGTCAAATCTTAGAAAAACCTTGCGTACGCTCTAGAAGGCACAGTTTTGATCCAAAGTTCATGAAGCTTAATCAGTAAGTTTATCCTTATAATATCTAGGATAAATTTGAAACTTGGTCACGTGGGGTCAAAAACGAGGTCACTAGGTCAAATCATAGAAAAAACCTTGTGTATGCTCTAAAGGTCACAGTTTTGATCCAGTCTTTATGAAACATTGTCAGAATGTTTATCTCCATAAACTCTAGGCCAAGTTCAAAACTGGGTCATGTTGGGTCAAAAACTAGGTCACTAGGTCAAATGTTAGAAAAACCTTGTGTACGCCCTAGAAGGCACAGTTTTGATCCAAAAATCATGAAACTTTGTCTGAATGATTATCCTCATAAGATGTAGGACAAGTTTGAAACTGGGTCATGTCGGGTCAAAAACTAGGTCACTAGGTCAAATCTTAGAAAAACCTTGTGTACACTCTAGAAGGCACAGTTTTCATCCAAAGTTCATGAAACTTTGTCAGAATGTTTATCTAGGTCAAATCATAGAAAAACCTTGTGTACGCTCTAGAGGACACACTTTTGATCTAATCTTTATAAAACTTTGTCAGAATGTTTATCTCCATAAACTCTCGGCCAAGTTTGAAAGTAGGTCATGTCGGGTCAAAAACTAGGTCACTAGGTCAAATCTTAGAAAAACCTTGTGTAAGCTCTAGAAGGCACAGTTGTGATCCAAAATTCATGAAACTTTGTCAGACTGTTTATCCTCATAATATGTAGGATAAGTTTGAAACTGGGTCATATCGGGTCAAAAACTAGGTCACTAGGTCAAATCTTAGAAAAACCTTGTGTACACTCTAGAAGGCACAGTTTTCATCCAAAGTTCATGAAACTTTGTCAGAATGTTTATCCTCATAATATCTAGGCCAAGTTTGAAACTGGGTCATGTCAAGTCAAAAACTAGGTCACTAGGTCAAATCTTAGAAAAACCTTGTGTGCGCTCTAGAAGGCACAGTTTTAATCCAAAGTTCATGAAACTTTGTCAGAATGTTTATCCTCAAAATATGTAGGACAAGTTTGAAACTGGGTCATGTCGGGTTGAAAACTAGGTCACTAGGTTAAATCATAGAAAAACCTTGTGTACGCTCTAGAGGACACAGTTTTGATCTAATCTTTATGAAACTTTGTCAGAATGTTATCTTCATAAACTCTCGGCCAAGTTTGAAAGTAGGTCATGTCGGGTAAAAAACTAGGTCACTAGGTCAAATCTTAGAAAAACGTTGTGAAAGCACTAGAAGGCATAGTTTTGATCCAATCTTCATGAAACTATGTCAAAATGTTTATTGTCCATATATCTAAGCCCCCTATGAAACTGAGTCACGTCGGCTCAAGGTCAAATCTTAGAAAAACTTTGTGTACACCCTAGAGGGCACAGTTTTGATCCAATCTTCATGAAACTCTGTCAGAATGTTTATCTTAATGAAATCTAGGTAAAGTTTGAAACTGGGTTGTGTCGGGTCAAAAACTTGGTCACTAGGTCAAATATAAGAACGACCTTGTATACGCTCCAGAGGGCACAGTTTTGATCCAATCTCAATGAAACTGTGTCAGAATGTTTATTCTTACAATATCCAGGCCAAGTTTGGAACTGGGTCATGTCGGGTCAAAAACTAGGTCAAATGTTAGTATGGTAAAAACTCTTATAAATCTTCACCAGAGCCAGTGAACTGATTAATGCTCAGGTGAGCGATTCAGGGCCACCATGGCCGTCTTGTTGTTTTTTTTCATTGATTTGCCATTAGTTCACCATGGTTTAGCTTTTTTTCATTATTACACCATTTGTTAACCATTTCAGCTTTCTACCTTTTCGTGCCATTTCCTTCAGACAATTATATTTCCATTTTGTATAGCAAATAGTAAAAAATGGGGGTTTATAAGACTGACCATTTATTATACATTACTTTTCCATTTCCTAGCTCCCAGCTGATAAGATTTTTAACATGTATAATGAAACTATTTCATCCATTTGTTTTCTATTGAATTTGATTGGCAGGGAAATGTGGCGTCAAAGTTTAGGGTTAGACAAAGAATGGACACCTTCTTTCCCCAGTCAAATGATTATGCCTTTTACCTCACACACGCTCAATGTCAGCCCGATTCTAGGACTGGCATTGAGCGTTTGGTGGATACTCTCTGAACACCTGGTGTGATCGATCTGCATTCGAGCGGGAAGGATAATAAAATTATATGCAAAACTTCATGATGATTATTTGTTATTTTCATAGATCGTACACATTTATGCCTCTGTTATAACCTGTATCATTATCCCTCATGTTGCCATTGTATGGACTGAGATGACAATAAAGAGATTTGTATTGTATTGTATTATTGTAGTAGGTTTCCTGATGAGACATATATCATGGCAGGTTCCATTATTCCCCTGATTTTATGCTTTAAAGTGCCAAAAATCAGATGACAAAATTTACATCTGCGAAATTTAAAAAAAGTTTCTTTCAAGCTTTAGCAGATTGAGAATTCAAAGACCAGAGGGCAAACAGTGTAGATCCAGATGAGGCGGCTCATAATGAACCGCCTCATCTGGATCTACTCTGTTTACAAATTCAACTCCTTTTATTTTCGGCACATAAAGTGTTTTCTAAAAGCCTCTGTTTTAAATTGCAATATCTGCAGGTTGCTGAATTAAGTGGAAATCAGGCTGTCAACTACAGTTATTGCGCTGTGTTGTTTCAGGCTAAAGCCTGCATGTGGTTCTGAATAATGTCAGTGAAACATGGCTCAACCCTGTCAATTGCATTACCATAAGTAATCTGATTATTGGGGCACCATAACCAATTATGGTAGCTATTCTGAAATGTGAACAACTTGGGATGTGTAAAGCTCCATACCCTTTATCCAACAAGGAGAATCTTGGTTTATTCTGTTTACATATATAGTAGAAATTTTATGTGTACATCATATTTGGAGACACCATTCTGGAAGGGAAAGAAAAATGAAGTCACAGAAGTTGTCTCCCTGTGTAAAAAGGGCAGAAAATCATGGAGGTAATGGTATACCCATTTAGAGACCCATACAGAACATTCTGTATATCCTGTGTAACAGAACAGAACAGAACAAAACTTTTTTAAGCTTATCATATCTCAGGCCACACACAGATGGCATATGAGACTACAAGGTAAAACACCATGTGCAGTATCAAAAACATTGAGTTATAAGCACCTTTACATGCTCGTTATGTTATCATGAAAATGCCAATCAAACTGCTGATAGGCACTAAGCTATTTCAATAATTGCGGGTATAAATGCTGGATATGACCCAATTGATTTTTAGCTCACCTGAGCCGAAGGCTCCGGGGGAGCTTATAGGATAGGCAGGCTCCGGCGTCCGTTGTCGTCGTCCGTCCACAATTTCAAACGACTTCTCCTCTGAAACTACTGGGCCAATTGTAACCAAATTTCATATGTAGCCTCCTGAGGACTTAGGAACGAAAAGTTGTTCAAACGATCCTGGTAACATGACCAACATGGCCACATGCCCATATATGGTAAAAACCTGAAAAAATCTTCTTCTCCAGAACCAATAGGCCGATGGCCTTGAAACTTGGTATGTAGCATTAGGTGTGCGAGTACTACCTAGATTGTTCAAATTATGACCTTGGGTTGACCTTGACCTTTTTTACGGCAAGGTCAAATTTGCTCCCTTGTGCTTTTATATGGCAAAACACAAGAACATAAGATATCTTGGAAACTGTTGAAGATTTTGGGCTAAAAATTGATATCTACAGTCATCTTAATGAGTACATGAAGAATTATGAGTACAAAAGGTCAAGGTCATTCTTTGACCTTTGACCCAGAACTCTCATATTTTGACAATTTCAAACAATCTCCTCAAAAGCCACTGGGCCAATTGGAACCAAATTTCATATAGAGCCTCCAGGGGTTGAGGGAACGAAAATTTATTCATACGGGTTGGGTCACATGACCAACATGGCCGCCACGCCCATATATGGTAAAAACCTTAAAAAAATCTTCTGCTCCAGAACCAATTGACCGATGGCCTTGAAACTTGGTATGTAGCATTGAGCACTCGAGTACTATCAAGATTGTTCAAATTATGACCTTGGGTTGACCTTGACCGTTTTTACGGCAAGGTCAAATATGGGAAAATCCTAGAACATAAGATTTCATGGAAAGTTTTGAAGATTAAGGCCTAAAAATTTGTATATACAGTCATCTTAAAGAGACATGAAGATTTGTGAGTACAAGAGGTCAAGGTCATTCTTTGACCTTTGACCCAGAACTTTCATATTTTGACAATTTCAAACAATCTCCTCAAAACCACTGGGCCAATTTTAACTTAATTTTTTCATATAGAGTCTGCAGGGGTTGAGGGAATGAAAATTTGTTCAAACGGTCCAGGTCACATGACCAACATGGTCACTATGCCCATATATGGTAAAAACCTATAAAAATATCCTTCTTCAGAATAACTGACCGATGGCCTTGAAACTAGGTATGTAACATTGGGTACTCCAGTATTATCAAGATTTTACAGAATGATGTCCTTAATGTTAACCTTGACTATTTTACGGCAAAGTCAAATATGGGAAAATGCTAGAACATAAGATTTCATAGGAAGTTTTGAAGATGTTGGCCTAAAAATTGGTATAACAGTAAAACCTGTCTTAGTGGCCACCTCAATTAAGCAAGCAACCTGTATTTAAGCAAGAATGTAGTCAGTTCCCGAAACATGCACATACATTGAAATGTACCTGTATTAAGCAAGCACCTGTCTTAATAATCTTGATAATCCCTTAGGTGCTTGCTTAATACAGGTTGGATTGTACCATCGTTTTAATGAGGTCATAAAGAATTATGAGTACAAGAGGTCGGTCATTCTTTAACCTTTGATCCAGATCTCTCATATTTTGACATTTTCAGACATTTCCTTTAAAGCCAAAAGGCGAATTGTAAACACATTTCATATAGAGCCAGAGGGGTTGATTGAACAAAAAATTGTTCAAATGGTCCAGGTCACATGACCAACATGGCCGCCATACCCATTTATGCTATAAACCTTTAATATTTTTCTTCTCCAGAACCAATACACCTATGACCTTGAAACTTGGTAAGTAGCATGTAGTACTAGAGTACTACCTAGACTGTTCAAATGATGACCTTGGGTTTACCTTGACCTTTTTATGGGAAAATGCCAGAACATAAGATTTCATGGAAAGTTTTGAAGATTTTGGCCTGAAAAATGGTTTATATGGTTGTCTTAATGGGTACATGAAGATTTATGAGTACAAGAGGTCATGGTCATTCTTTGACTTTTGACCCAAGACTCATATTTTGACAGTTGCAGAAAAACCCACTTTGTCAATTGTTCAGGTGAGCGATTCAGGGCCTCATGGCCCTCTTGTTTCACATGTTTGCAGATGTTTTGTGGCTAGCTGATTAATTATTTAACACAATAAATGATAGCATCTAAAACTGTCTCTTCAAGAGTACTAGGATTATTACTGCACGGAATGGCATTCTGTTTCTATTGCAGAATGGTATTCAGTGCAATCGTTGTTCTCATTCAGAATTTAATTGAAGGGTTAATGGCTTTTTTTCTGTCTGAAACTTAATACAGATGAGCCTCATTATCACATTATTTTTCTTTAAAGTGCTAATTTAGATATAACAGTGTCATATACAAAGAAATATAAGGCAGAGCATTTAGGAGTCTTGAATCCTCTGCTGTATATTCCAGTTGTTTTTGCCTTTCTCAGCTCCCAATAAAGTGGGGTTTTAAGGATAAGTCTGTGATGATTATACCCCCGGCATACGAAGTATGTCGAGGGATATATAGATTTTATCTTTCCGTCTGTTCATCCGTCTTTCCGTTAGTCTGTCGGTCCATTCGTTCATTAACTTTTGCTTTAAGGTTTTGCGTTAAGTTTCATCTTTTGCTCTCTTTTGCTGAAAGTCTTCTCAGGAACTTGTTCATATGTACATGATATTACTACAAGATAGATACTGATCAGTTTGCATCACATGGATGCTGATGCTGGCCTAAGGTGAAGGTCACAGACTTAGATATTTGTACAACAGTTGCGTTAAAGTTTTGCGTTAAGTTTTTTTCTTTTGCTCTGTGTACTGAAACTTATTCACAAGTGCTTAGTGTTACTACAGGATAGATACTGATCAGTTTTGCATCACTTGCATGCTGCTGCTTGCCTGAGGTCAAGGTCACAGACTTAGAAATTTGTAAAACAGTTGTGTTAAAGTTTTGTGTTAAGTTCTTGTTTTGCTCTGCTTTTTCTTTGGAATGTGTTCAGATGTGCTTAGTGTTACTACAGGATGGATACATATTAGTTTACATCATCTGGATGCTGCTGCAGACCTAAGGTCAAGGTCACAGACTTAAAAAATTTGTATAACATTAGTGGTAAAAGCTGTGCATTAAGTTGTGTCTGTTTGCTTATATTTTCAATATACTTGAATGGAACTGTTTGCTGTGTGATTAGATTTACTTGTAGGCTGAAACAGTTACATCATCTGGCTGCTGCTGATTGTCGGTCAAGGTCACAGGCTTTGAAATTTATAACTTTGTGTTAAAAGTGAACTTTTAGTTTGTATTGTTTTGTTTATTGCAAAATCTTGAGATGGAATGTATTGATATATGACTGCATAGGTATATCACTGGGTATGATAGTGATTGTCTGTCTGTTTGTTAAAAGTTTGTTGTCGGTAGGCGGTGGGGCTGGCGGTGGGTATACCTGAGCTCTTGCTCACTTGCTCTAGTTTTTCTTGAAAACATAGGTTGTGACCCCTCTTTAGATCCATCAATGAGACGGTTCTAAAGAGGGGTCACAACTTAGGTTTTTATATAGAAATCAGAAAAATTATTCCCAAATTTTCCCTGTAACCCCTTCTTATCCTGGGCACCAGTTGTGTGCTTAGTGTTTTCAAACCCAGTACATTTGAAAATATAACAATGATTGCAACCTCTTGACTGTACACTGAGTAAACAAGCAAACTAATTAAGTCATCAACTACTGCTAATATGTCCTGATGCTATGTGATTGCATGAAATGTCATCTATCTGTTTACCACTGGCTGGCCATTACGATGTCATACACAGACGTTTTGTAATTGTACATATCAATAACACAAGTTCCTGAAAATGTCAAAAGGTTGTTATTGCATGCCTGTCTTGTTTATGATGATGTCAAGAGTAAGCAAAACAAATCAGCGCTCCAGATAGGAAGGGGTAACGGTATAATTTAGGGACAATTTTCCTTACTTTTTCCATAAAACATATGTTGTGACCTCTCATTGAAACCGTCTCGCCAAGACGGTTTTAATGAGGGGTCACAATGTATGCTTCCATTGAGAAATAAGAAAAATTAACTTTGAATTATCTTATCTGGAGCTCTGCAAATTGAGCAATGTCACAAGAAAAGATAACCATTTAACATGTGCAAACAGCCAAGACAGGATCGACATTGAAGTTGCACATACCGTATTAATCTGATTAAACACTTCGGGGGCTTTACATTTTCACGAAAGGGGTTGTTATTTGGAGCCTAAAGTGAAGTAAATTGCCATTGCCAAATGCCTCTAATAACAGTATTACAGTGAGTGGGTATACTTGCAGAAGAAGCTACTACTACTACTATTTTTGGCTCCACTCTCAGTAGGGGTCAACTCTTAAAGGAAAGAATTTGCTCCTTAAGGAGCAAATTCTTTCCTTTAAGAGTAGGCCCCATTTCAGATAGGTACCTTATCCAAAGTTCTATAATAAGCAAATGGGAATTCATGCAATTAAATATAACATTATTTTCAGAAAACAGGCAGGGGGGGTGTATTAGAGCAAGGACATTCATTAGGATTAATAGGGTAGTGTAAAAAATCTTTTACCTGGGACACCAGCAATAATTACTGTTCTTGCACACCGGATAGAAAATGCCATTCATTTCCCCTGGGATAGAAAATCTTATCTTACCCTGGTGTTCTGACCCAGGACCGGAAAAAAATCACGAGGTGTCAGTGCATTGGTTGTATAGGAGCTCACGTACCTGCGTCGTCAAGTGACGTTTGCTTTTTAGATGATGATGTCACGAAGACGGTAAAAATGACGTCAGTTTATGCACGCCAGTCGTTGTTGTAAAGAGCCGAATGGCGGTCGCCTTCTTTTAAAAACAAATTGAAACCTCTCAGGCACTAGAATTACGCATTTTAACAAGTTCTGAAGTTAAAACAAAACGTGGTGTGCAAGAAAAAGTATCTATCATGGGTGTGAGGTGTGGATAGAAAAATTGTCACTCGGGATCACTGTTTGGCATCACTCGGCAAGCCTCGTGATGCCGAACAGTGACCCTCGTGACGGATTTTTCTATCCACACCTCACACCCATGATAGATACTTATATTATTGTCCTAAAAATGGAGCAGTTTGATTTTACAATGCGGTAATGCATCCAAAAGATGCAGATGGATGGCAAACAGTGAAGTTCCAAACCAGACTGCTCCTCTTAATTGGAAAATTATAGTTATCAGAGAGGCACCGTAGTTGAGTGGTTAGAGTAGCTTGGTTATTGTGCAGAAAGTCACAGAAAGGTCATGAGTTCATGGCTCACCATCGCCATCTGACGACCGGAAAACTCTGTCAACCCAGCAGTAAATGGGTACCTTTTTCGAATTAGGGAAGGATAAGGTAGGGAAAGGAGACAGATGGGCTCTGCCTTTCAGCAGCTGTGCCCAAGATACAGTGGGTCTCTACCCCCCCCCCCCCCCCCCCCCCCACCCCCCCCCCCACCCCCCACCCCCCACCCCCACCCCCCACTGCCCCTACGGCTGTTAGGCTATGGGAAACCTTTATCTTTACCTTTTTTAATTGTTATCAAATAAAAATTGGGTAGTGTATCTATTGCAGGTGCAGTAGAGGCTTGTCTTCTCCATGGACTGCGTAAACGAGCACTGGGTCTTTTCAAGTTCAGCAATACGACGGCACTTCTGCAGAAAGTCTCAAAGAGCTTTGGGCCTGCTGCCGAGGTCGTGAAACTGGTGAATGAAATAGAGGCTAACAATGACCCATCAAAGTGAGTACTGTGGTACCTGTTAACACTTTTTAAAAGTATTAGAGACGAAAATAGCAGAATTTGCAAACAGTGTAGATCCTGATGAGGCGGCTCATAATGAGCCCCCTCATCTAGATCTGCAGTGTTTGCCCTCTGGTTTTTGAATTCTCAATATGAAATATCTTGGACAAGGCATTTTTTGAAAATTTGGAGACGTAAATTTTATCATCTGCTTTTTGGCATTTGAAGAGTTATAGGACTGTCAGAAGATCAGGCATTAACACTTAAAAGCACCAAAAATGAAAATCATTAAATTTGCAAACAGTGTGGATCCAGTTGAAGGGGCTTATACTGAGCCACCTAATTTGATATAGCTGGGGCAAAAGACTTTTTTTAAATTTTGCAGACGTTAATTTTGTCATCTGATTTTTTGGCCCTTTAAGTATTATGTCAGTGACCTATGATGCAATGATTCCTGCTTCTTACAATTGATTTTTCTCATGACATGAAAAAGAGCAAGAATAAAACTGTCACAATAAAATCTAATTTACAAAATGTCAAAGGCCACCAACTGCCAGTCTGCCCAGATACGTCTTAATTAACACAGAAAGCGCCAAAAATGTATACAGTTGAATTTGCAAACAGCATAGGTCCAGATGAGGTGGCTCATGTGACCTGCTTCATATGGATCTCCTCTGTTTGCAATTTAATCTTCGAATTGTATGTATAATACAGTCGGAATGAAACATTTTTGGATATTTGTCAGACGTAAAATTTGTAGTCTGCTTTTTTTTTGGCACTTTTAAGGATTAAACCGACACAATAAAATCTAATTTACTAAATGTCAGAGGCCATCAACTGCCTATCTTCCCAGAGAACATTTACCATAAACCCTGATATTTTCCATGCTTTTCCATATGAAGTTATTTTAAATCTCCATACGTTTCTAGTATAATATGTATTTTAAGAGTAAAGCATAACCCTTAAGATGCAAATGACCCTGTGGGTTGACGCGTCTTTAAATATTAAATCATCATCATCATCACTCTTAAAGCACAAAGAGGACAGATAACAAAATTTACATCTGCAAAGTTTAAAAAAAAGTTATTGTCCAAGCTATATCATATCGAGAATTCAAAGGCGAAAGAACTAACAGTTCAGATCATATGGAGTGACTTTTTGCACTTTTATGAGGTGATGGTTAAGCAGACGTGTATCGAAACCTGAGCTCCCATACCTGACCTTTGGCAAGCAAAATGTGGCTTTCACACTTGTATGTCGAGCAAGGCTCAAACCCACAGTGGTGAGAGACCTAATATTCAAGAGTCAGCGTTCTTATCCACTAGGTCATGGAGGCCCCTTATGGGAGGGACATGCTTAATAGTGTTAGCTGCAATGCCAGGTCTGAATGTACTGTGATTTATTATCAGAAAAAGTCCTTAAATAATGCCTCAGCGATACAACTCAGACTTCCATGAATCATGAAAGCATGAAAATGCATTTGTAGTAAAAGTGTCGTCTGTAAACAAAGTAACAGTCGACTGAATCTTTCTTCGAAATCTCATTACATGGAAATTAAATGTCTCTAGATATTGCATTGATCTGGTTGCCATGACGATAGATTGGTTAGAGAACCCATAGGTGGTAAAAAACAGGAAATATTCCAATTAAGTTTGGTGAAACACTGTCTCCTGACAAATGAGCAGACGGCAAAAGAAAATGGCCCTATATGCTATTATGGATGACTACCATAAACAGATAAAAATTCTAAGAATTGGAACAGATGTGTCTGAGCAAACAGTGCAGACCCAGATCAGACTGCTCCTGTAGTGCAGACCCAGATCAGACTGCTCCTGAAGGAGCAGTCTGATCAGGGTCTACACTGTTTGCCATTCTGCATCTTCTGGAAGCATTACTGGATTGTAAAAGCAGACTGTTCCATTTTAGGACAATTATGGTAATTATTTTAGGTGTCCTTGACTGTCGAATTGAGCCACGACATGACAAAACCATCAGAGTCTTCACTGTGCAAGTAAAGGTTAGCTAAGGGTCTAAGCTACCTCAGTGCAGAGAGCGAAGACTCTGATCAGACTGGGTAGATACTTGGCACACATGCCACTTTGTTGGTTTTGTCGTGTCTCGGCTCATTTGATGATAACAAGATGAGTCTGTAGATGGAGTGGGTTGTTATTTACAAAAAAAAAAAAAAAAAAAAAAAGATTCGGACATGAGAAAAATGTGTCATATCATATAATTTACCAATACTAAAGATTCAGATAAGCCTGCGCGTTCACTCAGACTGATCATTTGGTTGGAGATTTCATTGTTAGCAAAATAGATAGCCCAGGATCCATGGATTGTGAAGACTGTGATCAAACTGCATATATCTGCAATGAGTCGTTGTTGTTTACATGAGATAGGGTGACTTTTCTTGTTCCCGGTACTAATTAAGGATGGTTGGGATGGTTTGATTGATTACGGTAAATGATTATGATCCGGATAATTGCTTTTTAAGCGGAAGATAATTCCAGATATTTTCAGCAAATTGGCAGTTTGGTAAATTTTATAAAAAAAAAAAAAAAAAAGGTTAATGATAGATGACTTGTAGGACAAATCTTAGGTAATCTTTAAAGCACCAAAAAGCAGAAGACAAATTTACGTCTGCAAAATTTAAAAAAAAAAAATTGTCCAAGCTATATCATTAATAGCATTAATAGAGGGCAAACAGTGTATATCCAGATGAAGCAGCCAGCTCATTAACAAATGAAAATTCTAATGCACTTACAAATGTAACGCGACGTCTGATTGGATAACGTCAAAAATTTGCGACAGTATATTCTGTGATATACTGTCGCAAACCCGACGTCATTAAGTAACGTCGCTTCTCATTGGCTGACGTTTGGTTTTATGTTGCTGACGGCGCTTGAAATGGATGCAAACTAATACATTATGAAAGTCGAAAGTGTGGAAAAGTGCATTAGAATGGGTATTACTGTATTGATAATTGTCATTTGGGGAGGTAAATCATCGGTTTTATGGTCGCAAATTGCGTTTTACGGCTCCGCTGGCGCGTCGCCGTAAAACAAAATTTCCGACCATAAAACCGATGATTTACCTCCCCAAATGACAATTTTCAAGACAGTTATACCCTAAATAAAAATATCTTCTGGATCTACCCTGTTCTCAAATTCAACTATTTTCATGTCTGGCGCTTTGAGAGTTTATATAAAAAGATAACAGCTTAAAAGGAAACATTTTCTTCAAGGAAGTATCACCGAGGAGGAAATATGAGCCACGACACGACAAAACCAACAATGTGGTTGTGCGCCCAATGCAGACTCAGATCAGCCTGGCCATATGTCCAGTTTTACCAGACTATTCGTTTAATGCTCAAAAGATAGCTAAGGGTCTAAGCTACCGCCATGCGGACAGTGAAGACTCTGATCAGACTGGGCGGATGCCCAGGCTGATCTGAGTCTGCGCTGGGCGCACCACCACATTGTTGGTTTTGTCGCGTCCCGGCTCATATTATATTTACAAGTTACCACAAAAAAGCATCAGTAAAATGTAATATGAAACTTTATCCACTTATTTCTGTAACCACATGAGGTTTACGTAGAGATCTTAGCACCTTAGCACTTCTTTAAATGTCATACTTACGTTTACCTGATATCAGACTGATATAGTCATTTTCCAGAATTGGAAATTTCCACCCACATGATTTATGGTGACTTAACAGAGAATTAAATTATTTGAGAATGAATTATAGATTTGAGAAAATCACACTTTTCCATTGTATGAATTTCAGGTAGCATCTCACTTATAATTCTAGAGGAGCAAATTATATTCATACAGGTGCTCAAATTATTGGTTATCCCATCAGGGATAAGCATATTAAGTTAGGAATTCGTACTCGATTGCATGCCGTTTCCTTTTGCTGAAATAGGGTCCCACTATTTCCCGGTTGTCCTACATTTGGCGCACCCAGCTGCAAGATTCTCGCCAGCATCGCTAAAGCTTATCTTGAACACTTTATTTCACCCTATACAAGCAATTACCCGAGAGTTCAGTTCAGCTACCAAGAGTTGTCACTTCAGAGTACAGATCAATAACAAGTTGTATACTCGAGTATGCGCCGTTTCGTTTCGCTAAATGCGGGTCCCGCTGTTTTCCGGTATTGACTCCCATATTTTGGCGCACCCAGCTGCAGTGCCCCTCCCAGCCTCACAAAGGCATGAGCTATAAAACTTGTCCTGACACTTCATCTCACATACTACAAGCACTTTACCTAATACAAGCAATAACCATAGAGTACACTCCACTTAGGAAGAGCTGTCACTAAACAGTACAGGTCACCTAACAAAAGTTAATAGCACTGAAGCTCACCTGTTACAAGCAATCACTAGACAAAAGGGGCCGGGCCGGGTAGCGCAATCGGTAGGGCACCTGACTCGTAAGTCAGAGGTCCTGGGTTCGAATCCCGGTCTGGCCACATACTTTCGTTTCTCCTTCCGCTGATTCAAGAAGGGCAGCTGTCAGTTACTGGCGAAAGTATGTGCACTTAGTACTGGTTAACCGCATAGGAGGTCTAAGCCTGCCCAGGAATAGTGTGGTTAGGTTAACTGACCGTCCCGACATGACCTTAGTTGTTTACCGTGGACGTTAAGCATCAAATCAACCAACCAACTAGACAAAAGGAAAAAGCTGTCAAACTCGCCCCTTACCTATAGCTTCAACAGAGTCCAAGAATACAATAAAATTAACTTGTATTGCGGCCAATTTTCTACTTTACCACATGCATCCTGTAGATTCATTGCTAAGGGATAACCTCTCAAGCTTTTTCAAAAGCTAAACTTGTAAGTGAGATTACGCCATAGATCTGTTACCATAGCAACTATGGAATTACCAACTGTTGTGCTTAGTACCTTGGCAGAATGACGCCTGGATGACATGACGTTTACTAGACATCAATATGAACTCTTAGTTGCTGTGGTAACAGATGTATTATGTCATTCCTTCTGGAGCATGGCAAACAATGTATGCCATGCTACGCCACTTTTTCAGTGCATTACTAACTGAAATTCTTTCAACAGAATCTTAATTATTCTCAAATCATTTACATTCATGTTACTGCATGTTTTATGAAAAATACCTGTCTTATGGTGTATGGGTACAGTCCTCCATGTTTTTCTGCTTCTAGAAGAAATTCTTTCCTTTAAGAGTTACCCCCCATTGAGAAGGGATGCAAAAAATGGTACAGTTGGTTCCCTTATAAGTGGACCATTCATCTTTAGCCTCTTTATACCCCGCCACGTATTAGTGGCGGGGTAATATGTTTTCATGTTGGCCATCCATCTGTCCGTGGTACGTATGTCCATCTGTCCATCCCCACTTCATTTCCACTTCCACGTAGCGCAATCGGTAGGGCACCTGACTCATAAGTCAGAGGTCCAGGATTCGATACCTGGTTTTTGCCACATACTTTCCTTTCTCCTTCCGCTGATCAAGAAGGGCAGTTGTCAGTTACTGGAGAAAGTATGTGCACTTAGTGATTAACTGTTTAGGAGGTCTAAGCCTGTCCAGGAATACTGTGGTTAGGTTAATAGGTTAATTGACTGTCCCGACATGACCATAGCTGTTTACCGTGGACGATAAACATCAAATCAATCGTTTCCATTTGATAACTTAAAAGTATACTCCCTTGTATTTCATTATGAAATAGCCACAAAAGAAAGAAATGGATTAGTTGTATGCAACACAATTAAGACTGTGCAAAAAAACTTAAGCAAAAATATTGTTGGTACGGAGGCAGAGACGAAATATCATTGCGAACCCTTCTTGAATATTCGTGAATAATTAGTCGTCATAAATTGACTGACTCCAACATAGGAATAAAAATGCATTTCTGCTAGCATGTTTTGAATTTTATAAATAGTGAAGTAAATAACTTAACAATAGCATTAATCTCTAATCTGTGCACATGAGTTCATTTCAGCCACTAACAGTTACTGTCTGAAGTCAATTAAAGAAAGGTCTTAAAGTTATTAATGATATAACTTTACCCTGATTAAATATGATTGCTGGGCGTATCCAATAATCATTTTTGGCGGGAATGACGGTCCGCTATTCCAACGTTTTTATATATTTTCTTAAATTCTCCTACTTCCAGGGACCATCACAAATTATAATTTAATAGCAGATATAATTATAGCAGATAAAAGTACTTTTACTATAAATCATTATTTTGTCTTTGATATAATTTTTTGTGAGAAATTTGAAATCTAATAATAGAAACATATGAGGGCATATATTTTTAAGTATTTATGAACATACATAGTTCAAATTTTGCATATGCATTTGTGTCAAGAATATCTCACTTGGAATTGTTATTGGGCAAAATTCGATAATTTCTGACAGAGTTATGGCACTTGTCATTGTACACAAAAATGGTTTTTATTCTCCTGTAGTTCCTTCACTATTTGGAATATCATGGTGAAACTTCACACAAATCGAAACTACACAACAATGTGTACCGAAACTACACAACAATGTGTTGCCCCTACCCTTGGGCTATATACATATATAAAATCATGAAAAAAAATCTATATAAAATCAGAGTTCAAAGCAATCTTTCTGAAATTTATAGCAAATGATCAGAGTAATGAAAGCCGTCTGTGATGCTCAAACTTTGTTCCATGTGGGTTATCTTCTCCTGCCCCCGAGCAATACATTAGCACAAAATGATGAAAAAAATCTATGTAAATTATGATTTAAATAGATTTTCTGAAACTTGCAACTATTGATAGAAGTAATGAAAGCATCTTGAGATAATAAAAATTTGTCCCAATTGGGGATATCTGCCCCTGCCCCATGGCCACATACATGTAAAAAATAAATAAATCTGCAAAAAATGGATGAGTGAAATTGGTTTGCAGTGGCAGGGTATCAGGCAGTTGTTTGCAATGCTTGTATTGTGGTCTGTGCACATGCTAAGTCGGTCAGGACATACACTGCTCAGGTTCTGAAACTTGCAAGGCCTAATTGTGTTGGAAAACTTTATGTATACCCTGACCAGACTGCTCATGTGTGCAGTCTATTCTGGACATGTGCAGTAAGCATCCGATTTAAGAACACAGCCTATTTTAAGACAAATCGCAGAGCTTTAGATGGTAGCTGTTAATCTTCTATTTTTGGGTGATACCGATTTTGTTTCATTCCAAAACAGTTCTTGCAGTAAATTGTAGTGCTTGAGACAAAAGTCGTTATCATACTATTTTTGTGTGTCACCAATTTACCTCTTGCTAAAACTGTTCTTGTGGTTGCTAATTAGGCAAAATTAGTTCCATGGTGGTCAAATCGATATGTCTGTATCATAATAGATACCATAAAAAATTCTAAAAATTTGGACACAGGAAATAATTAGAGCGATTGTCAGAAAATGGAATAGTTTGGTTTTGCAGTGCAGTAATGCCCTCAAAAGATGCAGATGGAATGTCAAACAAGGAAAACCCTGATCAGACTGCTCCTTTTGGACCAGTCTGATCTGGATCTGCACTGTTTGTTCAGGCCTTTATGACCCAATACTTAGAAATTTTACAGTGGCATATTATCCTTGAAAGAGATCTTTGCATGGGGACTTTGGAGTCAGGAGGGTACCTCTAGATTGAAACTGTGAGACCTTATGAAGTTTTCAGTAAATTTTAATAAGTTTCAAAAAAAATTCCAAGACCATCTTAAATGTTTAAAAGATTTTTTCCATTATGAGCTCGCCTGTACGAAAGTACAGAGTGCTAATGTTGTCACTTGGACGTCGGTCGGGCATTACACTTAA